>CATNUY010000108.1:794841-1221171 GCA_951217065.1 Baccha elongata
TTTTTTTTTGCATTTCAGTTTGACAGATTCGTCAATAGGACTAATAGACCTAAAATCTAAGTGGCGCTCACAGTCTAAAATCAAAAATTACGATAATTATAATGTATCAATCACTATCCATGAATCAATTTTGTTGATGTAAACATCATAATAAGATCGTCTTGATATTTGAAAACCGTAAAAGGCGTTGGCGGTAAATTACATGCTCAGCTGAGTAATGCATGCTGTTCAATGGTTTTCAAATGTGATTAAATAACAAATTAAAACTTCTTAAGTAACTCCCTACAAAATCAGATATATGCCAGTGACTGTGACAGTCCCATCAAAATCGATGCAGTCATTTCTGAGACCAGCTGAAACATATACATATAAAGGCAGACACAGACGTAGACGGACAAAACTTTAAAAAACTTTTATGTTGTCATTGCAAACAGACACTTATATTTTATTTATGAATGTTTCAAAAACATTTTTAATGTGGGCTTACTTGTTAAAGGAACAATTAAGTGGTCGCCGAATTTAAAACAATTTTATGTTTGAAAAAGTGAAAAATAATTTTTAAATACAGAAACAAGAATTTTCAAACACTGCAAAACGTATTCAGAATGATTCAGAACGATGCGATGGTCACCTCAGCACATAAAATTAATAACAACAATATACAAATCTCAATCTCGACAACAAGGTGATGAAAATTAGTAAGCTAAGGAAAGTAAGTGATGAATACTGAGGACTATCATACTCGTACACATATTGGGCCTGCCTTGAAACTTAGAACCCCCATGAATTGCGCCCAGGCAGGAACATGAGGGTACATTCGGGTGACACTCTTAAGTAGCATTAAATCGTTTTTAATTCTTAAATTGATTTAAATTGTATTTAATTATGGCGAAAGCATGCGCACCCGATACATACCGACCGTCCTTCCGACCAACCGTTCATTCGTCCCTCCAGCTATCCGACCATCCGACCAAACCAACTAAACGACTGACCTCTTAATTGAAATGATTCCATTCCGTTATTCATTATGTGTATATCATTTTAAAAGAGAATCTCACCATAGCCTAGCTGCGAGCTGAATAATAATAATAATGTTGTTGTGTACTCAGAATCTGAGATATTAATAAAAATTAATAAGATCCCGTCCCAAGATCGGATGACACTTTGTGGTACGACTTTCATATAGTACACTTCCGCCCGCTCTTGGGCTTATAACTTTATATGTTTGCTTTTGTACAGTAAAGATGATTAGTGATTGTGGTGGTTAACGCATGTCACTTTAATTACAATTCTGAGATTTTGAATGGGTATGTAGATAATCGTAATGCATGATGCCTTTTGTATAAATATTTTATTCATTCTAAGCAGATACATATATGAAAATAATATCCATGCTTAATTACTACGTACCTACACGCAGAAAATAATGCGTATTGAGAAAATATATTATATTATAATATAAATTGCTTTGGCAGGTAAAGTGATTTCAACATATCATATATGTACATATTTTAAAATAAAACCATACTCAAAGTATATAAAACTATATGCGATTAACTAATAAATAAATTAAAATAAACAAGTAAGGGGGATCTGGAAGACATGAACATATATGGGCTACTTGTACCACTCGACTCGCAATATTTAATTCAAATCAAACTTAAATCCTGAAGGATTAGTGCATAATGTAGGCCAAGCATGTCAAACTCCATAGATATACTACGGGTCACATCAAAATAGGACCTAAAACTTTAGGGGCCGCAATAAACAAAATAATAGAATTTTTGTGTATATAACGAGATGTGTATAAAACTTATTTATAATTAAGAAAGAAAAAAGAACAATGCGGTAACATTAATGTTTTTATCCCAACACTTGACATCTCTTGATTGCTGTAACACCATCTTTTCTACTTGTAGGCTGTGGCTAGACTTTGTACGGCAGTGATTTTTTCAAAGCAGACCCAAGGATGATTAGAAGTTATTCTCCGTCATAAGTGAAAATAACTGCTGTTCCAAACATGCATACAATTATAACCTATAGGTACTTCTAGAATTCCAAGTTCACCGAATTTATACCGTAATTCGAAATCAAGCTGGATTAAATTATTAATTTGCATAGGTATGATTCGGTACTGCTTTTATTTGTATTTTTGTATTTATTTTCATTAGATAACATAAGCATATTAAAACATTTTTTTTAAATGCTAAGTAAATTATTGGTTAAATTTCTAATATTTATAAAAGGAAATAGTGATTTAAGATAAATTAATATTACTACTTTTTTTTCATTAAAACTATATGATTTATTTAATAATTAAATTTAAGTATAAAAGTAATTTTTTTATTATTTTGTTTTAAATTAAAAATTAAACGCTAAGTAAATTATTGGTTAAATTTCTAATATTTATAAAAGGAAATAGTGATTTAAGATAAATTAATATTAATACTTTTTTTTTGCATTAAAACTATATGATTTATTTAATAATTAAATTTAAGTATATAAGTAAATTTTTTATTATTTTGTTTTAAATTAAAAATTAATTTGGCGTTTTAAGTGATTATTTAAACCTACTGCAGTTGCTTATACTCCTTAGGTCGATGGGTAAGGAATTCCACAAACCAGCAGCATAAACAAAAAATAGTCGTTTAGTAACCGTGTAGTTAAAACTGGGCATAATAAGAACCCGCGAAAAAACTAGCTTTTCGAATAGATATTCAGGTGTCTCTGATTCTATCAGACCAGCCAAACATTCTTAAACTTTACTATCAAGATGGTTTTGTGGTGACATATCGAAAATCCTGTTTACGAATCGTGAAACATGATCAAACCCGCGGAGACAATAGACAAAGCGGACAATATTATTGAAAGCAACACGCAACTTTTGCTGGGTTACGCTATCCACACAACAAAATATTAAACTACCATAAAACAATATCGGCAAAATAAGTGTTTTTACCAGTACAATTTGAATGTTAATTGGCAAACAATTACTAGAAACATATAAAGCCCGGAGTGCAACATATGTTTTTCCAAGGGTGTATGAGATGTGATCTTCCCAAGTTAGAGTTTGGCACAATATTCTCAACTTACACGAAAATTATGCCTAAATTCTGCACTGTTTTAATGTATTCTACCGTTGTGTTATAATAATAGCAGGCAAACAGGAGGTGTCAGTTATATTTTTGTTCACGAGTATAGCTTGGCATTTTTTTGGATTCAGCCGTAATCCATTCTCTTCAGCCCAGCGGAAAACCGTCATCAAATCAGTGTTGATTGGATATGTAGCATCTTCGACCATACCTAGAGGAGAAATACGATATATTTGTACATCGTCAGCGTACATTAAGGGTAGACGGTAGATCATTAATAAAGTTTGAAAACAATAGAGGACCCCGGATCGATCCTTGAGGGACGCCGGGTTTGTTTAAAAGAAAATTAGAAAGTTTGAGGTTTGCTGAGACGGCTTGAGTTCTTCCTTATAAATATTCTCCAATGAGTTTTACCGCAGATCTTTCGAAGTTAAAATGGTCAGTTAATTTTCTTAGGAGAACCTTGTGGGGCACAGAATCGAATGCCATAGATAAATCAAGCAGGGCCAATGTTGTAGCCTTCTCTTCATTAATTTGTATTCTTATGTCATCAACTACTTTAAGCAGAGCAGTAGAACAACTATGCTTTGGTCTGTACCTACTTGAACAGAAGAAAGCAATTTCTTTGTTGACATAAAGGTTGAGATTAGTTGACTTACTATTTTTTCGAATGCTTTTGAAATAAAAGGCATAATTGCTATTGGGTTGTATTTATTTGTTTTTTTATGTATTTTGAAACAGGTATGATCTTTGATCTTTTCCAGATATTTGGATAGCTACCACTCGTAAGGATTGAATTAAATATATGTGTTAGGCAAGGTGAAATTAATGGATAAATGAGTTTCAAGAAATAAGGATGCATACCATCCAAGCCAATTGCCTCTGATTTTATTACATGAACCACTTTGAAAACGTCTAACTCTTCAACCCTGCAAAAACTAAACTCACCATTATCACTTGAGGCATAAGAAAAGTTGAAAATCAAGTCTCTATTTACGTTAGAATCCACGTCTGAAGTGGCACTAACAAACTGTTGAGTCCATTTAAATCACAATCTGCCAATTTATCTTTCTACTTCTTAGATATTCCTAGAACCTTCATATTTTTCCATATTTTTTCTCAGGAAATATTTACAAATTTTGAAGTATAAAATCATTTTTTGGATTTTTGTATGGTAGTCTTAACCGTTTCCATCGTTTGTAAGCAGTATTCTGTTTGCAAATAAGTTTTTCGATTTTGCGAATATACCAACCGTTTCTACGATTCTGAACCGTAATGGTTTTAATTGGAACATATATATCAAAAAGATTATATATAGTGTTTGTAAAAAACTGGACCTGTTCATCAATCGATGATAGGAGATATATATGTTCCCAATAGGTACTTACTACTTCACTTAAAAGAGCTTCCATGTTAATGTCCTTGAAATTTCAAAACTGAATTATTTCTGCTTCCGATTGGTTTATATTAAGGTCATAAAAATTCTTTATAAAATCATGCTTAGAGAATCCAGGTACATCCAGTTGACTATGAAAATTTACTTTATTAGGTTGATTAACAAGCATCAAATCTAGGAGATTCGAACTACTTTCTTGAAAATGCGTAGGTATCGAACTATTAAGTTAAGTAAAGTTAAATTATTGCAAAAATTACTAACGTAACTACTTCGAATATCAAGAAGATTAATATTGAAATCCCCGGCAACGAGGATGTGGTTATAGCTTGCCGAAACTTCTTCAAGAATATTCGTCATAGTTTCTGTATTTAAAAAATGTAAAACAAACATAAGCAACTTCAAAGAGTCAGAATCTGCAAACCTTTTTATCACATTCAGTATCAATGCTTGCTTGTACTAATTCTTGCGTTTTTACCGCAACTTGACTTACGTAGCACATTAGCATGTAGGAAAATGGACTGGCTCTAATACTCGTGAAAGAGCTCCATTTGTTGCACATCTGTAGGAAAGAAATTAATTTGGATGGAGGTGGATTGCATTTCTGTTCCACTGGCTGTCCAAAGACCAAAACTACTATTATTAACAAATTTTGACGAAAATTGGACACACCCTGTCTCGTGATCTTAATATAATAAGTTCTCGGGTGGTACATTTGTTTTGCAATCTGGAAGTATTTTAAAGGCAAGATTTGCCGATTGAAAAACATGCTAAGCAGTTGCAATTAATAATCGCGCAACGTCATTTAAAAATAAGACAAATGTATCGTCATTTTTGACGTTTTGAGATATTTGCGTTAAAAACAGCTGTACGTGAAGGTTATTGCAATTTGGGAGATTTCACTTTCTGCAATTTAAAATAAGAGTGACGTGGGATAAGTGGGAGCGTTCCGATATCTCGCAATTTAAGATCTCGAATAGCCAAATCTTCCTTTTTTTTAAATCTCGAAAAACGAAATCTCGTAAGTTTATAATCCTCTTTTTCATAAACTCGCAATCACAAAATCTCACATTTACATATCGCATACAAAAATCTCGCAATTTTCAACCAAAATCCCGCAAACTAAAATCGCACTAAATAAATACCTACTAAATCCAGAAGAAACTGGATACACCCAAACTGGCACCTACCCCAAATCCTATAGTGAGGCCAAGCAGGGGGGGTGCAAGGGAACAGCATGCCCCCCATACCAATGTCACTGTTTTTACGTCGTAGGCTGACAATACTTATTTAAATAGGATTTTAGTTTTCGAGATTTAAGTTTGCGGGTTTTAGTCATTGCGAGATTTCAAGAAACAAAATTTTGTTATTGCGAGATTATGAAAAACGGGTTTTTGTATTTGTGAGATTTTGTAATGCGAGATTTCGAAAGCGAGATTTTGGTTTGCGAGATTTCGTAGCCAACCCGGGAGAAGTTCCCCTTGGAAAAAATTATTTAAGTGATACTGAAATGATTAATATTCTTAACGGTGGGATTGATTTAAACAATTTGTATCAATATACAGGTTGTCCCGCAACTCAACGGCAAGCGGGTACCAGGTGATAAGGTAGGTAATACCCGTACTGCAAATAGTAAGAAAAACAAATTTTCTCGCTGGATTACGTAATAATAGCAATATTTAGAAAAATTATGAAAATCGATACCCTGGGCAACATTTTTATGTACTGTGGTCACAAATTTTGATATTTTTCAGTGATTTTTTTTTCTACGTAATCCTTAATAATCATGCTACTGAATGCAATCTCGAAATCCAAAATAAATATTGTAAGTTTCGCAAGAATATTTAAGTTTGAATGAGTCATTGTTCAAACAAATTTTGTAAGTAAACTTTGACACTACATATTTTTTAAAAAATGTAGCATACTACCACGGCAAGTTATTTAAAAAATTGGCTCAAGCTTAACGCTTTAACCACGGAAATATTGTGTCGTATAGCGATTTTTTTAGGAATAAACAAAAGCCCATCGAATATTTTGAAGGCATGGCTTACCGGAGTCCCACATCAATAAGGAATAATACGTTCCTAATAAAAAAAAATAAAATTGTACTTGCTCGAAAATAGTTTAAATATTGGGAACATGATTATGGAAGTAGCAAGTGGCAAGTGTTAAAAAATTTTGAAAACTTGATAAAATGGGCCAATTTTTTAAATAATATAATGTATGTAGCAACATTGTTGAACTTCTCGATTGCTCGAAGCGCCATCTGGATATGTTGTGAGCTCTAGCTCTTTGGGAGACTTTGGAGGAGTGGCTTGTTGTTGGGAGAGATTTTGAGGGATACAAACTGGGGAATATTATAACGAGAAGGCATATAGAAAATTTCAAAGAGTTGGAAGAAGATGAAAATTATAATTGTTGACTTTTTCTCTTTGAGCTTATTCGTTTTTATTTTGATAACGTATTGTCATAAGAAAAGGGAATTGGAAGTTATTTATTTATTATGTATGGCTGTATGCATGGTTGAAAATAAATATTTGGCTGCTTCTGAATGTGTAGGTGCTAGCTTTAATGCTGAACTATATGAAATGTGGCAAGCTACCTATTAGAATAGAATGTAGCTGCTGACGAAACAATGTGACGTCACAATTACATATTCTATTGAAAATGCTTCTTACTAACATCTGATTTGTTGTATGCATACATTTTTCGATGCAAATTTTTGAAAAGTAAATAACTCAATAAAATTTACAAATTTTATTGAAATAAAGTTATAAATTGGTGATGCAAAACTTGCTTTATTGGAAGAAAATCATGGATACGGGTATCAAAGTTGATATCTTTAAACTTGATTTGCATATTCGTGATCTAGGGAGTGCCACCTTTCAAACGCTGTGTCACTTGTTTTGAAAAACAGACTTTTATTTTTTAACTTGATTTCTTATAGGTACCTACCTTACATCAAAACTAAACAGGAAATTTAAAATCTACATTGTTTTCACAAAGAGATACTGAAATGTGGCAACATATAACTGAATGGTATCTTTTAATAACTAAACATAAGATGATTTTGTATACAAATTTTAGTTATGTAACCATGGTTGCCATATGGAAAAATTAACGTACCTATATTTATTTTCCTCACTTAAGTAGGTAAAATGCGAGAATTGTTTGGCATCGACTCGGTTCGATTTTAAATTTTCCGAAAATACAACCGAGCCTGCGAAGCCACTTCAAACCATACGTACCTATGTACACGATGATGAATTTGTCTCATACCTCTATCCTGTATATACGGCTACCTTAAAATTTTACTAAAAGCAATTTTTTTTGTTTTGATTAAGTTTTAAACTTTATTAAACAACTTTTGTTACTTGTTCAATACAAAACACAAATTCTTAACATAGTATGCAAAAATTTATTAAGAAAAAAAATTGCTACAAATTTATCAATGTGGTAACCATTTTTTGATAAATCACTTTTTCATTTTCATTCATCTGCAACAAAAACAAAATATTAATTATTTGAGGAATTTTATCAGAAATAAACTTTTCTGTGCCCGAGTTTTGGCATAAAATATAAGTACATATAGGTATATCAAAAATATACCTATATGTACTTATCTATTTACGTTTTTTTTTCTGTTATAAAATATAAATTACATATTTGAAAAACAGAAAAACAGTCAATATTCAATAAATAAATAAATTACATACCTACTTAGCTACTTACTTTTTTATTTCGTCTTCAAGGTCCTTGGCAGCAGAGCAGTCAATAAAATATAAATTACATACTTAGCTACTTACTTTTTTATTTCGTCTTCAAGGTCTTCAACAGCAGCAGAGCATTCAAACACCCAATGACAAATGCTTCTCCCCTTGTTTTTAAACTGTCAAAGAACAGAAATTTTTCAAACTGCTCATCCTCGTCATTGTTGTCAGAGTCAAAATACTATAGTCAACTCTTTCGCACAAAATCTACTCTACACTAAATTCTTTGTGGGAACAGCGCAGCGCCAAATACGAAATTTCTCACAATCAAAAAATCGTCGACGACAGAGCTACTATAGTTTTTATATGCAATGGTATTACCTACATTATCACCTGGTACCCGCTTGACGTTGAGTTGCGGGACACCCTGTATAAAGATAGCACATAATTACAGAAAACGTTATACAGGGTGATTGGTATAAGATGTACCAAAAAGCTTGAGCGTGTAGGTGGGGTTAAGACAAGAAAAAAATCCTATAGGAGGGAGGGGTCTTTTTCCCCCCGTTTCGACGGGAGGGGCAATTTTTTAAAAAATTGACTTAAATCAGAAAAAAAATTATTTGAAAACAACGGTGAATGATACAAAGACTTGTTATATCTTTTTGAAAAGCCAGAAAACTACTCTTTTATTTTATTTTTAAATTTAGTTTTTTGAGTGAACAGTTTTAAAAACATTAATTTTCAAACTCAAAATTTTGAAAAAAAAAATTAAAAATAAATGTTTAAACTAATTTTTTTCAAAATTTTATTTTTTCCAAATATCAACCGTTTCCGAGATATGCGCAGCGAAAGGGAGAACAATTACAAAAACAAGTGTTTTCTTTATATTTTTCATCAAGCATTCCATCATATCGTCTACTCTAAACTGTTAATCTGACAATAAAATGTCCCTGGATAAAGTTATAGAGACTTAAATTTCTTTTAAAAAGTTATCTATTAAAAATTGATTGTTGGATGCAAAAAACCAAATTCATCTTTATTAGTTTGTTTTACATTTGTAAAATTATAACTTTGCATTTTTCAAGTAAGGTTAATTTGGTCTATTGCATTCAAGAATCTATTTTTAAGGGGTAATTTTTTGCACTAAATCTAATTTTCTTTGACTTTATCGAAGAATTTTTTTTGTCAGATTAGCAGTTTAGCTAGACGATAGAATGGCATGCTTGATGACAAATATAAATAAAACACTTGTTTTTTGTAATTTTTCTCCCTTGCGATGCGTGTATCTCGGAAACGGTGGATATTTGGAAAAAAGTGATCATAACAAAAATTTTACAACATTCGATGGGCTTTTGTTTATTCCTAAAAAAATCGCTATACGACACAATATTTCCGTGGTTAAAGCGTAAATCTTTAAAAGCCCACTTTTGGGGGCTTTATACCACTCGCCCTCTTTCGGATCACCTCCCAGGAATCAGGAATTTTAGTATGTTAACTACTTAAGCAGCCTGAACAATATTTTGAAAAATAAAATTGTACTTGCTCGAAAACAGTTTAAATATTGGTAACATGATTATGGAAGCAGCAAGTGGCAAGTGTTAGAAAATTTTGAAAACTTGATAAAATGGGCCAATTTTTTAAATAACTTGCCGTGGGTAGTGTGCTACATTTTTTAAAAAATATGATGTGTCAAAGTTTACTTACAAAATTTGTTTGAACTCATTCAAACTTATTTTTTCTTGCAAAACTTACAATATTTATTTTAGATTTCGAGATTGCATTCAGTAGCATGATTATTAAGGACTACGTAGAAAAAAAATCACTGAAAAATATCAAAATATAAAATAAAATAGGTTATCGATTTTCATAATTTTTCTAAATATTGCTATTATTACGTAACCCAGCGAGATAATTTTTTTTTTCTTACTATTTGCAGTACGGATATAACCTACCCTATCACCTGGTACCCGCTTGACGTTGAGTTGCGATACACCCTGTATAAAGATAGCACATAATTACAGAAAACGTTATACAGGGTGATTGGTATAAGATGCACCAAAAAGCTTGAGCGTGTAGGTGGGGTTAAGACAAGAAAAAAATAGTATCGGAGGGAGGGGTCTATTTCCCCCCGTTTCGGCGGGAGGGGCAATTTTCTAAAAAATTGACTTAAATCAGAAAAAAAATTATTTAAAAACAACGGTGAATGATACAAAGACTTGTTATATCTTTTTGAAAGGCTCTTAATAATTTTCAGTCAAAACAGAAAACCGGATGCCAAAATGTATCTTAGTTTTTGAGAAATTAAGAAAGGTAGAGGACTTAAGACTTTATCCAAAATCATTTGTTTTTGGTCAAATTAATCTACTAATCAAAACGCAAGAAAATAGACCACTTCGAAGTTTATACAACTATTTTTTTCTCCGTATATTGGTGCTCCACCCCCTATAATGTACAAAGGATTGCAACAAAAGATCGAAGACATAAACCCAAAAGCCGAACCATTCTTAAATCATAAAAAAGACGCAGCGATTAAGACAAGGTAACTTAACTTTTTTCAGAACATTACAATGTTATTATTTGTTTTTTCCTGGTCTGAAGAAGTTTAACTTGCTGCAACAAACAAAAAATTAAAGAAGATTTAAGATAAAAGTTAGAATGGGAAAACTTATATGGATGCAGACTCAGAGATTCAGGAGTTTTTGTTTTGTTTGAGCCTTTGAACAATTCTGCATGAAATGGATTAAGGTTAGATTTATTTGCAAATAGAAGAATTCGATCAAAAAGATAAATTATTAGTAGACGATACTTTAGGTTAAAATAAAAATTTGTGTTAAAGCCTTGGCCAATTCAATTGAATTTTCAAATGATTTTATTTCACGTAATTTACAATTTTTTTTCATTCATTACAAGACATGGCATACGCCGTCTGCCAGTTGACAATAATATTTAATTTAATAACAGTAAAAACAGTGTTTTTATTATTTAATTTAATTATTTTTAAAAAAAGCTCATCAAATATACAGGGTGATTGGTATAAGATGCACCAAAAAGCTTGAGCGTGTAGGTGGGGTTAAGACAAGAAAAAAATCGTATGGGAGGGGAGGTCTATTTCCCCCCGTTTAGGCGGGAGGGGCAATTTTGGTAGTTAATAGACTCTAACTGATGATCCAATCCTTTTTTTGGCAGATGTGATTCTTCTTAAACTTAGATCTCTGATATATTATCATTCATCATTTGGCATTGACATCAATTATTTTGTAAGTATTTTCTAGTTTTCAGTAGGATTATTTGTGGCCTATAGAGCTCTAGGACAGGCACAGGATCCTTTACTAATAGCGTCACGCATTTGAAATAAATATTTTTGATCCGTACTAAGAGTCTCTATCTTGGATTTTTTTGTTGTCAATTAAGGTAGGTTCTCTGAGATTCCTAATGTTGCTCCATACAATTTGATAAATTAATGTCGCAGAGGCAATTTATTAGCATGCTGTTGAACCATTGCAGCGGTCTCTGCAATTTAAAGGGGCCAGTTAAAACTATTATTAAAACTCATAATTAAATTCAATTTCAAAGCAAGATTATCCATTTTTGTTGGTGTTAATTGGTATTAAAATGAATGAAATGAATTATAAAATTTTTCTATGAAAAAAATAACTCAATTTGATCTTAATTCGCGTAATAATATTACTTTTGTGATTTGATTGAAATTTCAATGATCATTGAAAAAACAAAAGAGTTAATATTTCGTGACATCAGCTCAAATTGCTCTATTTTGATAGAAAAATTTTATAATTCCTTAACTCCATTTAAATACCAATTAGGATTTACATTGTAAAACAATTTGCCTTAAAATTGAAAAAAAAAATATTTTCAATGATATAACTGGCTCTAACTGGCTCTAACTCCATAAGACGGATAATTCCACTTTTCCAACCACTGTTTGTAGCTGTACCATCGCAGCCAATAACATTCACTTAAATCCAGTGGAAAGAAGCTATTAGGATCCGCTATGATATCCCCTTTTCCACAGAATGCGGCAAGAGGTCGTAGGTAGTTCGAACTCGGTTCTGTGAGTATTGAAATATACTCCCTTACTTTTGTAACTCTATGGACCGTTGGTCTCGTTTTTCAAAAATGAATGTCTTTTCTTCCATCGAAATAAATGCTAAAAAACATTCTTTAGTTTGGATTACTTTACGTTGTCGTTTTCTGGCTCTAAGAATTTTACTTCGATCGTTGACGTTTTTAACATTAGCTGGTAGATACCAAGCCAGCATCCTGTAATACTGCACTGACGACTGCTGCTTCCGATCGGTTGGAGTATTGATCACAAACTCTTGCCAAATTTGGAAATTTTAACCGATTTTTTTTTCACTGCATTTTGAAGAAGTACTGGGCTGGATGTCATCATCACTTTAGTCATTATTTGTAGGTTGACAAGCTAGAGGGTTCGATTGAGATCCTGATCTGGATCTTTTTTTGTTGAGTTTGATGTCGTCAGAGTTTCGTGTTTTTGTGCTCTCTCACTTAATTTCTAAAACTTTTTTCTTCAAGGTTCTTAGTTTCCGAAATGTCCAAACCGCCCATAAAAATATTTCTGTTACTTATTTGATCAAAAAGAAAAGATCTTTCTTATACCGGAACTTTCGTGTCTTTAGGACTCACACAATTATTTAAATCAACACATTTTCACGAAGAAATATCAAATAATTTAGTAAGAGATATATTCTTCCAATCCATTTATTGTTCTAATATTATTATTTTTTCATTTACAAGTATTTCAGATACAAGTATTTATCATACACGCTTTTAATTAATTGTTTGACGTATTGTATTGTCACTGTAGGCAAAGATGCAGTAATATCAAATCATAAGGACTCAAATATTTGAGTAATAGCTGGGGTGCTTCCCATTATCCTCAATGTTTTGTTCATTTCTCACAAAAAATAAATGTTTAATAGCTTCACCAATTGTCGGTAACACTCTTTTATTTATAAGGCATACGTTCCACAGGATAGTCCGAATCTTGTTGTGTTACTCGTTTCAACATTTTGTTTTGTATTTAATAGATAACGTGTTGCTTTTTAGTAGCTAAATGAACGACTGACATTTGACATTTACCAAAAAGGTTGGCGGCGCTAGATGAACATTTCTCATTACTTATCTATAAATATTATTTATTTAGCATTAGGGACCAACGAAAAAGACCGGAAACGCAGAACAACATTCATTAAATTCATATGGTTTTCTTAAGCAGAGCCACAAAATTATTTTTAATACAGTTTCGAATACGAAAATATTTTTACGCTCCAACGTAATGTACAGCGTTTTTCATTTTTCGAAAAGATTTGCTCTTTCCTTCAAAAGATTTGATCTCTTTTTTTCATTTTTGGTGTTCCATTTAAATGAAAAGAGGGGAGAAAAAAAATTGCAAAACTACATTTAGTGCTTAGTCACTATATTCCACGGACCTAGACGTACTAGAAAATGTTTGGAATTGGCTTACGAGATAAGTTTATGAAGGAGCAAGATAGCAAGGAAGCGTGAATACAAGCCACTCAAATTAGTCTTTTCTACTCGGCTTTGCTGTATGATTCGCCTAAAGATCAAATTCTTAAAGTTATTCTGAACTCGGCTGGCTGCACACATTATTGAAAATAATCAATATCTATACTCTATACACATAAATAAAAATGGAGTGTCTGTTTGTAATGTCAAAATAACAGTATTTTACAACACGCATTATGAAAGCATACACCGCCCTTATAACAAAACACACATTTTTAAAATTTGTGTCTGTCTGTCTGTTTGTTCTGGCTAATCTCGAGAACGGCTGGACCGATTTTGACAGGAATTTCATTGGCAGATAGATAATGCTGTAGCGCCGAACTTAGGCTGTTTCAGTTACTCCCTTGATGGCACTCAGATCACTTTTTTTTAGAAAATTCGTTTTTATGCCCGTTTAGAAACTATGGTTGACAGATTTTGACGGGACTTGCCGCTTACACATAGCTGATGTTGTAAGGAGTGACTTAGGTTATTTTAATTACTCTAGATGGCGCTGGGGTCGCTTTTTTTCGCATATTTGTATATTTGAACCGATCAGAAACTACTGAACCGATTTTATGGATACTTTCATTCACAAATAGCTGATGTTGTGGGCAGTAACTTATGAAGTAAATTATCCCAAAGATGGCGCTGGGGTAACTTTTTCGAAAACTCTTATATATGAGCTTAAAAGCTTTTGGCAAAATGTTGGACCTAAAGCATTATAAATACTCTTTCAAAGTCAATGCTCTCTCCCTTATTTTTTCTGCAGCAGCAACGTGCCAGGTGGTATTCCGATATATAAAAAATTGACAAACTTTGAAAAGAGCAAAGTGTATAGCACTGATTTCTGTTTAAAACAATCAGCCTTATAAGTTCACCCGCAATACATTTTGCCTGTCGAAAACGTCTTCCTCCGGCATTTTAAAAGCTATTGGAGATTCCGCCCGAACGAATTTTCACTTCGAACCAACGGTGAAATTTTGTATAAACAAGGTGTATTTATGCACTTCTAAGAAAAACTTAAATTTACAACAAAACAAAGTGTGTCAGTTTTGTTTTTTTATTTCTAACAAACAAAAAATAATCATTAATCTTGATTTTGAAATCTTTTCGTTTTGACTTTTACATTTTTATAATAAAATAGCTATTGCAACTTTCTAAAATGCTTTTTTTTATTTATTATCTGCATTCTCTGAGAAAATTAATTGAAAAATAAATGAATACACCTAGTTTCTGATTTGACAGATTTAGAGATGGGCGTTTATTGTGTCGTGTTCTTCATCAATCCGATCTTCCGATCAACTTTGGCAATGGGCAATAGCGCCCAACTCAATTGAGATACCCAGGTACTGTGACCTTATTCACAGGGGCACAAGTGGGTCATCCAGGAACTATGACCTGATTCTTATTACCTGTGTGTTCCCCTTGTGGTCCCCAACAGTTAAGATTGGATGTGACGTGAAATAACTCCAAACGAAATAAGACCAAGATTCGATGTTTTTGGGCGGTAATCAATCAATTTCGTGGAAAACATTTGTTGGAAATAGCGGCCAAAAATTTGGAAATATCGCCCAAACCTTACAAGAAAAACAGTTTCAATACAATTTTTGTTTAGGTGATATTGCCTTTTATGATTTGGGCGATCTAAAATTTTGGTCTGTAAATAAATTATTTGGGCCAAATTTCCTTTTTATTTTTGGGTTTCGGGCGTAAATTTTTATTTTTTGACTTAATTTTTGGTCATCAACCCTGTCTGAAAAATCAAAGGAAGTCGATATTTAAATATAAATAAACGCTTTCTATAATATATGTTTTTTTTTAATTTAAAAAGTGCAGTCAAAATGGATAAACCAAAACAATAGCAGTTCGGAGACAATTTCGGGGAATGATTTTGGTGTTGAATGTTTTGAAACATTTAATGTGATTGTGAGAATATATCAATAGTTAGTTTTAGTTAAGTTTTAATTGACTTTTATTTTCTATAAATAATAATGTACAAAGATTGAAAAATCTTTGCTTAATTGGTTTGGCCTAAGGCTATCTACCAGGTTGACAATATAGTAATTTTTTTTTCTACTAATTATCATTACAAATTTAAAAATTTCCCTCAACAATACATTTTCTATAACGAAGTGCAGCTACGGTGTAGTTGTGTAAAACATCCCATCCTATTTCTCCTTTTAAAATATCAAGATTTTATGTATATATCTAAGGTATGTTTTTCAAAAAACGTAGCTCGGAATTCCTTCGGGATTAGACAGATTTCAATTTTCACTAGTTCCTGAAAAAAGAACTCAGCTGTCATAGCTCATGGATCCTATAGATCCAACGCTCGTCGCGGGCACCACTTAGAGGTGACGATGCGATTTTGGGCAGACATAGGTTAGGTTAGGTTAGGTTTATGTGGCTGTCAGGAAGACTACTGACACACTTAGACCACAGATAGGTCCGTTGTGATACCACGAATGAGCGAGGGAGTATTTCTTTAATTAAACCAGTTGGAGCTTCTTATGAAGCGGTGTAAAGATAGAATATCAGCGTTCGACATATCGCTTGGATCGTCGAAAAAGAGATTACCCAGGTGTAATTTACGTCTTTGGGAGAGAGCTGGGCATGAACAGAGAAGATGTGTGATAGTCTCCTCCTCCTCCTCGTCCATGCAGCTTCTGCAAAAATCATTAGAGAATACGCCAAGTCTTATGGCGTGTCTTCCTATGAGGCAGTGTCCGGTTATGACACCAATTACGGAGCTAAGATGTAATCTGCTCATAGATAGCAGACATTTAGTACGTTTCTGATCTAATTTTGGCCAGATTTGCTTTGTCGCTACGCAGGTAGTAGTGTTTGTCCATCTTAAATTTGCTTTCTCTATGGCATTTAGTTTTAGCATGAGTTTGCTTGTAGCGATAGGTATACCAATATTCACCTTGTTACGTAAAATCGGCAATAGAGTTCCATTTCTGGCGAGTTCATCGGCTTTGCAGTTTCCCTCAATGTCTCTGTGTCCCGGCACCCAGAAAAGGTGAATATTGAACTGTTCTGCCATCTCCATGAGAGTTGATCGACAGTCGCGGGCAGTTATTGAGTTTGTGGAAACAGCACTGATTGATTTAAGGGCTGCCTGACTGTCTGAAAATATACGGATATCCGATACAGATATCACGTTTTCCCTTAAACAGGATAAAACCTCTTTGATCGCCAGAATTTCCGCTTGGAACACACTACAATGGTCAGGTAGACGGAATGAGAGACTTAAATTTAGTCTGTCTGAGTACACGCCACCACCAACCCCATCTTTAGTTTTTGAGCCATCAGTGTAAAAATGAACTGATTCATCTTTCAAGAAACTCTCATTTTCCCAAGTGGATCTTGGTGGGATGGTGACTTGAAAATTCTTGTCAAAAACTAGCTGGGGTATAGAGTAGTCGGAGTGACTTAATTTTGGTTCGAATGTTTTCAGAATAATGGAGTGACCAATTGAGTTATCGGTCCATTGAGAGATGGCTTTGAGACGAACGGCTGTGCTTGCGGCCGTTTGTTTGCTAAAAATATCAAGGGGTATGAGATTAAGTAGAATGTCAAGAGCAGCTGAAGGTGTCGAACGGAGAGCTCCGCTAATACACATACAGGCTGACCGTTGTACTTTACTTAACTTGTCACGATATGTAACTTTGTCAATTGCAGTCCACCATACTGCTACCCCGTAAGTTAGTATCGGTCTGATGACCGCTGTGTAGAGCCAGTGGGTTATGTATGGGGATAAGCCCCATTTATTTCCGATGGCTTTTTTGCAAGAGAAGAGTGCTACTGTGGCTTTCCTAACTCTTTCCTGTATATTTGCTTTCCAATGTAGTTTTTTGTCCAGGATAAGACCTAGATATTTAGCTTCATCTGAAAATCTTAGTGGAGTTCCCATAATTGATGGGGGACTTATTTGGGGAATTTTATATTTTCTTGTGAAGAGGACAAGTTCAGTTTTCTTTGGGTTTACACCCAGTCCGCATTTTTCTTCACATTTGAGCATAATATTTAGAGCATTTTGCATTAATTCAACGAGAATTTGAGCATGTTTTCCCGATATTGCAATGGCAACATCGTCAGCATACGCGATCACTTTGAAACCTTCCTTTTCTAGGCTTTTTAACACCTCATTTACGACTATGTTCCATAGAAGTGGGGAAAGGACTCCGCCTTGAGGTGTACCTCTGCTGACAGATCTTCTTTCATGAGTGCCATCTAAAGATGAATTAATAATTCTACTTTCTAACATAAGATTAATTAGGTCATTCAGTGAACCATGTATATCTAGTTTCTTCAGTGACGCTGTGCTTGCTTGATAGCTGACATTATTGAAGGCGCCTTCAATATCGAGAAATGCAACTAGAGTGCACTCTTTATGATGTAGTGAGTATTCGATGGTTCGTACCAGTGTATGTAAAGCCGTTTCTACCGATTTTCCTTTACAATAAGCGTGTTGTGCAGTAGATACCAGATTAGGATCTATAGCATTGCGCAGATGGATATCGATCAATCTCTCTAGGGTTTTGAGAAGGAACGATGATAGGCTGATTGGTCTGAGATCTTTAGGGTTAACCTGGGAGCATTTACCGGCTTTGGGTATAAAGACAACTTTTACCTCTCTCCATAAAGAGGGAATGTAAGTAAATTTTACGCAACCAATTAGGATGATCTCTAGGATGGGTGTTATGATATCCGAGGCAAATTGAAGCTCGGCAGGTATTATGCCGTCGGGTCCGGGAGATTTGTAAGGATCAAAGCTGTTTATAGCCCATTTCAGTTTATCCTTAGAAATCAGACAAACAATATTTGTATGTGTGTTGCTTGATAATAATGAATCAATGCTATTTATATTTTGTGAGCTACCTGGAAAATGGGTGTCTAGTAGCAGGGTGAGCGATTCTTCGCAAGAATTGGTCCAAGAGCCGTTAGCTGTCTTTAAGGAGCTAGGCATTGTAGGATTTTTTGATAGAATTTTTCTTAATCGTGAAGCTTCTGAAGTTTCTTCTATTTTTCCACAGAAGTTCCTCCAGGAGGTTCTTTTATTATTCCTTAATTCTTTTTTATAAATTTTTAGGGATTCTTTATAAAATTCCCAGTCCAGACTATCTCTAGAATGTTTAGCTCGGTTAAAAAGTTGTCTGCACTTTTTCCTGAGCAGTTCTAGACCCGAGTTCCACCAACGTGGTTTCTGTTTTCCTCTTATTTGAGTAAGGGGACAAGAAATGGCCATTGATTTATTGAGAGCTAGGGTGAGATCTTTGACTTTATCATCAAGATCATTTTTATTAGAAGGGATACTTAAGAGTGATGGTTTAACTAATCTTACTAAAGTTTCTCTATATAGTTGCCAGTTGGTTTTCCGATAATTTCGGAAGGCTGGCTGTTTTTTAGATTCTTCATCAAGACAAAATTGGATGTATCTGTGATCAGAGAACGAATGTTCCTTAGAAACTCTCCAGTTTTTGATCTTGTGATGAATCGTATCGGAGACAAGAGTGATATCTAGAACCTCTTGTCGGTTTTTGGTAATGAATGTTGGTTCATTGCCAATGTTACTTACTATAAGGTTAGTACTTAGAATAAAATCAAAAAGTGACTCACCTCTGTCATTTATGTCTGTACTTCCCCAGACGGTATGATGGGCATTAGCGTCACACCCGATTATAAGGCAGACTTTCTGTCGTTCTGCTTCCCTGATTAGTTCCTCTAGCTTGTCGCCAGGAAGAGGGCCAAGGTGGTCATGGCCGAGATACGCTGATGCTAACCAGTACGCCCCGTTATTGGTTTGTAGTCTAACTACGGTTACATCACGATCGCTGTAATCAAGGAGTAAATATACATTAATGCTCCTTTTTACTAATATGCAAGATCTAGGGTCACCTTTATTTGATGCATACAGCAGGTAGTATCCGGGAGTCCTGAGTCCTTGAACAGTGGAATTGACAATCCAAGGTTCTTGGATCAGGACGATGTCTTCCCCTTTATTTTGTAGACGGAGAAGAAGGGAGGCCGAAGCCACTTTGGAGTGATGGGTGTTAATCTGTACTAACTGCACCATCTTGGTTACAGCTAGGTGGATCAACCCCCACCACAGTTTGGTCGAGATCTACATCGGAATCGAAATCCGATTTAAGAAGGTCGTCCTCATTGCAAGATGTTTCATTTGCGGAGTCAACAATATCCATGTCGGAGTGTTTGTCAACGTTAGGAGCCTCTTCGACAGATGGCGGTTTTATATAAATGGAGGACGACACAGTGGAGGAGGTGCATGGAGTATCTACCTCCATTGTCTGAAGGTCAATACCCGAGGCATGTTCCTTCTCTGCAAATACATCCTGTGATTTTGATGGCATCGCGTTCGATGCGTTTTCCTCGTCTTTTTTGTATACTTTTAGAGTTATGGTAGACCATCCAAACCTAGCCACACCTTGGGTTTCAGCCAATGGAGCCAAGGAGTCCTTATTTATCACCACTATGGCTGATCTATAAGAACCCCGTGGGTCTTCAAGCTTCGCAACCTTCCAGTCGTGAGTAGGCAAGGATGGATTACCATACTGTAGCATCTTGAGGATGATTTCTTTATTGGAGAGATCGGCCGGGACATTAGTGCGGGCTCTTGGTCTGCACGGGATATTCTCCTTTGCCACAACCTCGAGTTTTGCATTTGGCCATAGGCCCTCTAACCTGCTGACAGCGAGTTTATACAGGTCACACGATCTCTCACTATCAAAGGCAACTAGCTTGACTCGACCTTGATACCATCCCGCATCCTCAAAAATTGCAGGTTCCCCTGAATTTTCTAGCCTGAGGATTCAGTATGAGGCTTGGAGTTTATTCAAAACCATTTGCCAATGATCGGGAGAGATCGCGCCATCTGCATTACTACTGTCGATGACAGCTAGAATGGTTTTGTCTTTTAGCACGGCACTAAAGGACAGATCTTTCCTGGTAAAGGATGGAGTGCCAGCGGTGTTCGCCTTTGGCCTTTTGGGTTCCGGAGTGGTTCCCTCGGAAGACCTTAGTCGCTTTGACGTTAAGTCGCTGCAGGTCTGAAGTTGGGCTAATGTGTTTTTGGCCCAGGCAAGTTTTTCGGATTGCTTTGAGTCTAGTTCAGATGCTGGCAAGGCACCGATCACCTTCACTATTCTCGTAGCGTTCCTGAATTCCTTTTTCATTGTCATTTTCTTCCGCTTCTCGGTGGGAGTAGGTCTACATGTCGTATTACCACTGCCATCGAAGAGGGGAGCCTCCGCTGTGTTCGGAAGAGATCTACCTTGTCTAGTGGTGGGACCAACAGTCGTGGTCGAACCTTGAGCCAGAGCAGTAACTCCCGAATACACGAGAGGTTTTGTACGAGAGGTTTGTGTGGGAGTTCCACTAAGGGCTGCGTTTTTCGCAGCAGAAGAGAGGTTGGCAAGACCCTTGTCAGCTTCTTTGAGTCCTACCGAGTTCGGAGTGGGTACGTTACCAGCGGGCAGATTGATATCTCCTCCGCAGGTAGTAGCGTCTAGACTGTGGGACGCTCCACAACCCCGGGGTGGCTTGTTAACCTTTCCGGAAATTGTGGTCGTCACACCAGTCCTACCGCTATTTAAAGCTTTTTCAGTTGCATTGGCCAAAGTTTGTTTTTTGTTTGTGTTCGTGTTGTTATTTGTCACTGGCGACTTATCCTCTTTTGAGGCCAAGCCATCGCCGGCAGTCGTGACTCCTACCGACTTTTGAACCGATATCCCAGTTCGATTTTTATACTTTTTGTTTACTTTTTCCATATTTTTTATTTTCCAAGTCTTCATACTTGTGTTTTGTTTTTGAGTTATGTTGGTTTGTGTGGCTCTGTAGCTGGATTGCTAGAGAACCCCACAATTAAGCACCCCCACCACGACAAGGTCAACTCATAGGGGGTGTTGGGCAAACATACCTTCACCAGTTCTATTTTTGGTTTCGATAAAACCAATAAAGGATTCCACCACTTCCACTTTTTGATTTTCAATTTTAAGATTTCGATCTTTGTGTAAAAGGATATCAGAAGTGCTATGAAATAATATTTGTTTTTTTTTACTTGAAAAACCGGCGCATTTTATATTCAAATATTGATTAATTCGTTTCCAATTTGTGGGGGTGACATATAAGTACAGTTTTTGAATCATTTTAATTTATGTCGTTGTTTTGAATGAAAGTAGTTTTAAGAACTTTAAAAAACAAAATGATAAAAAAGAGTTTGCACTTGAGTCAATTTTGACGCCCTATACAAAGGCCTGTGCCCCCCCCCCCCCTTGCTACGTTACTGGTTAAGTTCCATTTATTTTTATTATGTTGGTATTGTGTTAACACATTAGGTGTTTTTCCTTTTTCGTTCAGAACACAACAGTTGAAGTTTTAAATGTAAGCGATTCGATTTCCTCGAAACTGATTGATGGTATGATAAAGCATTCCAAGACACTTTATGTAGAAAATAATATAAATAAAAACTCTTAACTTAACAGTTTTTCCAAAAAGTTCACAATTTCCAAGAAATTTGCGAAAACATTAAAACATTTATTATTTTGTCCTTTAAATCAAATCTTTTCATTGCCTGAAAAAGAAAATTGAAATAATCAATATAATGTAAATAACATATCCTCTGTCAATATTTTGGATTAGGGGTAAATTAAGATATTTTCAATACTTAACTCAAGACGGAATCAATGTTAAACATTGAACATGTGTTTTAGCCAGTATATAGTCATATCAGCAAATTTCTTGTATTGAAAAAAAACTTAAAATGACCTAAAAAGAGAACCGATCGTTGGCCGCTCATCGACAAGGAAACTCTTTAACTGGATGGGAATTTTTTTTCGTAATGTAGGCATAATAAAAATCATAAAAAAAGAAGAAAAAATCATAAGACGCAAGATTAACAAGGTTCAATTTGTTTTATACAGACTCACAAGTTGAGAAAATTAAGTTTACAATATTGCAAGGCACACATCACTGATAAAATCGGGGATAAGTAAACAAAATCAAAAGACATGACTGTACAAAGTCAAAAAGCCAAATTGTAAAGTATGTACTGTTGATCACTTGCAGAATGAAAATAAAAGTTCAACTTCGTTTTGGGTTGCCATGCTTGTCTCTATAGCAAACTCCTCCATTTAAAGCCGATTCCCTTGCAACTTGCGACGAGTATTCAAAGAACCCGAAATCCACAAATCCTTTAGCCCTGAATCATTGTGGCGAATATATGTCTATCCTTAACCAATTATACTTAAGTTCGTTCTCTCCAAGGTTATGGATACGCTGGTAAACTATCCTCCTAAAAATATCTTGAATAGTACTACTTTCGTTTTGTTTTTTGATGGCTCATAATTTCGAAACCTGATGGAACCGATATTTAATATTTAAATAAATAAAAAGCATTAATTTAGCTGTGTCAGCAGTACGGAAGTTTGGAGTCTCAAAAACCAGTACAAATACTGCAATTGCAGTACTTCGACAGCCCTGAACAGAGTCCGATCGTTCAGAGTTTGCTGAGTGTTCTCTGAACTGAACATGGTCTGACGTCTGAGCGTTCATATTTATTTTTGAAACACACTTGAGTACATAGTCGTCACAAATTGAGATTCGTTCGGATATTTTCGCACGCAAAGTCAAAATCTAAATTGAATGTTATTAATTTATTATTTACCGATTTAGTCCATTTAAACCTTGAAATTGATTTGATGCATACAATATAACATATTTTACTTGTATTTTATTAAATAAAACCTATCTACAGCACCAGAAAGACTAGTTTCATCCGTCATTTTAATTGTTTTGTTGATAATATTTATTGGTCAGCATTTTACTACAGAATGCTCAGTCAATCCTGAGCTTAAAGAGTGCGCTCTGAACGAAAAAAGAAATACAAATGTCATGATCTGAACTGAACCTTCTGAACAAAAAAAACACAACTTTATTTTTGACAACTCAAAATCTGCTCTGAACGAAAAAAGAAAAACGAAAAATTAACTTAAGTTTAAATGTTTGTTCATTTTTCAACTAATTGAACAAAATTTAAATCAATGAAAATTAAAAATATTGCATAGGTTATTTTACTCTTTTATATGCGTGTACATATTGAATTTGGTTATGTTTAATGTTAAAGGGGATATTCAGTGTTCAAGTCTCCCGATGGGGTATGTATTTTGAATATATTGATTTATTCTTGAAATAAATAAAAGTATAGCTTTGCAAAGATATTACATACATATGCTCGGGAGAGATTAGCAGAAAAATTTCTGTTTACGATATAATAAAAAGTGGTTCAAGTCTTCCGGAGACCCCCTCCAAAGTTTTTTTTGGAAAAAAAGTGTTTAGTTTTCTTTTGAATATTAAAAAACACAACTTGAATTTATAAGTTGCTTACAGTATTATAACGCGATGCATTTTGGAGATTCTTTCTTCTACGATCGATGTGTGCTTTTGTTAATCAATCAATAACCTCGCTCGAAGACAAGTGAATTTCCGAAACGCATCGTGTGAGTTCAAACTTTGAAGAAAAAAGTGTTTTTTTTTTTCAAAGAAAAAAAAATAAAGATCCGGGACTCAAAAATATGCTTTTGTAGCAAAAATTAAATGTAATAAAAAAAATTAAAGATATGCCTACTAACAAAATCGTATGAAATTTTGAAGATTGAAGTAAGAAGAAAATTTAGTTGGATAAATATAATTTCAACGATTTTTTTTTCAAAATCGTTACCTAAAGCTGTTTTAAATAAATCGATTTCGGTTTTAATAATTAAAAAAAAAAGTATTTTTTTCAGATGTAAGTTCTTACAAATAGTTCGCATATAATGTAAAAAATACAAAAATATGTTTACCCTTTTTCCAAATACTGAAAAACATACATAAAACAAACATAAATAAAAAAAATTATTAATATTAAACATTATTTTTTTAATGTTGGAATTCATTTGTTTCTGATTTTATTTTTGATTAACAAGTTCACTTGGAGCCGCATTCAAGTAAAATAATCTTTTTCATAAATGTTTTACAGCAGGTACCGTTATTCTTTGATTAGAACTTTCTTTGCCTTCCTTTATGAAACGTATTTTTGATATCTAAAATATAAACCATCTACTTTTTTGTTCACATCCAATGAGAACGAACATTAACCCTTCACTTGAAATTATGTAGGTATTTGAAAAATAAGTTCACATACTCTTAAGGAGTAGAAAAATCTAACAAATCAGGATACAAAAGCTTTTTGAATGATTTCATAAGTATGTACATAAGATATTTTGCCGCTCTTATTGGAGAAGAGCAAAATAAAAAGAAGCACAGAAATTTCTAATTAAAACCCTTCACACAATAGGAAGTCCTTAATTAGTCCAATCAGAAAATAGACGTCTGTGTAGTATACATACCAACATTTGATATTTGATATTTATTCATATTTTCATATTGACAAAATACAACAAGATTATAATCTTTTAAAAGTATTATCAAAAAGCTTACATTTATAAACAAATAAAGACAAAATAATAATAATAATATAAGAAAAATAAGATCATAATTAAATTTAAATAATTATATCTACCTACTTATGCAAAAGTGGAAAGTAAAAAAAAATAAATAGAAAGAAAAAAAAAGGAAGAACTTCATTGGGATTGATTTAAGAAATACAAGAAAATCTTCCGTTTAAAATTGGTTGGTGATACAATTGTCTGCAATTCGATTGGAAGATTGTTCCATAATCGAAGAGCAGCTACAAAAAAAACACCGTTCTGCAATAGTTTGTATGAAACGCGGCAGAATCAAACGCAAGCCCCTCCGTGAATGGGCATACTGTAGCATTTCCCCTAGATACTCAGGACATCTTCCATGAATTATGTTGTGAAGTCTGATGACATTGCGATATTTCAAATATTCATCCAAGCTCAGACCCCACAACGAAGATTTTATATTAGATACACTTACATCTCTTGGAATATTGTAAATAAATCGTAAGCAGTCGTTAAAAGCTACATTTAGCCAACGTTTGCATTCAAAATCCAAGATAGGATAAACAGAGCTGTAAAGATTGAAAAAAGGAAGAATGAGACTTTTGATAAGGTGTTTTTTCATATCAGGACTCAAAATATATGATGAAGACCTGAGGGACCGAAGACCGAAATAAATTCTCCTCAAAGCTTGAGAAACAGCGTCACAGCAGCTTAAACTATTGTTTATTTGATAGCCCAAATACTTGACCTTCTTGACGTATTCAATTATTTGGCCATTTAAAACAACTTTAGGAAAATCAAGATTATTCACTGGGTTACGAGAGCACAACGTACTTAATGTTTTCAAAGGATTAAGATTTAGTTTATTTGTCTCAGCCCATTTAAAGATATTGTCCAAATCTTCGTTGACCCTTGCAACACAGTCTTCGATTAAACCTAATTCACAAAAAATATAAATAAGGACATCATCTGCATACATATGTATAAAACTATTCACAACAACTTCAGGCAGATCGTTTATAAATAACGAGAATAAAAGGGGTCCAAGAACAGAGCCCTGCGGAACACCACAGTTAACAACATAAGGATTCAAAGTCCCGTCACCACTTTTTATCCTTTGAACACGATTAATAAGGTAGTTTCGAAAAAGTTTAAGAGCAGTCCTTGAAAAAATAAAATTGTTTCTTAATTTAGAAAGAAGAATTTGATGGTTAATACAGTCAAAGGCTTTAGAAAAATCCAAAAGAACCATGATGCCCAATTGACTATGATCCAAAGCACTACGAAAATCAGAAGTTACTTTCATAACAGCCGATTCACAGCTGTGATTATTGCGAAAACCACTTTGCCACTTAGATATTTTTGTATTAATTTGTAAGAAACTGAGAATTTGATCAGCCATTAATTTTTCAAAAACTTTACCAAAAAATGGTAACAAACTTATTGGTCTAAAGTCTGCAGGTTCTGTAGGATTACTTCTTTTTCCAAAAGGTATAATTGTCGCATTTTTCCATTCTTCGGGAAAATCATTACTATAATATACAAGTATTAACAATATTTAACATAGGTGGAAGAACAATAGGTAAAATTAGCTTAAAAAATTTTGGTGATACATTATCCGAACCAACTGCGTTTGATTTTATTGACCTAATAGCTAAAATTTACTCGTCTGTATCGATACAAGTAAAGGAAAATAAACCTTCATTTTCAGTAACATAAAGGGGACGGCAACCATCACAAGGTGGAGGGGCAAAAAATGTTTTCATAATTTCTGAGTTTAAAGGGCATTTTGACAAGTTTTTACTTTCAGCAACACCGATTTCTTTAATGTTTTTCCAAAGCTCTTTGGAATTTAATAAAATGTCAAGTTTTTGAAGAAAGTATGTGCTTTTACAAGACCGTATAATATTTGTGACTCTATTTCGAGCAAAAACATATTGACGTCGATTATAGTCCGTTGAATTTCTTTTAATTTTTTTAAAGAAACGTTCGCTTTCTCGAATTTGTAAGTTTATGTCATTACTATACCAAGGGCAGAACTTATTACTTTTTAGTTGCCTCGTCACAATTGGAAGTGCTCATCATAAAGTCTGTTTATAGTTTGTCCTCTATAAATTGGCAGTACAGGCCTTATGGGGAAGCTTTTTCAAAATCAGTAGCGCGCCTTATTCGTGCACCATACTGAATTGAAAGAAACCTCATTTAAAAAATGTTTACCCGCCAATGATTTTTCGATCGCATCCGACATAGATCCCACAACGACCTGCCTAGCGTACAGTTGAATACGCACTGATTGGCTAATGCATTTCAACCCTCTTTTAACATCCATTCGAACAGAGATACCTTTGTCAATTTGTTAACTCGTTTCGTATTTTTTTATATTGAGCTTCTGTTGAGGAACTTTTGATTTTAGAGCTTAAAAAATACCTTTTATTGATGAAATGATAATGAGATATTGAGATGAGCATATTACTAGTACAAAAGTGTTATCGTGCAGTGTTTTTGTTGATCATGTTTGTGTTTTTTATGTGGGGAAAATCTTAAAATGCAGTTACAAAAATGTAGGTAAGCTGTTGTCTTTAAAGAATTTATTTGCGTAGATTCTCGTGCCGGTCGGTCGGTTGATATTTCGTGTATATTTTTTCTTATTTGCGTAGATTTTTAAAGCGCGTGGGCGGTCGGTATTGATGTTTCGTGTACCTATTTTTGTGATTAGTGAGAAATGGCACCGGTCTGTCCAACACGTCGAGCAGGTAATTGAGCCGAAAATGTGGGAAATGGACGTTTTTTCGGAAAACGCTGTAGAAAGCCTTATAATAAATCTAGATGAAGAGAGCAGCAACAGCAGCAGTAACTTGTCGAGTGATAAAAATACCTTTACTTATATATAAATGTACATATTTTGATTTAATAGATGAATTTATATTTATTTTTGTTATGCTTGTTTATTTATTTTGCTTGTTATATTAATCTTTATGAATAAATTCTTTATTTTTTGTTTGTTTTTTATTTAAAAGCGATTAGGCCTACTATGGATACCCTTCAAAAACGCGCCTACTATCTTACCTCTTGGTGGTGTGGAAAAAGATAAATTTAATTTCATTTTTATAAACAAAAATTAAGAAAATAAATTTAATTAAAAAAGAAGAAAGGTAACCCTACATCATATTTTTTCAGTTTTTTCCAATTCAAAATGCTTACTACGGCAACCCTGTTAGAGCTTTTGAAAGAAGATAACCTTATGGAAAGCAAATAAGTGCGAATGAGAGACAAACATCCCTATCTTTCCTGTACTGCCAATTTTTAGTGGACAGACTATAACTCTTTTAAATTTTCTTCTCTGAATTTACATGGAGGGCAGTACACAACCACTAAGAGACATTTGTCATTCCCATTACAAATTTGAATACAAAGGAACTCTAAACATAATTTCGAAGAATAAATAGTCCTTGTTGAGATATTTTCTTTCACATACATGCACACACCACCTCCACGCGTACAACGATCATTTCTATACAGTTAATACCCAGGAAATTTAACCAATTGCGACAAAATGCTATCGTTTAACCAAGATTCAGACACCATTATAACATCCAACTTCGAGTTACTAAAAATTTGATAAAGGAGAGTGTACTTAGAGCGAATACTTCCCGCATTAAGGTGGCAAACATTGAGACCATCATACGCCCCGCACATGACATTGAAAACAGATCTTACATTGTCAGGATTTATACCTAACATGATTTCTATTAAAACGTATAGAGCACACAACCAATTTAAAAGAAGACATTCTTGCAACCAATAAAGATAATAAGGATAGATAAAGTAATAATAATGATAATAATAAACATAATGAAAGTATAATAACTAAAATCAAGAAAAATATTAGAAATAAAAATAAGAAAAAGGAAAATAATAATTTAAATAAAAAAATGATTATTAAAAAATGATATACTAATTTGAACATGTTTCATTAATCAGGACATCTACATAAATTCAAATTTAAACCTGTGTGGTTATGTAATCATCACCAATAAAAAGTTAAATCGAAATTCATAAGAAATTAAATGTGTTATGGACTTATCTCTAACGTTCTTGGCAAACTTTCACAATCTTAATTAATCTTTTTAAACAAAGTTTTCTGCAGCATTATGAGCAACATGTTAGACAGCAACACCTTCACCAGCAACGCCTTCATCAACAACACCCTTGTCAGCAATACTTTTATCAGCAACACCTTCACCAACATGTTGGATATAATTTGTCTATGCATATTCTTCGTTATCACAAATATAAACTAGCAATTAGCACATCCCGGAGTTGCAGTGGCAAGATTTTGTGTTTCGGAGCGAGTCGTGATCTATTTGTAGTGGCGAGTTATGGGTATTTACTAGGTTAGGTATAGACAATTTAAGCACCAAGCTAACTTGCCACAGTAGTAAGTTAAGCCTTTTGTTTCATTGAGTTGGGCCTAAGGTATCTTTGCCAAAAAAGTGAGTGCGACGCAAAGGGGTGTACCAATAAGTCGAACCTTGGGGAGAATTCAATTAAAATGCCGTTCTAAAATAAAGACACCACTGATTTGTCATTCGAACTTGTTCTTGCCAATTCTATTTTTTTATTTTTTCCTGCAGTATAGATCATAGTCAAAAGTCATGGAAGACCTATCTGGATATTAAATATCGTTTAAATCAGTAAATGAGTTCAAGAGATAGTAGGTAGATATCTCAGTACAAACGCGACTGAGCAATAATGCCCTTATGAAGTTAACATGTTAAAATAGCATTTAATATTTTTGCTATGTCAAATTTTTAAAAGAAAAAAGCTTAAAATTAAGAAACAGAAGAAAATAAGATGAAGCGGTGCTTGTACTCATCAAAGGCATGCAAGAAAAAAAAACTTCTAAATCCAACTAACAAATGAGTTTGACGGACGCAAATATATGTATATGTTTCGGAAAAAATATTCCTGGTTTTGGTGGAAGACATAAAAACATAAATATATGAAAGAATAGAGTGTGTCCTTTGTGGCCAGTGATATTATAAATTTTATGTCTACTATAAATACTAACAATATATGTTGAGGTTCAAACTGAAAATAAAAAGCAGCGCGCCATATTGCCTTCAGGGGTGCGCCATATAGACTTTAGTTATGCAGTATGTTTTTTAAAGCATTTTTTAAATAATTTTTTTCTGTCATAAAAGTTGAATTTTATACTTATTAATCTATTTATCTTACGTTTTTCATAAATTAAATAAACATTTTTGATTGAAGAAAAAAATGTTGTCCGAAGTAAAGTTTTTTGGGATTGAAGTGCGTCATAATGTCCGAATTTATTCTAACTTGCCTTTTAGTGTAATATACTTTTCATACGGCCATGTTAATTATTCGTTTAATCCAGATGTTAAATGTAATCCAGAAAACAATTATTCATATATTAATTATTCGTTTAATCCAGATGTTTAATGTAATCCAGAAAAGAATTATTCATATTCACTTTGTTGTCAAGTTTAATATAGTTCTCTTACAGGAAATAATAAATAAATCAATAATAAAGAAACAAATGTATTTAAAAGAAGCAGCAATTTAAAAAGATGGGTTTATATGGAAAAGAAGAAACCAATAAATAATTTATATTTGAATTTATGTTTTAAACGGCTGTTATAGCAAGTAACAATAAAAGTGGATTTATGTATTTCGAGGAACTTCAATGAAACAATCTGAATTATTTTAACAGCTATGGCGCAAAATAATAGTCAAATTAACGTCTTAACTCGAAATTAAACCAAATTTAGTTTGCCACTAAGCTGAAATTACATGCAATTTCATCTTAGTGTCAAACTTTATTTGCTTTAGATTCGAGTTAACTTGTTTATAATTTTGCGCCAATGTATTTATTTATAATGAATGCAATATATTAAATTGGTAAACTGAAAAGTAAGAATAATATACATATAAGCTAGTTGTTGAATTAAGATGCCTTTGTTTTTAAGCTAGTTAGTAAAAAGTGAATTAATTCCATAGTTGATGAATGACGAGTTGTACTTCCAAAAAGTGCATCATAAGAAAAGTTATTTGGTACAATTTTAATGATAGATAGATAGATAGATAGATTTAGATTTATTTCACAACTAATATGTACAAGGTTTTGTGGCCTTTACTCCAAAATCATTGCGTTTCGCCCTAGTTTGATGGTGGGCTCATCAGCTAGATGACATCAAACCCAATCTAGTACGCAATAATTGTCGATGATTACCGACTGCTTTATAAAATTTACAGAGAAAACTCCCTGTGAATTATATTATTCTAAAGAACTTTGATTAAAGTTAGACATTAGAAATTATGATGTCATGCTCGTGGCCAAGCGAAGTTATAAGAATGAACAAATAAAAACAATAAAAAGACTAAAAATAGTCGAATTAAAATTTATTTAGTGGAGTATTTATGAATGAAATTCAATATTAAAGGTTTTGTGGCCTTTACTCCAAAAGCATTGCGTTTCGCCCTAGTTTGATGGTGGGCTCATCAGCTAGATGACATCAAACCCAATCTAGTACGCAATAATTGTCGATGATTACCGACTGCTTTATAAAATTTACAGAGAAAACTCCCTGTGAATTATATTATTCTAAAGAACTTTGATTAAAGTTAGACATTAGAAATTATGATGTTATGCTCGTGGCCAAGCGAAGTTATAAGAATGAACAAATAAAAACAATAAAAAGACTAAAAATAGTCGAATTAAAATTTATTTAGTGGAGTATTTATGAATGAAATTCAATATTAAAGGTTTTGTGGCCTTTACTCCAAAAGCATTGCGTTTCGCCCTAGTTTGATGGTGGGCTCATCAGCTAGATGACATCAAACCCAATCTAGTACGCAATAATTGTCGATGATTACCGACTGCTTTATAAAATTTACAGAGAAAACTCCCTGTGAATTATATTATTCTAAAGAACTTTGATTAAAGTTAGACATTAGAAATTATGATGTTATGCTCGTGGCCAAGCGAAGTTATAAGAATGAACAAATAAAAACAATAAAAAGACTAAAAATAGTCGAATTAAAATTTATTTAGTGGAGTATTTATGAATGAAATTCAATATTAAAGGTTTTGTGGCCTTTACTCCAAAAGCATTGCGTTTCGCCATAGTTTGATGGTGGGCTCATCAGCTAGATGACATCAAACCCAATCTAGTACGCAATAATTGTCGATGATTACCGACTGCTTTATAAAATTTACAGAGAAAACTCCCTGTGAATTATATTATTCTAAAGAACTTTTAATTAAAGTTAGACATTAGAAATTATGATGTTATGCTCGTGGCCAAGCGAAGTTATAAGAATGAACAAATAAAAACAATAAAAAGACTAAAAATAGTCGAATTAAAATTTATTTAGTGGAGTATTTATGAATGAAATTCAATATTAAAGGTTTTGTGGCCTTTACTCCAAAAGCATTGCGTTTCGCCCTAGTTTGATGGTGGAATAAATATGTATGTATGAAGGACTGCTTTCTTTGGGAGACGATTTTCCGACATGCTTATGGCTTTTAAGACATAATCAACCTGCAGCTTCAGTGTCTTTAAAACTAGCGGAAAAAAACCGGTTTCCAGCACAAGCATGTAGTTGGGCGTGTTTGGTGGTAGTCGTAAAATTCTTTTGAGATAAAACCTGAGTAGCTTTTCTACACAATCATACACAAACTGCTTACCGCCCCACATTTGTGCAGCATAGAACAAAATGGCCTCAGAAATTGCTTCAAAAAACCTATATTTGCTGCTTTGAGATAAATGTCTATTGCCAAAAAATTTTTTACCCGCGGTATTGATTGCAATTTTTGATTTTGTCAGCTTTTCGTTGATGTTTCGCTCCATATTAAGGTTTTTTTGTTATGATAACTCCAAGATACCTATATACTTTAGCTACTTCAACATCTTCATTTCCATATTTCCCTTTCTCATTTCTGCAATTTATGCCACCAGGCTCCAGAGACTTGTTTAATCTTACAGTCGGTTGATCATGAGTTGAAGGGCACCATGCGAACGCACCAACATCAAAACATCGCAAACAAAAGTGCTTTGATTTGCATACCTGCATATTCAACATCACCCGGCCAAATATTCAACAAGATCATCAATGAACAGCAAAAATAATATGGGACTCAGAGCACATCCCTGCCTCACTCCAGAACGAGTTTTAAACCATTCGGACAGTTCCTGTCCTTCCCAAACAGCTGCCATCGTATTGTCATATAAAATAGAGTTTGTATAGAAGGGCCCCTAATTATGGAATCGAAATCAGCTTTAAAATCAACAAAAAAAATTCTGACTAAATCCGGCTAGGAACTCTTTTATAATGTTTTTGGCTCTAATCCAAACCGAAGTTGAAGTACACTAGTTAATATTTTAAATTATGCGTTGAGGAAAGATAGTTTTGTGGATCCGATGTTACGCCTTTTTTATAGATAGGAACAATTATAGCTTTTTTAAATCGCTGTGGAACATTTGCGGTATCCCGGATGTTGTTGAACAAAACAGTAAGACTGTCAATTAGATCATCTGTGCCATATTTGTAGAACTCTGATGGAATTCCATCTGAACCTGCCGCTTTTCTATCCTGTAAGCTGAATAGTGCTTCTTTAATCTCTTGAAATGTAATTGGGCAGTCAAGATTATCATTTTACAGACCAGGTATATCATATTGGAAGGAAATACTGCTAAAAAAAAACTGGATTAAGGAGCTTTTCAAAATACTCCATTAGAACGAGGGTACTTAGTTCTTTGTTCATGACAAATTTTAAAGATGAAATTTGTAACATTAAGCGCAATCTCAGGAGCTTTTCAAAATACTCCATTAGAACGAGGGTACTTAGTTCTTTGTTCATGACAAATTTTAAAGATAAAATTTGTAACATTAAGCGCAATCTCAGTTCTTTATCTTTAATATTATTCTCAATACATATACAGCTTTTTGAAAATCGACTATATTTCCTAAAATGTTTAAAACTATAGTTTTAGACGTCTTCGGGGCAGAATATCGGCTAAAATACTCATCATAAATCGATATTAAGTTGTTAAAGCTGAATGCTGTAAAATCAATAGTTACCTTATTGTTACCAAAAAAAAACGATATAATAAGAAAAATTGTATTCTATAAAGGAAAAGATCACTTTAAACTAAATAAAAATAGGATGTAATGGAATCATTTTTAACAGGAAATTCGTTTGGAAAAGTTGAATTCAAATAGAAAGAAAAATTCTGAACCTTAGCAGCATCCACCGTCAAGATGCATAACAATTTTATCGCAACACAGGATATTTGTATGATCTGCTGTCCACGACAAATTCCAGCTCGCTTATTTAGCTCCAAACAATGTGGCTGTAGCCCAACATTACAACATAACTTTATACTAAATATATACAAAATAGTAGTTCTTTAACATAGTATGATATCGTTTAAAATTTTGAGCTCATATTTTTAATATTTTAAGAATATTTTTTTATTAAAATGTTTTTTTGTAATACAAACAAGAGTGGAATCCAATGGATTTAAATATCATACATTAATATTCAAATGCAAACGAACGGATTGAAACAGAAAATAGTTGGTTTAATACAAAGTGTTTTGCAATAATTATTATTAAAATGTAATTCCTAAGCACCTATTCGCAAAAGAGTTTGTATTAAAAATAATGTTCCTTATAGTAGTTAGTGAGCCGGACTAAATCCTGAGTACAACTAATGCCTTTTTCAGAAAATATCATTGTCACGAATAGAAAAATGACAAATAGAAAAATGTGCTAGGTTGTGCTAGGTTTGTGCCGTAGTTAAAAATATTGAAAAATGAGGGTTTTAGAGCAAAAAACCATTTTTGACCTACCCCAATATTTTTTTAAAAATCAACATTTTAGAAATTTTCAAAATTGTGCTAGGTTGTGCTAGACTTGTACTGAGATGTGCTGTAACTTATTTTGACAAATATTCAAAAATGGTGGTTTAAGAGCCAAAAAACTTTAAAAAAAGTGTGAAGTTAGCCTCCCCTTTTTTGAATTTCAAACTTTTTTTACTTTTTCAGAATTTAAAAGTTGTTCTAATCATTGTTAAAAAAAATTAAAGTCGCATCTTTTGTATTTTCAAAGATAGAGCATTTTGAAGTTTATTTTTAAAACTCAAACCATTACCACTTTTCTGTAATTTTAATTTTGAATCTGAATAAGTGTTATTAAATACAACTTGTGAATATAAAATTTAGTCCTTACAGGATTTAAATCATGTTTTAATTTGAGTTTCAAAAAGTGCTTAAAGTTTCTGAGAGCTCCAACTGCCCCCATTTTTCCAAAATCAAAATTCTGAAAGTTGTGCCAAGTCAAACTTCCCAAAATCTCTAATATTTGAAAATATCATAAAAAATATAAAAAAATACGGAAGTAAACTGGAAAAAATCATTTTGCTTGAATTATGACCAATTAAAAGCTCCCCTTGGCACAACTTTTAAATTTTCGATTTGCGGAAAGGGGGGCTATTGGGGATATTTTTTGAAATTTAACATAGTAAAAATAATTTTTATGAATTGAAAGCTTGGAACAATATAATTTTTTTGCCCTAGATTCTACAGTTGTGAATATTTTCGATTGAAATTTTGGAAACTTTAGGCTAGTATGACTTTTTAATGAAAAAAGTTTTTGTTTTCAGGATTGGGGAAAAGGTGAGCACGTAGTGCATTTTTTTCAAATTGTGGGTAGGTTAAATCTTTTAAAACGAAACAACTTTGAAATCCTTATAGTTTATAGCTATAAGTATTTGGAACAGTTTTTTGATATTTATTTTCTGAAAAGGGGAGCTTTTAATTGGTCATAATTCAAGCAAAATGATTTTTTCCAGTTTACTTCCGTATTTTTTTATATTGTTTTATGAAATTTTCAAATATTAGAGATTTTGGGGAGTTTGACTTGGCACAACTTTCAGAATTTTGATTTTGGAAAAAGGGGGGCAGTTGGAGCTCTCAGAAATTTTAAGCATTTTTTGAAACTCAAATTAAAACATGATTTAAATCCTGTAAGGACTAAATTTTGTATTCACAAGTTTTATTTAATAACACTTATTCAGATTCAAAATTGAAATTTGCGAAAAGTGGTCATGGTGGGGAGTTATTTGAGTTTTAAAAATAATCTTCAAAATGCTCTATCTTTGAAAATACAAAAGATGCGACTCTAATTTTTTTTAACAAAGATTAGAACAACTTTTAAATTCTGAAAAAGTAAAAAAAGTTTGAAATTCATAAAAGTGTGGGCTAACTTCACGCTTTTTTTGAAAGTTTTTTGGCTCTAAAACCACCATTTTTGAATATTTTTCAAAATAAATTACAGCACAGCCCAGCACAAAAATCTAGCACAACCTAGCACAATTTCGAAAATTTCGAAAATGCTGATTTTTAAAAAATACTGGGGTAGGTCAAAAATGGTTTTTTGCTCTAAAACCCTAATTTTTTAATATTTTTAACAACGGCATAAACCGGCACAAACCTAGCACAATCTAAGAAAACTATCTTCAAAAAAGGGGGGCTATTTCAAAAATGGTTTTTTGGCTCTAAAACCCCCATTTTTGAATATTTTTGAAAAAAAATTACGGAACAAAACGGCACAAATCTAGCATAACCTAGCACAATTTTTAAAAATTTGATTTTCGAAAAAGGGGAATCTAGGTCAAAAACGGTTTTTTGGCTCTAAAACCCCCATTTTTGAATATTTTTGAAAAAAAAAAATACGGCACAAACTTAGCACAACTTTCAAAAATTAAATTTTCAAAAAAGGAGGGGCTAACTTCACACACTCATTGCGAGATTAAAAAAATCGGGATTATTAGATTGTGAAATTTCGTAATGCGAGATTTCGAAAGCGGTATTTTGATTTGCAAGATTTCGTAACCAACCCAAACATTTTATTTCCGTTTTAACAAATTCAGATTTGTTAACTATTATATACTTTTTCTTTCTTTTTTTTTTGCATAAAAATAACAGGGTGGGTGACGCAGACATAATCCCAAAAGAGAAAGAGAAATCCCCGAGAGAAAATCCACACCCAAAGGGACGAAATCCCCAAGAAAAAATCCCAAAATAAGCAGTGCAAGTATAGTGAATAAAGGAATAAATATACCTCGCAAGAGGCAGCAGTGCCCCTGAAAAAATAATTAGATGTTTTGGAAGATGGAAGCTGGGCCTAAATCCAGACCTCTGGCGTTATAGTCCGACACACTACCCACTACGCCACGGGGCACTACATTCAATATTATTTTATGTCTCTTTTTTAATGAAATAAAAACAGCATGTTTTCAATAATTTTTTTTACTAAACAAAAAATACGAAAAATCTTCTACAAAAAAAAAAAACGTTTCTAAAAATAAAAAAAAACAAAAATTAATGCTTTACAAAAAATACTTTTTTTAAACACAACACCAACTTAAATTTTCGATATTGTTCTTTGAATGAAAATGATAGCCGTAGCCATCTAAAAAGGGGTTTTTACCGCATTTGTTCGATTTAAATAATTCCATTTAACGTGTTTAGTCGGAACGGAAGGAGAAACTAAGACTGAATGAATTTGTAAAACATGCTGAGCTAAAATGTGTCAAATAATAACTATAATTTATTAACTGAATCAGCATGAGCTACACAAATTAAATTTAACGACTGTATCGCACAAACTTGCTTTGTTGGCAAGTTATTTGAGAATTTGATAATTATCTCAAAACTTTTACTTTTTTACAAATGCATAACTTGTCTTATAGTACCTATTAACGTAAAACTTGTTGGGGATTTTTCGAGATATTGGATATTGTAGATATTTGGAACAATAAAATTATTTATTGGGGATCTTCTCCATTGGACTTCTCTTCCTAATGGGATTTCGTCCTTCAGGATCATATGCCTTTGGGGATTTCGTCCAATGGAGATTTTTTTTTTTTGGATTATGGGTGATTCCGGTTTTCCAACATTTGTATGGAGTGCGGGTGTGATTTGGATGCATTTCGTTTTCTGTAATACCATTGAGTTTATACACATAGAGAAATCATGTGTAAGGTTCAAACTTTGCTCGAAGGATGACGTTACTACCGACTTGTTTTTTGTTTACTTTGGTAGCAATTATTCTTGAGTTAAAAGGCAAACAAAATAAAGAAAAACAAATACAAATGTATGCAGAAGAATTTAGTTCCGTTCGGTTTGAGTGTTTTTGGTTACAGTGAATTATTGCAATAATAATTACTCGATATGTTTATTAAGCGACATCTACTTCGGTGAGTTTGAAACCATCTTGATTCCTATATGTGTATAAACTCAATGGTAATACCAATTTTAGGAATACGTTACCGACATTCATTTCCGCGTAATAGCAAATCTACCGAAAAAGAGTAAGACTGCCTACGCAACTCATTCGTCGGATTCCCCAATAAGTCTGACTATAATAACTAAGAGTCAGACATAATCCCGAAATCCTAAATCCAGAAAAACCAAAATCCCGAAAACTAAAAACCCCAAACATCCAAAAGCTCGAAAATCCAAAATCCTGAAAACTCAATATTCCGAAAACCGAAAATCCCGAAAGCCCACAATTTTGATATTTGTTCTCTTTGGTTAAAGAGAAAAAAAATTTAACCTTTTCAATATAATATGCCAAATGGGGTTTGCAAAAAACAAACTTTTAATAGATATTTTACTATTTTTACTTATGTTAATTGCGCCGCGCTGTTGAGTTCAAATTTCTTCTACGAATCAAATAAACTTTAATGAAAAATTATCAAAACGTATTTTCTGTGTGAAGCACCCTGTTGATGACATCAAACCATTCCATTTTCTTTTCCTTTTTTCGTTGATTGCTAATGGGAATTGTTTTTGGTTTTCGTCGTGAAAAATTACGGAACTGTGTGGAACTCAGTCTAATTGGGAATAAAATGTCAAACATTCTAACTGGTGTGAAGAAGTAGCATAGTACCTATTTACAAAAAAATGTAAACAAAAGCAAAATAACACAAATGTTTTTTTATTTTCAGTATCTTAAAATTCACTCTTCTTTAAATTAACTTTTAACTGCTTCTTTTAAAAATTTGGGAGTGAATTTATTTGGCTGATCATGGCAGAAAACAATGCTTTGCGGGATTTTGATGAGGCTTAAAAAAAGGCCTTCAGTAATAAAAACATTATACATAGGTACTTACTTATGCTGAGGAGAAACGTCTGCGTTGCTAATATTTCGATTTTCTTTTTTTAGTTCTAATTAGAGCACTGAGCTTTCAAAAATAGATCTGTGTTTCTTTTTTAGCTCCGAGCGCTCAGAGCGCTCATTTTGTGTTTATTTTTCGGATCAGAGCTTGCTCGGAGTGCGCTTTATAAGCTCAAGATAAAATGATGGGATAGACTGAGCATGGAAGTTGAGTTGTCATGTTCATGCAGTTGTCATGTTGTTTGGCCGATTGTAAGTTGATTTCTATTGGTATGACAGTGAAAAGTGCTCAAGTGTGTTTCATAAATAAAACAGAACTCTCGGAGCATTCTCTGCTCAGAGCTCATTCGACAAGCTCAGGCTCTACGCTCTACTCCGTGCTCTGCTCAGAGCTAAATAAGATAAATGCTTAATAATAACTTTTTGTTATCATAAATGCACGTTTGTTTTTGTTTTGAATTTTTTTGGAACGAAATCATGATTTAATTGTGTACTCTTTGACAGATAAAAAATACAAATGACATGAAGGCATATAGACATATAGACAAAGTTTAGACGCTGCGTGAAACAAAGTGTAGGGGAAGGTCGAATGATGGCCACTTAAAGGGGAAAATATGAAAACCCACTTCAAATTTTGTTTTATTTTATATATTTATAACATAAAATAAAAATTACTTATTTCTTGAGGTTTCTCAAAAGGAACGAATCAACTAGTACATATACTTTTGAAAAAAAAAGAAGTTTAAAAAAACATCCAATCATTTCCCATCATAGTAGGCAATGAAGGCAGAGACCACTTTCAAGGGATTTACTTAAAAAATATTTACAAATAATCCCAATTTACTACAAAACGGCTGTACCGACTATGTTTAAATTTTTAGAAAATTTTCAGGGTATCCCAGAGGCTGATCCTGCGAAGTTTGGTAGAGATCGGATAGATAAAAAATATAATTTATTCGTGCTTATGTTCTGTTAAAAACTCTCGAATCAAAAGCAAATTCAGAGTTTTTTTTTCGATTGAACTTCACAACAAAATGTCAAAATGACATTTCGAATTTCGGAGTTAGCCGATGAGGAATGTATGTATTCGTTTTTTGACCAGGGTTGTTATATTTTTGAGAGCGTAACGTCACTTTGCATTTGTGTTACGTTAATTGTTTATAATTTTTTATTTGTTAAATAATTAAAGAACTAAAATTCACCAGATTCGGGAATTGCGTGAACTTGATTCACCAAAGCAAGGCGCATCTGTTGGTATCAATTTTTTTGAAATCCCGAACAAGTGCTGCCAATTTTACGCCTTACGTTAAATTGTTAATAACTTTTAAACTATGATTCACCAAATTCTAAAATTGATTCACTAAATTTCACAAAATTCTCACCTAATTATTTACATAAAAAGAATTAAAATTCCCGACAAAGTGCTGCTAACTATACGCCGGTCCGTCAATGCCAGCTGACCGTCATATTAGCATACTAATATAAATAATTGAATTCTTCCCATTTGAGAACAGTGGGAAGTGTTTTTTTATTTTTGCACGCTACCAATGGAATTTTCTTATCACAAATAGTAGTCGAAGGAACATTTTTGTGTTGATTGATAGATCTCACATGGGAATCTTCCCAGATAGGATTTGTTTCTCTACTTGTGTCTTAGTTGTTAGTTTTTGAATGATTTCTGGGAACAACAATGTCACAACAACGCTACTTGTGGGGTAAGTGTATTATGGAATTTTTCTTTTTCTTCCCAAAAAAGAAGATGCCACACGAAAACTTAAATTTCTGTCTTGTCCATGTAGCTTCACAGTCCTTGTTTCTGATTTATTCCTTTCGTGTTTAGTATTAAGAGGTTAATTAAAATAATGAGTTGATATTCCAAGCCTCAATTGTAATATTTGCGATGCATTAAGTTTTAATAAATTGTTGGTGTTGTCATATACAGGGTGATTGGTATAAGATGTACTTAAAAGCTTGAGCGTGTAGGTGGGGTTAAGACAAGAAAAAAATCGTAAGGGAGGGGGGGTCCATTGACTTAAATCAGAAAAAAATTATTTAAAAACAACGGTGAATGATACAAAGCCTTGTTATATTTATTTGGAAAGCCAGAAAACTACTCTTTTATTTATTTTTCAAATTAAGTTGTTTAAGTGAACAGTTTTAAAAAAATCAATTTTCAAACACAAAATTTAAAAAAAAACTAAAAAAAAATGTTTAAACTAATTTTTTTCAAAATTTTAGGTAGATAATAAACTATTATTTTTATTTTCAAAATTCAATGCATGCTCTTATTAATTTTTAGTCAAAAACAGAAAACCGAATGCCAAAATGTATCTTAGTTTTTGAGAAAATAAAAAAATAGAAGTATTTTTTTCCAAGAAAAACAATTTTTTTTGGTTTTCCCAAATTTGACCTCCTCAGGTCAATTATTAATTAGGAAATTATCCCTTTTTTATTTTTTATTACATACCATCCGATTTTAATCAAATAATAAAAAAAAACGAGTTAACTTTTTACTTATTTTACTTTTAGTTTTTTTTTTAATTTCTCAAAAACTAAGATACATTTTGGCATCCGGTTTTCTGTTTTTGACAAAAATTAATAAGAGCATTGAATTTTGAAAATAAAAATAATAGTTAATTACATAAAATTTTGAAAAAAATTAGTTTAAAAATTTTTTTTTTAGTTTTTTTTTAAATTTTGAGTTTGAAAATTAATTTAAAAATTAAATAAAAGAGTAGTTTTCTGGCTTTTCAAAAAAATATAACAAGGCTTTGTATCATTCACCGTTGTTTTTAAATAATTTTTTTTCTGATTTAAGTCAATGTTTTAGAAAATTGCCCCTCCCGCCTAAACGGGGGGAAATAGACCCCCCCTCCCATACAATTTTTTTCGTGTCTTAACTCCAGCTACACGCTCAAGCTTTTTGGTGTATCTTATACCAATCACCCTGTATACGTTTGTATGTAACCCTAAATAAAAATTAAAAAGTACCCCAAAATGTTAGCCCGTGATGTTTTTTTTTTTTTTTTTTATATTAAGTTTTTATATTTCAATTTTCTTATAACTACTTACTTGCTAGACAAAAATCTTAACAACTAGCTTACATGTTAACTTAACTAACTTACTGGCCCTATGCGAGCGCTCTAAATTATACCATAACCAACTTAAAATTATTGCCTTTCGGCGTACCTAGCTTAAATATTATCGAAATTCATTTATTACTTCAAAATAAGAAAATTTGGAAAAAACTTATTATATCTATCATTTTTTATTTTTTATAAAACTTAAAACTACACTTAAAACTACTTAAAATAACTTAAGACTAGAACAGCCACAGCAACTGTTTTTTTTTTTTTTTTTCTTTAGTGCCACCATAATTGTTTTCTACGAACCTAGCCTACTTTTAAAGCCAAGGACACGCCTAAACCTGCGTAAGTCAAACCAAGGCAATAAACTCAATTAGTCAACTTTTATTATTATTTATTTTTTAAATTTTATTAGTTATTTTATACATCATTCAACCACCAGAACTGGCGATTTTGGTCCAATCTATCTATCTGGTCCCTTTGGGACACAGCCCTACTGAACCGAAGGCACTCTGCTCCGCTTTCTGCGACGACGTCACGACCATAAACTAGTCACCTATCCACAGTTTTTCGGCCGACGTGGTAGATCAGCGGTACCGCCGAACTATCCTGTATCAGCCCTCGACTGTCTAAAAAGAGGAAAGCGTCGGGTGGGATAAATCCGCTTAGACATACACTTTCGTAGTATTCATCTTTGGGGTAGTATGCCCCGAAAATCAAGCCATTAGTTGAAGTCATCGCTCTTGCAATATGACCCCGAATCAGCTTGATTAAAAAATTATTTATTCTGTTTATGTTAGCCCTGTTGTATAGAACCTCGTTGGAATAATATTTTATGTACTCCGACTCTGGTGTTCTGTGCAATCCAAGGCAGCGTCTAAGACACTGCCTCTCGATAACCCGAATCTTTTCCATTTGAGATGGTGCAACGTTGAACCACACAGGACATCCATGGGCAATCATCGGCCTGATTAAAGCCATGTAACAAATCACCTTCACCCTGCTATCAAGATGGCTGCTGTAAAACAGGAGTATTGTCAGGGCAAAGGCACCCCTAGCCCTGGTCAGAGCAGCATCTATATGTCTGTCGAAATACAGATATTGATCCAGCCAGATGCCAAGGTACTTCACGGCACTTTAACTTGCCAGTGGCTGTTCAAGGGGTCCAACGATCACAAGTTTTCACCAGTTATTTCTCGTATCCGCAGAAGCAGAATAGTTTCGCATTTCTGAAAGTTGATTTTCAACTTCCAGTCATCGCAATATTGCTGAATCTTGTCGAAGTCACGCTGCAAAAGAATTTTGATAACTTCAACTTTTGAACCTGTTCTGTACGCTATTAGATCATCGGCATACGCAATTGCATGAGTTAGACTACTTATAAGATCGCTAGTGTAAATGTTGAAAAGAATCGGCGAGTTAACCGCTCCCTGCTGCAGACCATTTTTTATTTCAAATACTTTGGTAGACGTTACACTGCCACTCTTGACAACAAACTTTCTACCGTTGAGCATATCATAAAGTATATACAATAATGATTTACTAATACCAAGTCTGGTCAGCTTTAGATACAGACCTTCTAACCATACGGTGTCGAAAGCTTTCTCCAAATCAACCAGACAGGCACCCGTGCACTGTTTTTTCGCATTGTTCCATAGAATTTCAGAAACAAGCTTAGACGCGGCATGAATGGTATCGTGTCCTGCCTTAAAGCCGAACTGTTTATCAGGAATAATATTTTTGTCCTCAGCCCATTTGAACAAAGCCCTATTGAGAACTTTTTTGAATACCTTACTGATACTCGGAAGGAGACTTATCGACCGTAGATTTGCCGCATTGGAGTTATCCTTCCCCTTTTTAGAGAGAGAATGTACAACTGCTGTCTTCCAACGCACTGGATAATATGCATTATTCAGTGCGTTGTTAAACAATGCGGTGTAAATGTCGACTGCATCCTGAGGTAGATGTCGTAGTACAATATTGGATTTACCATCTACTCCTGCCGACTTCTTTTTCTTCAATGAATCGAAAATGATCTGAAGTTCTAGCTTCAAAATTAACAGGGAATCAGACCCGTTTCGCTCGGCGATGATGGCGTTTGCCAAGTATTCTTCATTGAACCCCAAAACAGAGCGGTTCTCGGATCACCATTGCGTTATATCATTTCGAAGGTCGAAGTGGTGAAGCAGGGCTCTGCTTTCCAGTTCATGATTTTGGCGAATACTAGTATTCACCTTATACACTTGCTGAAAAGCAACCCCCATAGCCTCCATTTTCTCCTTAGGATCCTCGATAATGAAGAAATCATCATTAAAAACGGCATCCCCTGGATATGTGCCTGCGTTAATAGTAGATATATCGTAAATTGGTGGCAGCTGAGAGCTTGATCCAATTAAAATTACGAAGATCCCTCACCAAGTAACTGTATTTTAGTTGTACCTACATTCAAAACTCCCATAAGCGAAACCCCATGGTCCTGATGTTTTGCCCGGTCATGGGAATTGTTCGCTTATTGGAGCTGTCAGTAAGTAGTGTTTTCACTGTAATTGCAATACAGTAGAATTTTACGCATTGAAACCATTTCGGTGGGAAAAGAGTTTTGACCAAAAAATACATTTTGGGACTTATGTCCCGGGGACTCATGTCCCTGTGCCGTTCACATAAGCGTTTTTAAAAAAAATTATGTAAGCTGAGCTAGAAAAATCTTTAAATTACGTAATGACAAGGTGCTTTATGCTGAAGGTCATCTGACGAGCCCACAAGCTAGCACTTTAAACATTTTATTTGGTTAGTTTGTGGGCTGCAGGTCAGTTTTTTTCCGAATTAAATGAAATACGAAATTTTGTTCAGAATGACGTTTCGTTGATAATTATGAACATCATCAGATTTATTTAGTGTATTATTCTATCATGAATGCTTAAAAATATATCACAAATCCAAGTTAGGCGGCGCAAAATCGTATCGTCACCTCCATGTGGTGCCCGCTGGAAAGCCGAAAGGTGAACTAACGACGAACGTGGATCCACTGGATCCAGAGCTGTGTCACCTGAGTTATCTTTTCAGGAACTAGGAGAAAAATATCACTCTGAATGTACCAGCTCAACATTAAATCCAAGAGCGTCTGACACAAATTGTGCGGCACACTGGTCAGCGTCTGATCCCAGAGGGACGGCTGAATATAAAACTGTGAATAGAATTAACTGAACTATTTATAGCAAAAAGCAAAGTTAAACATGTATTTATGGCAATGAACAAAACAAACAGATTAAATACCCCAGGTGGCACTCCAGCAAAACTGGAAAATCCACTCTCTAATGAGATCGGTCCTACGGATTCTGGGGAGGACCAATTATTGCATAAAAAATTTGATAGGAGTACAAGAACACCGAAAACTCCGCTAAAAACGCTAAGGGTTAATTCACCTTTAACTCAGACAACTACAAATGATGTAATAATCATTAACGAAAATGGAACCAATGACTATGAAAAGATCGACAAAATCGACGATATAGATCAAGAGAGTTCTAGAGAAAAGTGCCAAGCTGAATCCAAACACTACTTTGATGAATGGCAAATAGAAATAAAAGCTAGAAAAAAACTTGAAGTTTTAGTTCAGAATCTTCAACAACAGGTCAAAAAACTCGAAGAGAAAATTTCCTTGCTAGACGAGGAAAAGTCGGAGTCTACAATACAGACAAATGCAAACAAATCTGCAACTGTATATCAAACTGATGAAGAAGAACTTTTGATTGAAACCGAAAGTAAAAGAAAGAGGCGTAATGCTAAAAAAAGAAAAGCGGAAGGTAGCCCTGAGATTGATCCCATTAATCACAAAAGTTCTCCAACCGAAAATAAAAAACAATTGAGTACATTAAAACAAAAAGTAAAAGATGTGCCAGCTAATGTGCGAGCAGAATCTAACTCTAGAGGCAATAGAAAAGCATTGCCACCTCCAATTATGATCTCTGGATTGCCAATATTTGGAAATTTGAAGAAAATAATTGAGAATGTAACAAAAAAAGAGTGTAAATACACATCTTACAATAAAAACAATTGGAAAGTCACTGTCGAAGACGCCGATGAGTATAGATCTGTCACTGAAGAATTAAGCAAGCACGAATTTCAGTGGCACTCGTACGAGAACAAAGCTACAAGAGCCGTAAAAGTAGTGGCCAGAGGCCTCCATTCTTCATGCTGTGCTGAAGAAATAGTTGAGGACCTTGTTCAAAAAGGCTTTCAAGCAGTTGATGCAGTCAATCTTTTTAAGAATGAAACAACGAAAGACTCCTCTGGGGAAACCAAGACAAGAAAAAGATCTCTTCCTTTATTCATGCTCACTTTTGACAACAAAGAAAGTCTCGAAAAGATCTATAATATTAGATCGATTATGGGCATAATTGTTAAAATTGAACCTTTGCGAAAGCCGAAGATTGTTCCACAATGCAAACGTTGCCAGGCGTTTGGTCACACTCAAAAATACTGCAACCATGAGTTTGCTTGTGTAAAGTGTGGAGGAAAACATGCAACGAAAAGCTGTACAGTGAGCAAAGAAGTTAAAGCAAAATGTGTGAACTGCCAAGGTAATCACCCTGCTAGTTATAGAGGATGTCCTGTTGCTAAAAAATTCCAAGAATATAAAGGCAGTAATTTAAGAAAAAACACGTCTGCTGGAAAAAAACTTAGGAACGCAGAAAAAGTAAAAATAGCTGTGGAAAATAAAACTAAGAGAGAGCCCTCTAAGGAAGTTACCCAAAGCAGAACTGTCGAAAAAACATACTCGACTATAGTAAAAAATGCACGGAAAAATGAAGAAACTTCCGTAAAAGAAATGCTGCAACTTATTCTCAAAAGGATCGACCAACAGGATTTAACCATCAAACAGCTAAGCAAAGAAGTCGCTCTTAAAAAACAATGATGGACAGAACACTTAAAATTGCTACTTGGAATGCAAACGGCCTTTTGCAACATGCATCCGAATTAAACATCATTTTAGACGTAGAGAATGTAGACATTTGTCTCGTGTCTGAAACACACTTTGCCACTGGACAAAGTTTTGAGAACAAAATGCCAAACTATACGTGCTATCACGCTCCGCATCCAGCTGACAAAGCTAGAGGAGGATCGGCAATACTAATAAAAAAGTGCTTGGTACATCATGAGGAAGCCGGGTTAATAAATGAAAATATGCAAGTGGCAACAATCAGTATAGGCATGAAAAAGAAAGAGTTTAAAATAGCTGCAATATACTGTCCACCGAGGCGCTCTCCAACAGAAGAAGAATATAAAGAACTCCTTAATTCGCTTGGAAATAACTTTATTGTGGGTGGTGACTTCAATGCTAAACATACCCAATGGGGATCTAGGCTCATAAATACAAAAGGTAAACGACTTTATCTAGCAGGTCGCAAACACAAATGTGAATTCTTTTCCTCTGGAACGCCAACTTACTGGCCATCTGATCCTAACAAAATACCAGACCTTATAGACTTTTTCGTGGCCAAAGGTATAAAGCGAAATCATGTAAGTGTTGTAGGTAGTTACGATCTTTCATCAGATCATACTCCAGCTATTTTATCACTGAGTGAAGTAGAAATAAAAGAAAAAAGTAATCCAAAGCTCGTGAATAAAAGAACGAATTGGGAGGAATTTAAAGTAAAACTGGAAAGTTTTATTGACCTTAGATCCCCAATGGAAACTAGTGAACAAATTGACCACGAAGTTGAACAATTTATTGCTGATGTGCAACAGGCTGCAGAAGAAAGCACGCCAACTATTTTGAACAGAAGAGAAACAGAAATAAAATACCCTGTAGAAATAACAGAGTTAATATTGGAAAAAAGAAGGGCTCGAAGAAAATGGCAAACTTCGAGATTTCCGGGCGATAAGAGAGTATTTAATCGACTAAATAACGAATTGAAAAAAAGAATCTATGAATTCAAAAATGATTCACTTAGCAGTTTTCTTGAAAGTTTGACGACGGATGCTTCTACTGATTACTCACTGTGGAAAGCTACCAAACGTCTGAATAGACCGCAACAACAAAGCACAAGACGGAAAATGGACTGCAAATCCGAAACAAAAAGCTGACCTCTTCGCAGATCATCTCTCGAATGTCTTTAAGCCGTTTCCACAAAGTGCAGGGGCAAATAACTTACAATTTGCTAATAAAAATGATGACTTAGAAATTCCCTTAGTAAGGCTCAAAGAAGTAAAAAGCATGTGCCATCACAAGTTATCAAATAAAAAATCACCCGGGTATGATCTAATTACGGCTCAGGTCTTGAAAGAAATGCCAACAATAGCCTTCAAAAAATTCCAATACATAATAAATACATGCCTTAAGCTCCGTTATGTTCCACATCATTGGAAAATTGCAGAAGTCATTGTTATACCAAAGCAAGGTAAGCCACCAACCGAAGTTACATCTTACAGACCAATATCGCTTATACCAATTATGGCAAAAGTTTTCGAAAAACTGCTTTTAAATAGACTAAGCAAAATAATAGAAGAACGAAAACTAATACCAAATCATCAGTTTGGATTTAGAAACAAACATTCCACGATAGACCAAGTACATCGAATTACGGATGTTGTTGAAAAAGCACTTGAAGAAAAACAAGTATGTTCCGCTCTATTTCTAGATGTTGCTCAAGCCTTTGACAAGGTTTGGCATTTGGGGCTCGAGTACAAACTGCACAGGGACCTTCCCAGGCAGTTCTATGAAATACTCAAATCATATATTACCGACCGACTTTTTAGAGTACGGTACGAGCAAGAGTATTCGGAACTTAAGAAAATCGAAGCCGGCGTACCACAAGGAAGTGTCTTAGGACCAACCCTGTATTTGTTGTATACAAGGGATATTCCAGTGGACAACAATGCGATCATGGCCACTTTTGCAGATGATACTGCGATATTAGTGTCAGATAAATGCGTTGTAAAGGCAACAGAAAAACTGCAATATGCAGTCGAGAAGATAAGAGAATGGACGCAACAGTGGCGTATCAGACTCAATGAAACAAAACCAACGCATATAAACTTTACTAATAAAAAGATTAATAAAGTTCCACTTTTTATTAATAGTAAAGTAGTACCTTACTCCAATACGGCCAAAAACCTTGGGATGACTTTGGATGCAAAGCTAAAATGGAAAGAGCACATCAAGAAAAAAAGGGAAGAACTTAACTTAAAATATAGAAAAATGTACTGGTTACTGGGAAAAACCTCTGCCCTATTAAATTAATGTTGTATAAGCAGGTATTAAAACCTGTTTGGACGTATGGCATCCAACTTTGGGGTTGTACAAAGAAAACAAATGCGGAAACCATCCAAACATTCCAAAACAAAGTCCTTCGTGGAATAGTAAACGCCCCTTGGTATATAAGAAACAGCGATTTACATCGTGACCTTCAAGTAGAAATGGTTACAGAAGTAATTAGAAAACACGCTGTATCACACAATCAGCGACTGCTTAGTCACACTAACTCCGAAATGGAGACAGTCTTAAATGTACGTACCAATGTTCGGAGACTAAGAAGAACCAAGCCTCATGAGCTGATGGTCTAAAAGCGATGGGAAAGTATTAAATCATCAAACTTCCCAAAATGTGAACTAAAAATTGAGAAACTAAAATCATTTGTCGATCTTTTATAGATTGGTCATGATTCTAGGTGGTTTTAGTGCGGTAGAAGTCCCACACTACTTGATACCGAATATTATCAAGTGTCTTTTGAAGATTTCCACCTACCGAAAGAAAAAAAAAAAAAAAAAAACAAATCCAAGTTAACGAAAACACAACAAACATAGCTCTTTTTTGAACATTCATATTGAAAGTTTAGATTTATATTGCATTTAAATTAAAATCAATCAAAAAATTTTAAATAGTCAATAACTTAGTTTGTAATTTAGATCTTGAAACTACGGTAAATGCATCTGTTTCTTTTATAGATAATAATACTATTGAATCAGTAGAAAACTTTGTTACTCTAGAAGATATTCAGTATACAATAAGAACATTAAGAACAAAAAAAATCTGTAGGATTCGATAATATTAAAAATCTATACCTAAAAAATCTTCCAAAAAGTGGTGTAGTTTTCTTTAAAAAGTGGTTTAACTGCTGTTTTAAACTGAGTTATTTTCCTCTGGAGTGGAAAAGTGCTAAAATAATTCCAATTTTGAAACCTGGGAAAAGTGCATGGGAACCTTCCAATTACAGGCCAATCAGTTTGCTTAGTTCGCTAAGCAAATGTTTCGAAAAAGTAATTAAAACTAAGTTTCTAGCTCATATCAATCGTAATAATATAATTCCTTCTGAACAATTTGGTTTTAGAGCTTGTCATAGTACCGTTCATCAGGTGCATAGAGTAACTAAAAGCGTGAAAAATAATTTTATGCTAGGAAATAGTACAGAAATGGTATTTCTTGACATTGAAAAGGCGTTTGATACGGTCTGGCATGACGGTCTATTACACAAGTTACAAACCTTAGATTTCCCACTGTACCTTACGAAAATAATAAAATCCTTTCTTCTTTCAAGAAAATCTCAAGTTTTTGTCAATAATGAACTGTCTGAAATATACAACATTAATGCAGGTGTACCCCAAGGATCTGTTCTCGGACCAATTTTATACACTTTATTCACATCTGATTTTCCTAGTTTGAGATATTGTGAAAAGGGAATTTTTCCTGATGACACCTGTACTTATACATCAGATTCAGTTGGTTCCGTAATAGAAACCAAACTGCAATATGATTTGAATACAATACAAACATATTTCAATGACTGGAAAGTAAAACTGAATGTTGCTAAGGCCATCTTTTTTACCTGGAAAAGAAAATCCTGTCTCTTACCAAACAACAATCTTCAAATCGGTGGTAGAATGATTCATTGGGGTAGTAGTGCTAAATATCTTGGTGTGCGCATAGACAAAAAACTAACATTTGGAATCCATATCCAACAAATTTTGAATAAAGTTAATGTCACAATAAAGATTCTCTATCCTTTCATAAATCGGCGTTCAAAACTAAATGACAAAAACAAGCTTCTTATTTTCAAATCAATATTTCAATCACTTATGTTTTATGGGTCTCCAGCTTGGGGTGGATGTGCCAAGACACATATTCAAAAGCTTCAAATTGCCCAAAACAAAATCTTGAAAATGATGCTTAATTTATAGCACTTTTCAACGCGAGAACTTCACCTGCTTACGAATATAGAGTATGTGCAAGATCGAATTTTTAAGTTGAATGAAAAGTATAAAATCTCCTGTGAATTATCGGATAATCTCTTAATTTCTAATCTATTTCATTAAAAAATAATAATAATAAAAAAAAAAAAAAAAAAAAAAACATAAAATTAAAACTTAAAAAAAAAACAAGTTACCTATTCAGATGTGTTTATTATAAGTATAAATGTATTTATGTAAATTAGTCCATGAAAAAATGGCGTTTCGTGCGGATGGTCACTTTGCACTCATCAGTTGACGACGAGTGAGCACCTTGTCAATACGCAAATTTCCGTTTGTTTCAGTTCTACTTACATAACTTTTTTGACAAAAAGCTAAAGTGAACTATATCCAACGAGATTACGATTGCAATCATTAAAGCTGGAAGTTGAATCAATAATTCAACAAGTCCACTAAATTTAATGCTTAGTCTTCTACTTAGTTGAAATTATTTTTTATTTATTATTTAATATTTTCAATACATAGTATATAGAATTTGTATTATAACAAAAAACATTATTTGTATATATGTAATCAATGTTGTTATCTTTTATTGCTTTATTCAATTCATTGTTATTGTATTTTTTCTTATTTATTTATTTATTTGTTTATTTATTTATTTATTATTTGTGTAACCATTTATGTATTTATTAATTTATATATATTCTTTCATTTAGTTATTTATTTATTCACTTAATTATTTATTTATTTATTTATTTATTTATTTAGTTATTTATTTAGTTATTTATTTATTTATTTTTTTATCTATTTATTTATTACTTATTTGTTTATTTATTTATTTATTTGTTTATTTATTTATTATTTACATTATTAAGACTGATTTGTTTATGTTCATTAGAGTGATACATTTAACTGTGATATTAATTTAAATTAAATATTGACGTATTGTTTATTTATTGTAATTATTCTTAATTACTTCTTTATTGCTTTTTTGTAAAATAAATACTTCTTTATATGTAACTTGTGTTAAAACTAACTCCACCATCCATCTTCTCTCATCTCTGAGCAGGCGTGTCTTTACTTAATTACCTAAGGTAAATTTTTTTGTTTTTTTCTCTTTTTTACGAAGGTTTTTATTACCATAGCTTTTCCTTCTAATTATCACTTTATTCTAATTAAATCTTATTTTTGTTCAATATAAGTTATTTACATCAGTAAGGTAGTATAACAATATCTATGTAAATTGTGCAGTTGCAATTTGTTTTTGGAAAAAAATATATTACTACGAATCATATTGTACCAGATATTAAGAAATAGAAAATAAAAACAATAAACATTTTTTTTTACTTTTTACTTTGCTCACATGACTTGGCTGTACGGCTCCCACAAACTGTATATATTTTCTAACGTAAAAGAACATAATTAAACATTTTAGTAAATTTTGACCTACAATTTTATTCAGAAAAGTCTAGATAGATCAAAAGTAAATACCATCATTTTGGGGATTTTTTTTTTTTTGTTAATTCAATATTTATTAAAAACGACTTTACTGATTTTTTATTCACTATAGGTATTTGTATAACAACTTGCGTTTTCCAGGTAGATGAACCAATTTTGTCTATATTATGCTCTTAGATATTTAGATATTTATTAAACAAATTCAAATTTTTTACATACACTATAAAATCTTTAGTTGCTTGAGTAGGAAATACAATTTTAATTTATAGAATCTGACAATTTTCAACAACATTTTTCAAAGAAAAAAAAAAGAAACTTATGTGTTCTTTTGTTCTACAAACAAAAAATTACGAAAGCATTTGCCAGTTTTTCATCCAATATATTTTTTCTTGGAAATAACAAAAACTGAACAGATAGATGAAAATAACAGTGAGACATATGCATATTATTTGAATCAGATATACAGTGCCCGAAATAAGTATAAAGACACATTATATTTTTCAATGTTCTATTAAATCCAACAGCAAAATGATGCAAATTAAAAGAATATTTTGAAGGGAAACAAGAGTTTACTTAATTCAGTAAACAAGAAAAAAATGTAAGACCAATTCATCATCACCGTGGCTAAATTCTTGGGTTTATCGTGTCTTAAAACATGGTCTTTAAACTTATTTCGCACGTTTTCAGTGCAAAATCCATTTCAAATGACAAATCACTTTTGCTTCTAAGCTGCTTTTTGGGGGTAACTGTACTATTTTTTTACTTGCTATTTTTTTTTACTGAGAAAATATGTAACTTATTTTTGTGAACTTTATAATAACATAATTTTAGACAATAAGTCTCCATATCAAATTGAAATGTGTGAGAATGATCTGTCTTTATAATTATTTCGGGCACTGTATGTATATTTATATATCTAAATGTATAGATTTTTCCATATTATTATTATATATAATAACATATTATATATTATTTAGATATCCATGCATACAATTATGTGAATTTTTTAGTTTATTTTATTAATTTATAATTATTTAGCAAAAAAAAACATGTTTATTTTGCTTTTTGTTGTTTTTTATTACATAAATTAATAAAACAAAAGCATATTAATAGATGTGGAGTTCATGTTATTTTGTATAAAAGTTGTTAGACGAATATTTATTTAAGTTATTGTACTGTCCCACTGTTTGATCGACACTGTCTCACTCTTCGGACCCCCAACGAACAGTGAGACAGTTTTACCTTCTGCAACAATTTTACTCATAATTATGTTTGTTCTATTTATGCACTACACTTTTAATGGCAAAATGTTTGAAAAATGTGTCTTAATAAACAACGAAAAAATATTTTTGAATGCTCAACGGAGTTCAGAGATATCACTGTTTAAAAAATAAGTGTCTCGCACTGTTCCGACTTCTCCCCTATGTGTAAACTGCTACCTACATATATACACTTAAAATTCGGTGCATTTTTAAATGTAAAGGCCTTAGATTACTTACAAAAGGGCAGGATTGTGCGATTCATCAATCACGCCTTTTTTAGATTCTACTTTACGTTTAAGCCGTTTTTGTCGATTTTTCTTGTTATCCCTAAAAAGTTAGTTATGTTGATTACATCGAAAGAAATAAGAAACATCTTTATTACTCGCCTCTATTTATTATTATTTCATAAATCAAATAATTGTAAGTACCTAGGTGCCTAATGAATCTTCAAACATACATAAATGAAAGTAGTTAAAGCCACAAACAACTACTCTACAACCTTACGCCAATTTTTAAATCAATATTAAAATTCAAATAATATATGTATATTATGTATAGTATACCTATGAAATTACGGCAAATAGTTGACGCCTTCAGAGTACGTACATAAAATAAATAGACATTTTTAAAGTATGATTTTTACAAATGCATCAAAAATTCCAAACGAATTCAGGTGTGCATAGGTACATCTAGTACTACACCTTAGTTGACAAATATTAAAACTCAAAAACGCATAGTTAGAAATAGGTATATATTATTACATTTTTATAAATTGAATACCCAGGTTAAAGGTACAGGTACTTAGGTTTATTTTTCCATTTTACCACTGTCACATCATTAACCGATTAAATTTAAAAAAAATCAAATAATCTGGAAACTTGCGTAGGTAACCCTAGATTTGTGCTCTTAAAGAGAATGTCCTCTCGCACGCATGACATTTTTTACTGTATTTTGTGTCTGTATTATGAATGTTGGAACAAGAGTTGTTTGTTAGTCTCTTAAGCAATTATTCTATTCTGTCGTAGTCCATTCTTGTTTTTCATGTTTTAATCTGCACACATCCTTTAATAAATTAGCAATATATATATTTTTTTCTCTTTTTTTTCAATTTATTATGTAAGAAATCTAACCTTATCCAATTTGTATCGATTGAATAGTCTTCGAATGAAAAAAAAAAAAAATTTCTGCACAAGGTGCACTGGCACCGCATCAAAGCTACATATGTATCAAACCAAGGAAAAAGCACAATGGCAAGAACGGTGAAAACACGGAACAATAACAGTATTCGGTCAACATTCAAGGGGAGTACGCGAACGGACGTGGGTATTTACGGTAGAGTTATTTAAATTAATTTTGTACACCTATTCGTGTACTTGTAACACCTATTATTCGTGTACTTGTAACACCTATTAATGCTAACAAAATAAAATCCGACATTAATGCAACAAAATAATAAAAAAAAATTTAAAATATCGTAAGAAATAAATCAAATTTCTAGAAATTAAGTCATGGGAAAATGAGGGGTGTAAGTGGATATACCCTCTTTTCCCCTACCGACTTACTCTCCTGGTCTCATGAGTGAGTCTTAGTTGATTGGTCGGCAACCGCGACGGGCGCAGTAATTTTTGTTCAGTTTTTTTTAACGTTCGCGTATGGTTCCATGTAGCATCATATCAGCACCCTTGTCTGAGGGGGTCATCATATCAGCACCCTTGTCTGAGGGGGTTGGTTGCTGAAAGTGTGTGGGATCCTTCAGCGAATCGCTATACATATAATTGTCTATCTAAAAGAATGTTCCCATATTTTGTATGCGCTACTTCTACTTTATAATGAAAACAAAATCTCATGTGTGTTGAACCAAATACTACGTTTTATATAGGTATCTTACTTTTTTTTTAACAATTGTATAAGACTAGTGTTTTGTTTGTGATTTTTGTAGGTAGGTAAAAGGAAATTTTTTTCTTACAAAACATTAAAATTTTAATCAAGTAAAAGCTAATTTTACCTTAGTTAGTTACAGGTGATTATCCACTAAAAGATAAATAACTCCAGTTTTAGTTTAGTAGCTACACATGTATCTAGGTAGATATCTATATTTCCTTACATACATATGTAGGTAGGTACCTACCTACCTACATGTAAAAAGCATCAGTTTTGTGTTTTATTTATATCCGGTACAATAAAGGTATCTACCTATACACAAGATACATATGTATTTGTTTAAAATGCGTGAAGTTAATTTTATACTGTTATAATAATCTCATTGACATTATGGAGACTTGATTTTATTTGTGACACTAGGATACAACTATTTAACAGAATGTGTTTAAATAAGTATCTATCTTTCTAAGCAACGGAAAAGGGGTGAGTAAAAAATGTAGAAAAAATAAAATAATATACCTATCCAGAGATCAACAACGATACCTATATTTACTGCCGCTAACTTCATAAATGCCCCAACTACAATTGCACTTGTCGAAGATGAAGAAGAAAAACTGTTTCGCTAATCGCAATAAAGAACGTTAAAAAATAAGCTCAAGCTGTGCTCTATATTTGTATATTATATATACAAAAAAAATCATACATCATAATATCAAAACAACACCCTGACAATAAATAATCAAAAAAAATCATAGCACTTATAATATTATTGATTGTTGCTACGTAATAATACGTAGGCATGAATATATTAATAATATGTGAGCGGGTCATCGTACTATAACTATAGCTTAATTATCTGTAGTCCAGTCAATGAAGAGTAAAATATGGCCCATCTGACAAAAGTTTGGTAGGTCTCCAAGTTTTAATGCAGTTTTGTAGGGTGGTTGGTTCTGAGTATAAAACAGAGTTTGCGTAAAATTTGGTCTTGTGCAGCAGCGAATCTTGAATTCTAATTTTTTCGTGTTCTTGCTCTTTTCTACGTTTGTGTGCGTTATTATAAACTATTAAATACTTTTTTGTGGCAATTTGTATTACATACAAAATAATATAAGTTTATATTTCTTCTTTATATAACTTCTAAGGAAAAAAGAGTAAAAAACAGATCTAATCACCTGGACTTTAGAATTGCTCGCTTACTTTTAGATTTTTGAGAAAAAGTATTAAACACTTTTTTAAGGATAATCTTTGTATTTTTTTGTTAATTTCAATTTAACTTAAATTAATTTAAATGCAATTATTTATGTTGATCTTTACTTGCAATTATTCAAGATGATTTGTATAAGATGCAACAAAAGGCTTAATCGTATAGCTAAGATAAAGATAAGAAAAAGAATTCTATAGGGGGGGGGCTATGTCCCCCGGTTTGGGGGAGTGGACATTTTCTGAAACATTGACTAAAAATGCAAAAATAATATTAAAACTCTACAAAAGCTTACACTAATAGATAAAAAGGAGTGTGATGATCGGGGTTGGCGGCCATGAAATAGCTATAACTCCTGCCAAAAATAGTGTTGGTGTCCACAGGTTGTTGTTGTCTAATTAAGCCACTTCTTAATGTAAATTGAATAATGGAGGTGTACGCTGCCTAACTGCCAGTATGTTATAATACAAAACACCTTTCTAATAGTGATAGTGTTTAATATTTTTTGTTTAAAGATAAAATATCTTTTTTTGGTTTTATGTTTCATTGAAGTTACTTAAGTTTATGATTTTTGATAAATAGAATTTCAAAATAAAAATACAAAAAAAAATTACTTTAAAATCTGTTTTCTTAAAAATCATAAGCCAAAAATTACTTAAATGAAACACAACATCAAAGATATGCATTTTATCTGTAAAATAAAAAAAAAACAAGTTTAATTTTATATTTTTGCTAACAGATTAAATAAATAAAAAAATCCCCTGAAGAAGTAAGGAATTCTTACGAAACGTTGGGAAAATAGTGAAATAAAAGTTTTTTTATCTGCATTACAAACCAAAAAAGACCAAAAGAGCCAAAAATACCAACATACAAATATAACACATTATCGAATAAGCTTTTGTAAATTTTATGTATATTTTTTTCGTATTTTAAGTCATAGTTGCATCTTATGCAAATCAACCTGAATAATAAGAAGTAAAAAGCAACATAAATATTTGCTTTTCATATACTGTTCAGGCCGTCGAAGTGGTGTCAACCGAAATTATCAAAAAATGTATCATTTTTTTGTAAAAATATTATCTTTAAAAATGTGTTAAATCCTTTTCTCTAAAATATAAAATTTAGCGTACAATTCGAAAATTCAAGTGATCAGGTCTTTTCTTGTACACGTTTTTTCCTTCAAAGGGGCAAAAAATGGAGCTTAAAGCAAGCATCAACAAATGAAAGAAAGATTTGCCAACACATGTAATGTGTCCCACTGGCTCATCACTTAGTGCAGGTGTTAGTTGTTAGTAAGCACAATGGTTCAAAAACAAAAACACATGCACATAAATACAACATAAATAGTTACAATATTACAATACAACACAGAAACAATTATGATCGTGGAGCACTGGTTCTTAAGAGAGTTTTTAAATCATTTTTATTTAAATTAATAAATTAATAATAAAGTCTATCAGGCTCTCATTCAAGTTATATAACTTACTCATCCGTGTGAGAGGCTCATGCATGCCATATAGAACAATGTCTAGTTTTGACATATCTAGCAAAATTTCCATTTGTGCAGGATGACGATGGTGAATTAATGCTGCTCCAACAAAGTCGGTGAAGACCTCACCGATACCTTTGATGTAAAAAAAGGATTTAGACAAGGCTATGCGCTGTCATGAGACTTCTTTTACATCGTCCTTAAAATAGTGCAAAACAATCACGTCTACACCAGAGGCACAATCTTTTAAAACTCCGTCCAAAACAATCGAAGAGCAACGCCATCTCTCGAGCCTCTAAAGCATACCTTTAAAAGACACTTATCATCCCGTCCTTATTTATGGTGCAGAAGCGTGGGCATTTGACATTACTAAAAGAGAACGCTTTAAGCTGCTTTGAAGAACAATTCTCCGTGTGAATTTTTTCTATCTGCATAAATGGGGAATGGAGAAGAAGATATATCAATGAACTGTACGGGCTGCCCAGCGACACTATGTCACAGAAGTGAAAACGACTTAAGGTGTCTGGGTCACATAGAGCGAACGGACACCAATGCTCTGGCCCGAAAGATCTTTGCATCGAACCCTGTAAGATGACGCAATATTGCAGAACACCGTAGCAGGTAGCCCACGCAAGTGGAAGAGGATCTCAACCAACTTAGCATGCAAAATTGGAGGCAGCTAGCTAGAAACCGAGCTAGATGCTGGAAGAAGCTTGTTGGTTGAGGCCCTGGTCTATCCTGGACTGTAGTTGTAGCGCCACCTTAAGTAAGTATAAGACGTAAATGAAAGTGCTATTGAAATAAAGATGATATTGAAATAAACATGTTTATTCTATATCTTATTTTTGTAAATTCTGGGCCAAAGTAAATACATATACTTAATTTTTTTTTTTATTAAAAAATTTTTTTCTGTATTTTGATAAAAAAGATGAAAGATATCGCGCTTAGATAGCTCACGGTTTTTCATATCCCCAGAACGGTTATTGGTTTGCCGTTTTCCAAAAATAATTCTGTTATTTGACGACCAATTCTGGTTTTTTCGGTAAAATAAACCAAGCGCCATTAAAAGTGCAAGAATCAGAATGGAAAAGCATTGTGATTCCTCTTGCAAGTAGCATGCTGTGTTTGTTAACTTTAAAAAAGCATTAGATAAACAACCACCAGGGGGTCGATTCCCACCAGGGAGTCGATATATCTAGGAAGCTGTGAAGTGATACATTTCTTCACACTCAATCCGATTCTTGTTCTGTGGAAAATTTAAATGAAATGCTAAAACGAATACAAAATAAAGAAAATGATAAATTCAAACATTTGTGAAAACTTGAATAATATTTTTTGTTATCACTTCACAACTTTACAGATACAGAATCGACCCCCTGATCTGATATGGGTGACCATTCACTCAAAAAAAAAAAAAACACGACTGGGGATACAAAAATTTAAAATTCTTTTAAATTCTGAAGAAATTTCGAAAAATATCAAAAAATAGCCAAAAAGTGAGATCAAGGTGTATGGCAGCTATCATTATGCTGCTGTTTTGCCAAAAACTTTGAATGAATTCTTGTGCTAAATGTCAGATTAAAAGATCTGCACCAAATTTAAAAGGAATCAGCTTAGTCGTTATTCAGTTATGACAAAATTTGTAAAAATCGTTAACACCAAATCCTCATGTGCATTTTTAGCCAAAAACGTGAAATGCAGTTATATGCAGGTGTAACGTACAGCAAGTTTTATCAATCATAAAAATTTACTGATCATAAAAATGTTTTCCTTGCGCCGCTTGAGGATACCGTTAGACTTTGCTGAATATTGTGCTGCGGCTGTGATTTGATTGCTTTTGCTTCAAATGTCAAAATTCATAAATTTTTTATTTGAAATTTCTACTGAATTGCTTTGTCTGTTTTTATTTTTAAAAGTCAAACAGGAATTTACGGTAGAGTTTAAATATCTATTGGCTAGAAAAATATCGAAAGAAAAGACTCTCGCAATACCGATAATCGGTAATTTTTCTATTCGACTTAAATTCTATTTTAAATAGACTCTCGCAATAAGGCACTCAGTAAGTTCATATTATATGAGTTATAAGTTCATAATTATTTGCAACATGAAAACTTCTCTCACTAACGTTTGCATTCGTTCGCTACAAAAGAATTTCCTTATATTATAATAATTATGAGCATTTGAAGTAAATGATGATATGTTCACTACAAATGTTAAACTTTTTCCATTAAACTATTTGCAAACTATTCATTCATTTGCTTCTTAAGCAATTATATACTGTGACAAACAATAAATAGATTGGTTATGGGAAAAACGTTCGTTTACCACAATAAACTGGACAAAATTAGCCTTCAAACGAATGCATTTTTTTAAAATACGTCTTTGAATTACTTTTGAGCCAACTTCCTTACATTTGTTAGAAATGTTTTACATTCACATGGATTGAAATAACTTTAAATCAAATGTTTTTGTATTGCTTCTAAAAATATCCGTAATTACAAAATCATAAAAATAAATTACTTCTCTCAGGGTATCGTTATGTCAGATTTGATTAAAACCTTTTACAATATAAATTTTTACAATAATTGAAAATTCTTCGGACAACAATGTTTTTTTTTTTACTCGCGTCGGGTTTTTCCGCAATTTGTTTTATAATGTACAATAAAGACCAAGATTCCGAGTAGATACTCATATATTACATAACTGTTCAAATCTTTCATTAACTGAAATTCATGAAGTGTCCATTTTTTTTCTTGGGAAGTTATATTGGTTCATCGCAAGCAGCTTCACCAGCTTGACGCTTTATAAATCGAATTCTTATGGTAGCTCTAAACACAGGTTCAATTTGTAGTTCTTCAGCCAATTCTTTGGCAGTTAAAATGAAACTATGATAGTAAAATCTCTTAAATGCTCGGCCTCATAAAAAACTTGAGCATCAGTTTTCTAAGCTTCAATTGCCAATTTTCATTCTTACCATTGATAAAAAGAATAATTGATAAATATATTTTTTAGCAATTTGATGAATACAAATGTCTACAATTTGGGAAAAAAAAAGACTTTACAATTTTTAAAGTCAAATGCACTAAAAATTTGAAATAAAAATTTGCATGAAAACTGTCAACTTTTTTGTAGTCATCTTTTGAAGTGGATTAATTAGGGTAGTAAATTTACGTTAAACTAAGCAAGTTATTGTAGTTTGCAGAGAAATATTTTGCTAAGCAACTTGATCTGGTATTAGGGTAGTAGGCCTCGCTCAAAGAATAAGAGTATTAGCACCTACACTGGAGGTCCTAAAGCCTAAACGACTGAACCGATTTACTTCAAGTTTGGTATGCAGGGTTTGAAGACCATTCCTTAGAGGAGAAACGGTACCTGCCGTATAACGGTTTTTGAAAAACTTAATATTCTCGAATTACGAACCCGACAACAAGCCTCGGAAACGGACTGATCTCACGACGACAACCAACGCAACGAAAACGGCAAAACGATTTACGAATTTTCTTATGGAACGTACGATCGCTCTATAGAGCTCGAGCTGCTCAGCAGCTAGCCGATGCCCTGTCAAAATATAGAGCTGACATAACAGCACTACAAGAAATCAGATGGACAGGGAATGGTGTTTTACAGAAGAAAGAATATGACGTATACTACAGCTGTCATACAAAACACCATGTGCTCGGGGTAGGCTTCCTAGTCAGCGAAAAAATGAAGTCTACCATCATCGGCTTTAACGCTATAAGCGAAAGGCTATGCACCCTTCGCGTGCGAGGCAAATTTACGAACATTAGCCTCATTAACGTTCACGGACCTACGGAGGAGTCCTCAGACGAAGAACAAGAGACTTACTACGAACAAGTCGAGAGGACCCTCAATGCCTGTCCAAGGTATGACGTAAAAATCATCCTTGGGGATTTGAACGCAAAAATAGGTCGGGAGCCGGTATTCAGGCATTACGCAGGCACCCATAGTTTGCAAGAGAACACTAATGACAATGGACTTCGAGTCTTAGAATTGGCAGCATCGAAAAACATGGTCGTTGCGAGTACCAGGTTCCCGCGAAAAGATATCTACAAAGCCACCTGGGTATCACCTGATGGAGTCACTCGTAACCAAATAGACCACGTGTTGATAGACCGTCGCCACTACTCGAACTTGATGACGGTACGAACGTACCGAGGCGCCAATATCGACTCGGATCACTATCTTGTTGGTATGGTCTTCCGAGGGCGGATTGCCTTGCGAAGACGTATTGCATCCGCCGATCAAGTTCGAATCAACACGGCTGCCCTGCGCAATGAAAACGCCAGTAACACCTTTGGTAATGCGTTAGGACTCGCCCTAGAATCGCTTGATTTAGGGAGAGTAAGTCCTGGGGCCAGTATGCTGGGCGTAGATGAGAAGTGGACACGCCTTAAGAATACTGTCATTAGTACTGCCAACTCCATCTTAGGCAGCAGTCGTAGAAATCGGAACGACTGGTTTGATGATGAATGCAAGCTAGCGACTGAACGTAAGAATGTTGCGTACCGAGCAATGCAACAATCTCATAGAACGCGGGCGCGCGAAGAAGAATATAAAGAGCTCAGAAGAATAGAAAAACGGCTTCACAGACAGAAAAAATCAGCCTGGGAGAAGAACTTAATCTGTGAAATAGAAAAAAGCCGAGAGCGAGGTCCGCACCAGGCGCGGAAGTTCTACCAATCCATCCGAAACATGACGCAGTACACACCACGCTGCACATACTGCAAGGACGGAGAGGGAAATCTGATCACCGATCCACAAAGCATACTGGAGCGATGGGAAGTGTACTTTAATGAATTGCTAAATGGTCAACTCACTGCAGAAGTGGAGGCTCCACTGCTTCAAGACGAATACGCTATGTTGCCGTCACCAAGCATAGAAGAGGTTGAGAAGGCTATAGACCGGCTAAAGAAAAACAAAGCCCCGGGAGCTGATGGTATACCAGCCGAATTATTTCAACACGGTGGGCCAGCTCTACGTCAGGCAATTCATGATATTATAGTGCACGTGTGGGAGCGTGAAGAAATGCCAGAAGACTGGCGAAAAGGTATAATATGCCCCATACATAAGAAAGGAGATGTCACAACGTGCAGCAACTATAGAGGTATCACGTTGTTGAGTACCGCCTATAAGATACTCTCCTCTATCCTACAAGACCGGATAACCCCATACGCTAAAACCATCATCGGACAATATCAGTGTGGTTTCATTCCAGGCAAATCAACAACTGATCAGATCTTTACCCTTAGGCAGGCGATGGAAAAATGTCTAGAATTTAACATCCCAACATACCACCTGTTTATAGACTTTAAGGCCGCCTATGATAGCATAGCCAGGGTAGAACTTTACAAAGCCATGAGAGAATTCGGCATCCCAAATAAATTGACACGACTATGTAGGTTGACCATGACCAACGTAACAAGCCAAGTAAAAATAGCCGGATTGCTATCCAGACCAATCAACATCTTTAATGGACTCCGACAAGGGGATGGTTTGGCCTGCCTCCTCTTCAACCTGGCGTTGGAGAAAGCAATCCGTGACTCTGGCACGGCAACAAGAGGGACCATCGTCAACAGGTCCAGCCAGATACTGGCTTACGCAGACGACATCGACATCATCGGAAGAACCGAGCAAGCTGTACACGATTCCTTCATCCAGATCGAGCAGGCGGCACAAAATCTGGGGCTGCACATTAGTGAAGGTAAAACAAAGTACATGGTGGCGTCGAATGCGAGAGGAACAGTTGGTCAAACAATCAAGGTAGCGGAGCACGAATTTGAAGTGGTGCAATCCTTTAAATACCTTGGGTCAATAGTAGCAGCCGATAACAATATAGAAGAAGAAATACGCGGGCGGCTTCTCAAATCCAACAGAGCCTACTACAGTCTGTCAAAGCTCTTCAAATCCAGAAATCTCACCATAACTTCAAAACTACTGCTGTACAGGACCATGGTCCTGCCAGTACTCACATATGGATCCGAGACTTGGGTGCTTAGCAAAAGGCACTCTGACCTCTTAGCCGCGTTCGAGAGAAAAGTCTTAAGGAGAATTGTTGGCCCCATATGTGAGGAAGGACGATTCCGGAGACGGTACAATCATGAATTGTACGCAATCTACCTTGAAGCAGATATAGTGACAAAAATTAGGCTCGGTAGACTTCGGTGGGCAGGGCACCTAGCTCGCATGAGCGAAGAGGAACCTGCTCGGAAAGTTCTTTGTGGTACATTCTATGGCAGACGACAGCGTGGTAGACCATGCTTGCGCTGGAGAGATGGCGTAGACCAGGACGCCCGGAGCCTTGGGGTGCGCAACTGGATGGCGTCGGCTCGAGACCGGGATAGGTGGAGAGACTTGTTGAAGGAGGCCAGGACCGGACCCCGGTTGTCGAGCCGATGATGATGATGATGAATATTCTCGAAAACGTCTCTAACGATATTCTTCAAAAAAATTAGAGAAGGTTTTTTATCTGATTGTCTTTTAATAACTAGCAAAAAAAAATTTGCAAGCCTATTAAAGGTATTTCTCATTGAACCGTAAATTTTTTTCTTAACTATCTCGTGAACGGTTGAATCGATTTTAAATAAAATTTTGACTTCAATTCCAAAATTTTGCAAAATATCTTAGTTTTAGTTTTAATTATTTTTTAAATACATATTTTTGTAAACACAATATTTGGAAAACAGCTTGACTAAAAATTTTATTTTCGTATTTTTTTTATATACAAATTATTAAGTAGGTAAAAATCGATTTATTTCAAAACCACTTTAACGATTTTAGAATTATTTTTTTAGAAAACTTGCATTCAAGCACCAACATTTTCTGCATACTTGGATTTTCCTTTGAATCTTCCTAAAAAGTTGTTTTGGCACTTTTAAAAACAATTCTTATGATTTTGTTCGTTATTAAAAATAAAATGCACGACTGGGTTGCACGAACTTGCTCTTGTAGCAAACTTTGGATTGAAAAAAGTTCTATATAATAAATATGTTCAAAGGGGAAAAATATCAGAAAATGGCCTAAACGTGAGATCAAGTTGTATGATAGTGACAGGTATCATTAAAAACTTTTTTAGCCAAAAACTTTAAATGTCATCTTGTGTAAAATAACTAAATTAAGAGCTATACCAAAATCAAATTAAATCGGTGCAGTTGTTATCAAGTTATGGCCAAATTTGTAAAAACTGTTAACACAAAATCTCCGTAATGTGCATTTTTAGCCAAAAACGTGAAATGCAGTTATATTAACCGCTCTCCAAATATAACGTACAAAGAGTTTTATCAAAATCGTTATAGCCGTTTTCGAGAAAATTTGGAAAAAATAAAAACGTATTATGGGAGCTACCCGTTATAGCTGGGCTAAAACGAAAATTTCAATTTCTCCTCTAGGGAATCGCCAAAGAGTGCTATATAAATAAAGTTTGAAGTAAATCCGTCAAACCGTTTAGGCTGTAGGTCGGTGCACAGACAACAGCACATCCGCACAGACAGACCGACGGACGGCATGACGAAACCTTCTTATATGGGCATCTCTTTCATCGTAATGTCAGGTTTGATTAAAACCTCGATTTTTTTTACACGAAACCAATACTTGCCCTATTGAGCAAGTAAAAAGTTATTAATTTATTGTGTTGTAACTTGCTGCAATAACAAGTACTTGGGACCCAGTCGTGCACTTTATTTTCTAAATGTTGAAAACGAGGAGTTCTGGAAATTTTTGTGCGGATAATCATGGATACGAACGATACATAAATATACTTGGTTATATTGAACTGTATTTGTAATTTTTTATACACTTTAAGTGTATAGATATAGTAAAAATGGATTTGCAGGAAAAAATGTTCTCGTTTTACGTTATCTTACACCTCACGTACTTGAAATTTTATAAATTGATGCTTAATTAAGAATCACAATGCTACATTCCTTTGATGAACAATTTTTTTTTAAATACAGGGTGTTTCAGTTTCGTAGTCCAAAGTAATGATCAATATCTACTATATAAAAAATGATATATGGACATGTTCTAAAATCATTTTACAGTCCATGCTGACATTATTCCATGAGGATTTAAGAAAATTCTTACCTGCTTAATCATAATGACCATTTTACATAAATAGCTCTGTCTATACTATTTGTTAATTAAGTTTTGGACGTTATTTCCTTACAGAAATATCTTCTACCTTTTGCAACTGCTATATTAATTAAAATTGATAACTCGTTGAGCCTTCAATTTTTAACTGTTCTGTTCCATTTTTCTTGTCCATGATAATTTTTGACTTTCATATTATTTACCTCTATCATTTTAATATTTTTTTTATTTTGGACAATGAACATAACAGTTATAAAAAATATGCATTAACAAATATCAAAAAACCCATAGATTTCACAATAACTACATTGGTATCAAGGTCAGCGGGCAATGACGGTCAGTGTAGCTACTTCCTAACTAAAGCAAAACTATGTGCGATTTTGAAGAGAATTGAATGAGGAGGTCGACAAAAAAAAGATTTGACACCCCAAGTTCAAATGTCTGTTAGATTTCAAAGCAAAAAATACAAATATTTAAAATACAATATTCTGATTTTATTTTCCACTGACCGAAAATCTGTGTATTTTCTGTTAAATTAATTCTTATATACATTTGCATAGTGATATAATATATTTGCATGAAAATAATATTTTCATGATAACGTGTAAGATTTTTTTTTTATGTCCAGTTAAACCGAAAAAAGGTCGAAAGATTTAGTCTTTTCCCTTAAATCACCGTCATTCGATCACATTCTCCTATAGGAAAAACTAACTCTTCCATGTTTATTGCCCATGCTATTTTTTGAATTTCAGGTTTCTCTAAAAAAAAATGAAGAAATCAAATATAAGCCCTTACACTCTTACAGAAAAATGATTTTTTTCTTAGAACGTGCCCAGGAATCATTTTCCGAAGTGTTTGCTCATTAATTAGAAAACACCCTGTATATATATTTTGAAATTTGCTGCTATATACTCACTCGATACTGCGAGCTCTTTGAAAAGTTGATACTACCTGGTATCGTTGTATGTCATGAACATAAAATATAACATTAACATTGTCCTTTTAGTAAAGGGAGAGTTTGTATATTTGTATTTGTTATATCCTTAAAATGCTTATGCAAATCGTCCCTTTGATTCTAGCTGGAGAAATTGTTTGGTTAACTTGTCGAGATGATAAGTATGGTCACAAAATGTGTGTGTTATATACATAAGTATACAATTTAGATTTATTGTAGGTACCTGTAGGTAATGGACATGATATGGACGTTACGGGTTTATCATTCCTTTGAGTACGAAGAACTAGACTTTCAAGTCAAAAAATGATCGCCAATAGGAAACAAATGCAAATAGTAAATATTTAAAGAGGGATGAAGCTAAAGATTATAAAAACGAACCTGCCAGACATTAAAAAAGTGTATTAGACAAAAATAGCTTTCGTTTGATAACGGATGGACGTTCTAAATTAATGTGTATCTCTTATATAAATAAAAGAAACTGTCTAAGTGGCCAGTTTATCATTAACACTCATCATTGAAAATTTTCTTTTTTTTTTAATTTTAAGGCAAATTATCCAACAATGTTGGAGTTAGTTGGTATTAAAATGAAGGTAATGAATTATAGATCTTTTTTATTTAAAAAAATAACTCAATTTCATCTTAATTCGCGTAATATTATCACTTTTGTAATTTCAATAATCATTGAAAAAGAAAATAGTCAATGATGAGTTTCAATGATAGCTATAACTGCCCCTAAATGCGCATAATTTCACGTACGCAAAAAATTAAAATAAGAATGTATGGAATGAATAGTCCAGCATTTTCCAAGAGGTGTTCCGCAAAATCCTGGGGCTACTTTTCTCGAAAACGGCACTAACGATTTCAACCAAATTTCTTATGTGTAATAAGGTATCAAATTTCTATCAGATAACGGAAACCAAACTTTCGAAAACATTCGTTCTTGATAACGGCTCAAGGGATCTTAATTGAATTTTTCCCAAGCTGCCCTAGAAAAATCTAATAAGACCGCATACGAATTGTTTTTCTTAAATATTTTTGTTAGGTTTTTACATAATTTTTCTTAAGCTTTTTTTTTGTTAATTCAATATCTTGAAAACCTTTAAACAGTATTTTATGAAACTGAGTTTTAAGATGTAACAAATGTAGGTCAGTGGCGTATTGAGGGGGGGGGGGGGGCAGGGGGCCCGGGCCCCCACCAAGCCTCCAGGATCATGTTATTATTTAGGTGATTTCATCATTATGTACATTAATAACTGAAACTTTTTCGTTAATATTAGAGATTTAGAGGGATAGCCATATAAGAAGAGAAATTTTGAAAAAGAATCTTTTAGAAGCAGAATGCAACGAAACACAAAAAACAGTTTTGAAGCAAATGTGTGAAACTATATGGATAGAGCGACACACAGTTTTGATTGATTTCTTAAAATTTTTACACGTCATAGTCAAAAGCTTGGAAGAAATAAATGAACTGGGAACACAACACTCCTTGGCGTATTCGCCATTACAAGCAATACTTAGTTTCGAGTTCCTAGTAAGTTTATTTGTTTGCTCTGAAGTAAGTGGATTGATGCTACCGGTGACAAGGTATCTGCAAACCAGAAACATTGACCTGTTCCAAGCAAAGAAGTCTGTTACAACTCTAAAAAGTGTTTTAAAAGGAAGGCGTGATGAGGTGGATCAATCTTTTGGTTTGTTACTTTTAAAGATAATGGAGATATCACATGGATTTGAGGTTCAGCCAAAAGCACCTAGAACGTGTGAGAAACAAGTCAGAAGAGCAAATGCTATCCAGTAAGGAGAACGAAATGTAAAGCAGTATTACAAACTTAATTTATTTATTTCTTTCCTTGACCATTGCTTACTAGAGCTCAGCAAACGTTTCGGAAATCAATTTTCGTCTATCTGCCAACTACAGATTTTCTTACCCAGCTTTATTAATCTCGCTAGTTCAGAAGACGTTAAAAAAGCTGTAGAATCAGTTTCGTATCCTGATATTTCAAATTATGACCTTCAATTTGAGTCAAAGCTATTAATTTTATTTTTATATCATTTGTTTTTTATTTTTATTTTAAAACAAAATATGGTCAAATAACCGGTCATTGAAAAATAAGAAAGACAACTTTTTTGTTCTTTTTTGATTGTTTTTTAAACCAAAATTAAAAAATTCGAAACTTGAAAAACTGCCAGTAAATAAGGACTATTTGTATTTTTGACTAATGGAGAATTTTTTCTTGAAATCGTATTTTTATTTATTCACATTATGCAATCAGTCATTGGTATTATGATTTGAACTTATTTTCATATATAATACCGTTTTTTTTTTTCGGTTTGTACGTATGAGTAAAACCTTAACTGAATTGAATCGTTTAATTTTGAGTTCTTTTTGTCGTGTTACTTCAAATTAATGTCAATGTCTTCAATATCTGGAAATCGATTCCAGATCTGTCTAACTGTTTTTTAATGATAAAGTAGTTCATTCTTCCGGTAACCAAAAAGTTCTGTTTTTCATTCTACTATTTGATATGGAAACAAACATGGGAGGAGAAAAATGGAGAAAATATCCCAGCAACAGCTTTAGCTTCTCTTCCCGTTTGCAGTATTATAAAATTCCCAAATATAAGGAAGATACTAGGAGTACTGTGTGTACTTCCAGTTACGTCAGCAGAACCAGAGATCATTTTCCGTCCTGAGAAGGTTAAAGACTTGGCTGAGGGCAACAACTTCCGAAGCACGTCTAAATGGATTAGCATCCATGAATATTCACAGAGAAATCAATATAGATCCTGAGGAAGTTATTGAGCAATTTGCCAACACGAAAAATAGGAGAATGGACTTGATTTTCCCAAAAAACAATAATTGAACATTAACTATTTCAACAATCAAATAAAAGTTTTCAAAATATGATGTTATACATAATAAAATTCATTATTATTTATTGTCTTTATTATAACAAATTAATAAAATCTTGTTCACAAAAAGTTTAATTTTATGGATTATGCAAGTTACGGTTTCTTAGGGCCGGTTTTTCAGTTGTGAATTAAACTAGAGTTAGCTAACTCTGGGCATAAATTTATCTCCAATTGACCCAAGAACCTGAATGTTAGTAGGTAGAGGATTCATGCGGAAGGACCTAAGAAACTCTGAGAATACAAAATCCAAAGCATTTGTTAAGTTAATCCAAAGTTATCTCACCCGATTCGGTGAGTTACCTAACCCAGGTTTAATTTTAATCTCGCACTGAAAAACTGGACCAAAGAGGAGAAAAAAAATGAATCCACTTATTTTACTAACCTTAAAGGACTACAAAAAAATAAAAAGTAAACAAAAAATTATTGAAAAATTATACAGGTGCCCCCCCCCCCCAAAACTTTTTCTGGATACGCCACTGATGTAGGTCTCAAAACATGCCTACTTACTTTGATTTCAAAAAATATTTCAAAGAAATTGTTTAAAATAAATAAATTTTTTTTAAAAAACTGGTCCGACGATTTTCAATTTTTTTTTTATAATTTTATATTTACCTAAGATTTGTTTTACATAGGTACTTGGATTTATCGTTAACAACTCAACAGATCTTAATCAAATTTAATATCTAAGAAGGCCTAGATAATTGCATGATAATGGAATATTTAAAAAACTAATAAATATTTTTTATTTTATTTTGAATTTTATGTATAAATAATAATGTTCCTGTAATTTGCACATTCAAATTATTTGTTTAGATTTTGTTAAAAAAATCGATTTATTTTTAAACTTTTTGAATTTTTTTGATTTTTGTTCATTTTAGCAAAGAAACCGGCATTAGTCAAAGAAGTCACTTCGATACAAGCCCTTGTCTAACTTTTTTTTTATTTTAAACTCTTCAAACAAGCCCGACAACTTAAACGTAAAAAACCATACTATTGCCTACAAAATGGCTCAAAATTCTAAATTGGAAAATTGTATGGAATTGTACTGCTACACAAAAGTTCAAATCTCGCGGTAGCCCAACTTTTTTTTTTTTTTTGTTGTAGATCCTGCAACAATAGTTAACTCGAAGAAATTTATAATCATAGAGATTGAAATGGTCGTTTTGTCTTGAATTTTTTTTACAAAAATATTGTTTGTCGACCTCTGGTTAAGTTCAGGCGAAGTTTGATCAGTCAGATTTTAAAGAACAGTTTGAAACTGTTTGATAAACTAAAAAACTGTTCGATTCTAAGTTTTCTAGCAAAAGTGTGCTATATTTACCCTAATGAGCCACTATGGGCCAGTTTCTCATATAGATATTTTTATTATGCCACAATACAATAAAAATACATCTCAATTGTAAAAAAATATACATACATGTGTGTACATCATACATATACCTACCTAGTTTAATAATATTTTTGAAAAGTGTACAATGTTATGTTTGAATTCTGCCTATCCATTGAGGTAACTCAACCAGTTCGTGATTTAAAATAATATAATCGATTTCTATAGGTACCATATGAAGTAAAAGTACTTAGCTTTCGATGTTGACAACTTAAGAATAAAAGTCTTAAAGCTATGAACTCATTTGTGGTGACTGAATAGTTCAAGCTCTTATACAATTTCGTAGAGGTGCTGGGTAACAGTGATTCTTCATCCAGTTATCTCAGGTAAAAACAAAATATATTTTAATATAATTCAACTATATACTCATTATGTTTCTACATGCTTATAGCATTTCCCATTTTTACCATATTGAATACGTACCAAATTCACATACATAGGTAGGTACGTCAAAAAATCTAATTACAGGAAACCATTGTTACATTCAAACTAAAAAATAAAAATTATACTAGGTAGGTATACCGAATTTCATTCATTCTCTCCCTATCTATCTACATATCTGTTATTTTCTTTATTATCCTTACCAACCAGGTGTCACATTTTTAACAAATGAGTCTATTTATTTTTAAGGCCCTACAGTTCTTTACCCTCTCCATAGCTGTTTGTTGTACACCCGAATTTCTTTTGTTCTACAAACTCGAACGTTGAGTCAGTGTTTCATTTTGCAAAATCATTATCATTAGAAAAATAATTATCTATGTGTGCGTTGCACACCAGCATATTATCTAGAGTTCTAGACAAAAGAAAGAATATTCTGTCACGGAGGGTTCGGATTTTGGAGACAGAGTAAGATTTTGTAAATTCTTTTCTTTTTGAGCAATGTTTGTAACTAGTTTTAATAGGGAAAGAATATTATAGTCTTTGCAAGATTTAAATTTGCAGAATTATAGATTTTAAGTCGACAAACTAAAACAGCTTTATAGCAGATACCTATTTTAACTTTAATTTTTTATTTATTTGATAATTGAAGTACATATAGTTACTGACCGTTATTATTAGACCTACACCTATAATAGACCGCCTTTTCCGAAGGTCAGGGTTACACATATGTATTTTACTCTCGTAAGTAACTCGTGTGAGTAAATTCCGGAAAATTTTCTTGTAAAATCAGCTCTGTAAGTAGCTTACGGTAAATTTAACACTATACGTAAGCTGTGAGTTGGCCGTCGAACGAAACGGTTTAAGCAAGACATTACAAGAAGTTACTTACAGCTTTTTGAATGGGCTGTTGTAAGTTCATGTAAGTAGTTTTTACTGTAGGTTCAGCTAAATAAGCTGCAAGTAAAACTTACGTGTTTAACCCTGGGCTTAATAAAAGTTTGAAGAAAATTCGCCAAATCACTTTGGATGTGGCTTGATGAAAAGACAACTTTCGCACAGAAAGAGCGACAGGCGGACTACTTTTTTTAAGTGACTATATCCACGTAATGTCAGGATTGATTGAAGTCTCATAATGTTTGAAAAAAAAAAAACAAATACATATTTGCCTTTTATTGAGGATGTTTAAACTTTAATTTTGGCATGTATCTAATATAAGCCCAGGAATCAAAACATCGCTCCCTGCATACAAACTTCTAAATAATAGCATTTGTTGCGGCACTTTAGCAAACTGTACCGGCAGCTTGCGGTACTTTGGGCCCAAGCGGTACTTTGCATGCGTTAGCAACAGGCGGCTAAATTTAACAAAGACTTTTTGTGAATCCTCCGACAAATCAAACACAATTGGTTCTTTGTAATAGGATGGATTACAAAACCTATAAAATTTATTACTTTTATTAGTTTTATATTATTCATTTTACTATGATTTTAATTTACTTACAATGTCTTTTAATTACTTCAATTTATAAGAACTTTAAATAATTTTTGTGGGGAAATATTCTACTTAGATATAAGTGCGACTGCCTCCACGGATTAATTCGTTTTGACATTTAATATTAATGATATTGTTAATACTAGCTAGAGAGGGTTGGCTACACTACTTTTGGTCTGTTCAGTGAGCGTGCATTCGCATTGCGTTCAGACGTGCGGACTTGTTCGTAAAACTCCCTCCTTGTAGAAACTCCGGTAGGCTTATCACTTGCAGCGGTTCCAACGTCGAGAACTGCCAGTCTTACAATAGGCCTTTCATAAATGCCATTGCTTGTTTGGACCGATGCCCTTCTTACTTGGCCGTCTCCTGACGCTTTAGTTTGAATGACTCTACCTTTGGGCCAGGATCCTCTAGGACTGTTGGGATCCACAATAAGGACAATGTCGCCGATTTCAACTGGTTTTACTGGGGTGAACCATTTTGTGCGTTTGGTAATTGTAGGAAGATATTCCTGTACACAGCGTTTCCAGAATCGATCCGCAAACTGCTGTGAAATGAGCCAATTTTGTCTAAGCACTCTGCCATCATCGTTGAATCCTGTGAACGGTTTTTTGCCACTAGACGACCCCAATAAGAAGTGGTTGGGTGTAAGTGCCTCTTGAAATTCTGTTTCTATAGGTATGTAGGTTAGAGGTCGTGAGTTGACGATGCCTTCAGCCTCTATCAGCATGCTCCTGAGTAGTTTATCTGACGGATTTCGAGTTGTGGTTATGGAATAGAAAACGGTTTTAATGGAGCGCACCATTCTCTCCCAACTGCCTCCCATGTGTGGTGATCCAGGTGGTATGAAATGCCATTTTGTTATTGTGGAGTTGAATGCTTCTGCCAACTTTTCGGTCTCAACTTTTTCCAGAGCTGCCTTTAACTCTTTTTCTGCGCCTACGAAGTTCGTACCGTTGTCACTGAATATCTCTATCGGTGCACCACGTCTGGTCATAAAGTTGCGTAAGGCGAGAATGCAGGAGTCTGTTGTAAGGCTATGTGCGACTTCAATGTGGACTGCTCTGATTGTTAAGCAGGTTATGAGCACCCCCCATCTCTTTTCGCTTTTCCTTCCTATGACGACATTAATTGGTCCGAAGTAATCAACTCCGATGAAAGAAAAGGGTCTGCTGAACGAAGAAAGCCGGGCAGTGGGCAATTGAGCCATGATTGGTGGCCGAGGTAGGGCTTTCGCATTTTTGCAACCTTGACAGGACTTACGTATTTCTTGAAGACTGTCCTCAACTGTGCTATATGGTACTTTTGTCGAAGTTCATTCACAACGGTTTCGTGATTTCGATGTTTGAAGTATCGGTGACAATCCATAATTATCAGATGGGTGATAGCGTGTAGTCTGGGAAGGATTATTGGTTGTTTAGTGTCTTTTTTTACACCAGACGCCCTCGAAATTCTTCCATTGGCGCGAAGTATTAAGTCTTGATCCAAGAAAGGACATAGATTGAATATTTTACTGTCTGTCTGTACTGACTTGTACTTTTTTAGGTCGCAAATTTCTTCCTGATAGACACTGTTCTGAGCTATTTTGATCAGCGTATTTTCGGCACACTGCAGCTCTTTAGATGTTAAGCAGCTGCCTTTTTTATAGGGTTTGTTTTGCTTTCTCATTAAGAAACGGGATCTCCAGGCAAGGATGTGGGCTGTACTTTTTAGCAGCAGATTCCAATTCGAGATACAGTTGAATCGAAGGACACTTTCTTGACATGGAGTGTGGACATTGATGAAATTCGATTTAATTTCCTCCTTTGTAGCATGTTGTTCGAAGGACTCTTGTGGCCAGTTCTCTAGAGGAAACTTAAGGAATTCTGGTCCTACCAGCCAGCGACTTGAAGCGTTTAAATTGGGTGCATTTTGCCATTTAGTTGCATCATCAGCTACATTCCGTTTGGTTGGGACCCATCGCCATTCAGAGAGTTCGGTTAGATCTAATATCTCACTAACCCGAAAGGCAACAAACTGTTTGTACCTCCGGTGATCTGAACGGAGCCAGGACAAAACGTTTTTAGAATCTGACCAAAAAAACTTCTTCTGAAACTTGATAGAATGCGATTCAATTATAGCTTTGGCTAGTCGGGCTCCAAGAACTGCCGCTTGCAACTCAAGACGAGGTATTGACAAGGACTTTAGAGGAGCCACACGTGTCTTAGATCCAATGAGTGTACATTCTGTGGCTGTGGCGCTGATATTTCTAACGTAGGCTACAGCTGCAAAGCCATTTTCGCTGGCGTCAACAAAAATATGAAGATCAGTTTCCTCCCAAACATCGGCTATGTAGCATCTTGGTATTCTTAGTTGTTCAACCGCTGGCAAGTACTGGATCCACTTCAGCCACTTTTCGTATTCAGCATCTCCAATTTCATCATCCCAATCAATCTTCGATCTCCAAATCTCCTGCAACAGTATTTTTAAGAACATGAGGAAATGTCCTAGTAGTCCGAGAGGGTCGAATATTGTCATCAACGTTCGAAGGACTTCACGCTTGGTTGGACGTATAGTGCCGAAGAGATATGCTGAACGAGTTGGATTAGCTGTAACCTTGTACATGAAGGAGTCTGAAGACGTGCACCACCACATTCCGAGTACTTTTTCGGTTCCCATCTCGACATCAATATTTAGGTTCATTTTGTCGACTGGCTCAGAACTCAGAGCCTTAAGAACCGCGTTTGAATTTGTGATCCAGTTCCGAATGTGGAAACCTCCTTGTTTGTGAATGTACTTAATTTCCTGGGCTAGTTTTATGGCTTCTTCCTCGGTTGGCACGCTGTCCATCAAGTCGTCTACATAATGATTGGCTTTAATTGCTTGAGTCGCTCTTGGGAATTCTTCTGCAAACCTGTCCGCATTTGTATTTTTGACATATTGTGCTGTACATGGGGAGCACGTGGCTCCAAATGTCTTCACTGTCATCATATATGTTTCAGGTTCTGCTGCTGCGGAGTTGCTCCATAGGAACCTTTGGAAATGTTGGTCTTCCTTCCTTATTTTCACTTGGTGAAACATTTCCTGAATGTCTCCACAGATGGCCACCCGGTTTTCTCGAAACTTCATAATAACGGATATTAAGGAGGTGAGCTGGTCGGGACCTTTCAGCAGAACAGAATTGAGTGACACTCCTTTAACGGCGGCAGCGGCGTCCCAGACGATTCGGATTTTGTTGGGCTTATTTGCGTTTTGCACTGGAAAGATAGGAAGGTACCACAATCCATTGTGTCTCTCAGCTGCTTCTTTGGAGGAAAGTTTCCGAGCATAGCCCTTAAGCACGTACTCTTCCATCTTCTGGTTCAGAACTTTGAACAATTGAGGATCTCGCAGCATTCTCTTTTGAAGGCAATCAAATCTTTTTCTGGACATCGAAAAACTATCAGGTAGTTGGATCTGGTCATACTTCCAAAGGAGTGAAGTTTCGTATCTCGTTTCTTTTAAAATCGTATTGGTTTTCAAAAGCTCTAGGGCGCGTGCATCTTCAACAGGCATCAATACTTCCGAGGTATTTGAAGCTCCGAAACTCTCTGAGGTTATGAAGGTTTTTACTAACTGTTGTAGTTTAGCGTCGCTGCAATCACACGTGTGAAAGCTGTAATGCTTTCTTGTGTCCGTTTCCAATTGTTTGTTGTTAACGCCATGCACAACCCATCCGAGTCGAGTTTTTGTAGCACACGAATCGTGAATATCACCCTCTTTGCATTTTAACGGGAGCCCCAGTCTGGCATTATTAAGACCAATTAGCAGTCTTGGAGCATCCTTATGGTAGGCTTCGATGGCTATTCCTTTTAGGTGTGCATACTTCTCTTGCATTGCAACGACATCAAGTGATTGGAAAGGCAGCTGCAAGTCCTTAACAGTGTGTACCTCTTTGAGATAGTGCTTTTCAGAATGGGGGGCAGTACCAGATATTTGCAGGTTGAGTACTTCAGAGTCTTCTTCCATTCTCGACATATTCCCGGTCCAGCGAAGGCATATTGGCTTTCGGTCACCCTTCACTTTGAGTTTCTTTGCTAATTCTTCATCCATCAGCGTAAGAGATGACCCTTCATCCGAAAGGCAAGCGTCTTAAGTGGAATATCATTTCCATAGATGATCACTGGAACTATCCGAAATAGTATTGAGTTGACATCGCTAACTCGGGTCGTTGAGTTAGTAGGTGAATGCAAAGCAACCGTACCAAAGTTTTCAGATGCGTCGATTTGGTTGTTGTTTACATCATTATTGTTTCCCGGGCCATCTGGTGATGAAAAGTCTTTACTATTGTTATGTAGCAGCTGATGGTGTTTAAAACTGCAGTTGTTCTTTCCACAAAGTATTGTTGAATTGCATTTATTGTTTGCATGCTTGGATAGACACTGACGACATATCCGGTGTTTTCGTATTTCAAGCCATCGTTCTATGCGATTCATTTTCAGAAAGCGATTGCACTTGGAAACGGAAGGACAGTTGCTACTGCATATAAGACACTTGTGAATATATGGGCTTGATCTGCTGGTGGTTGCTTGGTTCTCATTGTAATGGGCATTTATAAACCCTTTCTCTTTATATTTTTTGTTGTTTGGCTTAACATCAGTCACCAGGCCTATCGTGGGTACAAGAACTCCGCTCGCTGCTTCGGCGATTTGGTACATCCATCTACTGAAGTCTGAGAGCGTACATGTCGAAAGAGGCAAGGAATGCTTGTACGTTGCCCAGTTAAGACGAATAGCAGGAGGCAGCTTGTCCGTGAGTTCTTGTAGTAGTGTTGGGTTATTCAAGTGCTCAACCAATCCCGATGCTTCAACACTAGCACAAAGATTTTGGACTGATAAAGCAAATGCCACGATCGTTTCAAGTTTTTCTGCCTTTGGTGGTGGTGTGGAACGAATCTTTTGAAGCTGTGTGTGGATTATGATTTCCGGTCTTCCAAAGAGCATCTTAAGAGTTGCTATTATTTGCTTGACGCAGTTTGGTTGCATAAGTAGGCTTCTTACGGCTGTAAGTGCTTCTCCTTTAAGAGTTTAAGTTCAGCCTAATCAAGTTCTCCTCATCAGTAAACGCACACAGCTCCGTTCCCCTGTTGAAGTCAGATATAAAGAGCGGCCACTCATTAGGATTTCCACCAAATGTATGTAAATCTCGTGACATTAATTGTCGAGCCGCAATCTGATTCCGAGTTAAAGTCGGACCATGCAAAGTATTATTAACCATAGACGAAGAGCTTCGATTTGGAAGATGGGTTGGTTGAAGGGTCGACTGCCTTTGGAAATTGTTCGAAGAAGATTGTTCGAGTGGAGCACATAGTAACGTCGGGTATGGTTGATGTAGGAATTCAGATCGACCATTGACTTCTGTTCTGTTCTGATCTGGACCTTCAGGGGGCAGTCCATTAGCGTTGGGAAGCGATGGTGGAGGGTTGGAAACACAAGGAGGTTCACTAATTATGAGTTGATTCAGTGGAAGTGAGGCCGTTGGTAGATAAGGTGAAGCGTATTGCAATGGCTCTGCATTTTGCTGTGTCTGCGGCGGCTTTGCCGGAAGAGGGCGCTTGGAAGTAGCCTGATGGTTGACATTTTGTGTTTCAGCTTGGGGAGGCGATAAGTTCGACTTACCCGCATTTACCACCTTTGTTGATTGTAGGCTCCATTGCGGATCTGTTCCTAGCCAGGAGCTTACCTTTAAGCTAGATGAGTTGCCATCGTCTTCACATTTTTCTTCCTCACTATCAGCTTCGGTTCTACGGGATAGAATCTCATATTTTTTAGCAAGGTATTTTTCATCTCTCCGTTTCCTTCGCTCGTTTTCTTCAGCTTCACGTTTTTCCATCAGTGTTCTTTCCTCTTCTAGCTTCTGCAATTCTAATTCGATGAATTTTGTGGACGAAACCTTCGAAGATGTGGAGCAGCTGTAATTAGATGATCGTCCTTGTCCAACTGTTTTCGAATGTATTTTGTTGGTACCGTCCAAACCTATAGCACAGAATGAGGCAGTTGTTGTTCGAATTGCACTTACATCTGGAACCACGTTCACACCATTCGATAACCTATTCCTATATGAGGAGCAAGGGGCTGCATTGGATGCGTTAGTAGAATTTAAATTAAAATTATAATTTTTATCGGTGTAAATTTCACTGCATGCTACTCTGGGGCCTAATGCCCAACTAATTGTTGTTGATGAGCCAGCATTTACTGCACTGCCAAAGATCTGACTTAGATTTGCAGTTTCAATGTATAAACTGCGTTCATTACGAGAAACGCCAACATTATTTGGCGCTGCAATGAAACTGACGTGGTTTGGCGGTTCAGTCATGACAAAATTAGCAGAATTGGCATGTGTAATTATTCTCTGCTCCATGGCGACGTTGACACTTGAGACAGGAGTAGGGCATGTAGAATTGGCAGGCTCGTCGACTGCAGAGTGCTTAGATTTAATGTCAAGAAGCGTGGTTGGCATAGAGCATGAGCTTGGGGTAACCGGACGTATTGGCTTTGCTACTAGATGTGAACTACTAGCGGTTAATTGAGGCACATTTGTTTTACTCGTGACGACGTTCACAGCAGATGCACAAGGGGATTCAAAGAAACTACTAGATACAGAAAATCGCTTACCTGCACAGGTTTGACAAACCCAATTTTCTTCTCTTATAAAGCTGTCCACTTTAGCACAGATATAGTGATGCCAGCCAAGACATTCATCACATTGCACCATATTGTCAGCAGAGTCTGGGGCGTCACAGGATCCACAGTTAAACGATTCCATTGGTTCTTTATTCGGTAACGTATTAGTTGGAGTTTGTGCTGCTGCCTTCGTTGATCTCCCTCTCTTTGGTGGCATCTTATAGGCATATGTTGATGAGCGTGCACTTTGGATGTTGCTTACAATTTAAATTGTTTTCCAAAGTGTGTTTTCCGAAGTGTAATGATGAGAACAAAACTTTACCAATTTTTTAAACTTTATTTAAAATGGTTTGCAGTCTGCACAAAGTCAATTACACACAATGTGTAAATTCGTTTTTTCACAATCTCCAAATCACATAGTAAATTCCGAAATTGTTTTGTAAAATGTTGCGGCACTTTAGCAAACTGTACCGGCAGCTTGCGGTACTTTGGGCCCAAGCGGTACTTTGCATGCGTTAGCAACAGGCGGCTAAATTTAACAAAGACTTTTTGTGAATCCTCCGACAAATCAAACACAATTGGTTCTTTGTAATAGGATGGATTACAAAACCTATAAAATTTATTAGTTTTATTAGTTTTATATTATTCATTTTACTATGATTTTAATTTACTTACAATGTCTTTTAATTACTTCAATTTATAAGAACTTTAAATAATTTTTGTGGGGAAATATTCTACTTAGATATAAGTGCGACTGCCTCCACGGATTAATTCGTTTTGACATTTAATATTAAAATATTTTAAGTGCTAATTTTAATTTCAAAATTCAATGCTGTTATTAATTTTAAGTCTAAGTAAGAAAACCGGATGCAAAAATTTTATGTCGTTCTCAAGAAATTAAAAAAAAAACCAAAACCACCTTTTTCTAAGAAAAACATTTATTTTTATTGTAACGAAGCAATTTAAGAAGCATTAATCTTAGTTTTTTTAGTTTTTTTTATTCCTTTTATTTTTACTATGTTTTTTATTGGAAGTACTTATAAAAAATTCTCGATATGATCTCCATTGTTTAGAAGGCATAGATTATATCTCCTTGTAATGGCTTCACATAAGTTTATGCTTGACAAATTTTCCTGCAATTTGACTCCAGCGACTTCAATTCGTTCCTTCAGTTGTTCCAATGATACTATTTCCACTTCGTAAACATAATTCTTCATAAATCCCCATGCATAGAAATCTAGGGGAGTTAAATCTGGTGACCTAGGGGGCCATTCCGTGGGGCCCCTTCTTCTGATCCAACGGTCACTAAAATGATCATCCAGCCAGTTTCTCACCTGTAAGCTGTAGTGTGCTGGAACACCATCTTGTTGGTAGATTAAAGTATCTGCTATAACCAATGGAACGCTGTCTAATAAATCCAGCACTCCATGATCTCTTAGACGTCGGTGGATTCTTGGAAACGTGCTATGATGGGGACACCTCCTATCAGGATATCTTTCAGCGTACAGTCTTTCGGCTTCACGACTTCGACCATTAGCTAAACCGTAGCAGAAATGCATGTCCGTTAATTCTTCTCGGGTGTATGAGCTTGACATCGTTACGTGTTAATGAGTTAATATTCAAATTTGAAATAATTACTAAGCAAAACTGCAATGCCTTTTATTTATCTTGCGTTGCAATTTTCTTTTTTTTTTCATTAAAAAAAATGCGGTTTTATTGTCCCTATTGTCCCCATAACAGGTAGAACCCATGGGCTGAGGGCAGGCCAAGGCAAAAATATTGACAGGTCAGTTTTCAGAAGTTATCAATGAAAATAATATTAATCCAGGGTTATTCCAATACTATTTAATTTTATTACGTTCTCATAAAACTCCAATTAAAAAAAAAGTAAAAAAACTAAGATTAATGCTAAATAAATAAATAAATTGCTTCGTTACAATAAAAATAAATGTTTTTCTTAGAAAAAGGTGGTTTTGGTTTTTTTTTAATTTCTTGAGAACGACATAAAGTTTTGCATCCGGTTTTCTTATTTAGACTTAAAATTAATAACAGCATTGAATTTTGAAATTAAAATTAGCACTTAATTACGTAAAATTTTGAAAAAAATGAATTTGAATTTTTTTTTTCAATTTTTTTTTCAAAATTTTGACTTTGAAAATTAATATTTCAAAAACTATTTCTTAGAATAGATTTACTTAAACACAGAATGAAAGAAAAAGTTATTGACTTTTCAAAAACGTATAGCATTGTGAATGAAGCCGTTGATTTTAAATAATTTTTTTCCCATTTTAAGTCAGTTTTTTCGAAAATTGCCCCTCCCGGCTAAACGGAGGGGAATAGACCCCCCCCCTCCCATACGATTTTTTTCTTGTCTCAACGCAACCTACACGCCCTAGCATTTTGTCGCATTGCTCATGACTCACCCTGTATATTATACCTTAAGTAATAACGCAACATTTCAAGAAAATCCCCACTTGTAGGTGTTAAGCCAAAAAAAATAAAAACCGTAATGTAGTACTCTCGTGTTATGTTTACTTGCGTTTATAGGTACTAAAAGGTAAGTAGGGTAAAAATATACAACACGCCCCAATTTTTAAGAATCTTTAATAAAACAAAAACTTAAACGAAAATAATAATAATAATAGTTATTTTATTAAATAAGAAATAAATATTCTTTTTTCATGCAATTCAATTTAAACAAAAATGTATCTGCATATATTATAAATATATTTTTTTTTCAATTCAATTCAATTTTTTTATTTTTTAAGAAAAGTTTAAGTGGGGCGTTTTGAAAATCGGTTAAAAGCCCCACATTAGTGACAAAACGACCCTTAGGAAAAAGTAAGAATAAGTATTAAAAAATCCCAAAATATTAAGTTATCCAATTTGTAATTTGGCTTGGCGCTTTGCTTTGCGTCCGTAGCTATTGCAATTTGGTATAAATATAGTATAAAACTTGTGCAACCAACCCTATATATATATTACTTTTTAATGTTATTATTTTAAACCTTTGTTATACTATTAAGCATTCAAAAAACATACGTATATGTATCCTTTAAATCCTGTCCTATTTATAAGTAAATCTTGATGTACTGCTGTTTACTTATTCAATAAATATCAAAAATATCAAAATAACCCTGGGAAGATATATGCATTGAATCCAGACTTCTGATGAAACGGTCTTGAAATAATTTTTGGAACACTCAATGCCCTTATTACTACCACCGTGATCTGAAATTTAATCTTTGCTAGTGCTTAAATTGTCGCTGTCTTCATTTCTATCAGAATATAAAAGATAGCAGAATATAAAAGATATAAACGTTGGGGTGTTTTGTAAACTTCTGAGTGCAAAACGCCCCAGCAAAAATATAGGAACACAGCCTAACAAAATCAACGAAATCGACGAAAAAGCCCATTTAATCTACTTTCTAATTATATATATTTTTTTTTTTAATTCAATTTGTATTTTTCATTTTACTTATAAATACTTAATTGCTAGACAAAACCTTTAAAACTAGCTTACAGAATAACTTAACTAACTTACTGGCCCTATGAGGGCGCTCTAAATTATATTATATCTATATATCAAAAATAGACTAAAACAGCCACCAGCAGCTTTTTTTTTAAATATTATATATACCCTTTTTATATAATGTTCATAGGTCCTGAAAAAATAAAATAATTGGTGTGCTCGCCGCAATATGTTTTGGCGCCAAAAAACTTGTTTTTACTTTTTTTCGCGACAGGGCAAACAGAGCACTACCACTCAATAACACAGTTAGCGAATGACTAAAACGGGTTTAAACTGCTTTTGTCGTGAGTGTTTAACAACATCTGTGTGCGTGCCAGACTAGTGGGGCGTTTTGTAAAGAGAGGCGTTTTGTATAGTTTTCTCCTAATGCATTCGAGCAAAAAAAAAAAATAAGATAACAATCAAATATGACATTTCGATGATAGCGAAGTCGAAAAAGTGGGTCTGGAAATACTGTCTGTCTGTCTGTCTGTAGCACCTACAGCCTTAACGGCTTAGCCGATTTTCTTCAAATTTGATATGTAGGATGTGTAGACCATTCCTAAGAGAAGAAATGGAATTTTTTTAGCTCAAAAAATAACGGTATCTGCCATATATCGGCTTTGGAAAATCTTAATTTTCTCGAAAACGGCTCCAAAGATTTTCTTGAAAAAAATTACTAATGGTTTTTGCCTAATAACTTTTTGTTAAATTGCAAAAAAAAGAAATCCTATTAACGGTACCTCCCATGGAGCCGTTATTTTTTACTTGAGATATCTCATGAACGGGTTAATCGATTTTAAGCCGAACATTTTTTTAAAAAGATCTAGATGGCTTAAACAAATTTCAATACCAACATTTTGCAAAAAAGCTTAATTTTAGTTTTAATTAATTTTCTAATTTATTTTTTTGTAAATTCAATATTTGGAAAACATCTTGATAATTTTTTTTTATTTTTTATGCATAAGACGCAAATAATTAAGTACTTAAAATTGGCGTTCTTCAAATTTGAAAAAATAACTTTTTTATTAAGTAAACATTGATTTATTTAAAAACCGCTCTAAAGATTTTGGATAAATTTTTTTGGTAAACTTATATTAAGGCGACAAATTTTTTTGCACACTTTGATTTTGGCTTGAATCTTTGTAAAAAAAAGTTTTAGCACTTTTGTAAACAATTCATATTACATTTTTTTTCCTTTATTTTTAAAAAATATATATTAAATTTATTTTTATTAAATTTAATTTAATTTTCGTGGCAACTTGCCAAGTACGTGCGACCCAGTCGTGTTCCACAAAAGCAAGTTCGTGCGACCCAATCGTGCACTTCATGTTTCAATTTTTCTTAATTTGTCGGTATTTTAATATATGACTACATATATCTTTTGATATATGTAAGTAATTTGGAAAGAATTGAAGAAATTGGTACAATACAAATTGAAGTGGTTGAAATTGCAAAACTGTTCTGCATTCAGTTTTTCTAATGAATTTTTTATTTATTTTTCATCAATTTGAGATAGTATCCTCATTTAGATTACAAATTTAAAAAAAATTAAAGAATATAATTTGAAAAAAAAAAAAAAAATTATATGCTGATCATTGCTTAATTTAAATCTGTACCATTAAAAATGGTTTCTATGATTAAGTAATGTACCTAGCTTTTTTTTTTACTTAAACTTTAGCTGGCAATCCTTATTGTAGTGATTGCTCAACAAGTGGGGCTGCAAAATTTGGTTCCTAGTAAAACTATTAAGTAGGCACTTTTGCACAATTTCTGTGCTATATGTATAGTAGGTATGTAATGTAAAAGGATTAAATAAACGATAATGGATAGATGGATCATAAACAATCTCTTTCTCTGCTCCTCATATTCAACCGAGCATAGAAAAACAGAGATTGAAAAAAAATTCAAAAAAAAGGATCAAATGCATTTTATGAAGCCTAAGTAGGTAGGTAGGTAACATGTATTTTTTGTCGCTACATGTGTAAGGTGTATATGTGGCAGTGTTTTGATTATGTTGAAAATTTACACATTGTGTTTATTGCACACACGCACACGATACGGGTGCTGAAAATAAAAAAAGAAATCGCTAAGACTCTCATCATAGAAATAGGTAGGTTATATTGTTCCAAAAGAACAAACAAAATAAAGAGTTTGAAGAAACCTACCATGCTGTTGCTACTCGGCGAAGACGAACAACGAGGACAGTGATGATTTGCATATATTTTGTGTTTCAGTGAAACGCGCAAGACATTCAAGTGTCAATCATACCCGCGAATCTTTTTAAGGAGTTACTGAGCGCACCTAAGACGAGTTCAAATACCTATAATGCCCTTGAATATGGGCGCGCTATTAGGTACGATTGTATGTTATAGTCCCTAAACAGAACAATTCCATTCCAATTATTCAACGTTTCCATAGTCGTATTGTCTTATCCTGTAATGGAGTCCCTTCGGTGTTGTCGTTTTATAACTTTTTCAAAGCCCATAAGTTTTTTATCAGGCAGCATAAAACTAAAAACTGGTTCACACATCCGTTCGCGGTTTGCTTTTAAGGACATCACAAAACAAAAAATATATATACCATTGAAATGTTCTTATTGTCTAGTCTTCTTCTCCCTTTAATTGAATTGGGTGTCTTTTTGATTCTGATTTCAATGCTGATCCCGATCTTGTATGTGTGTTCTTTTTCGGTGTATTTGGATATGAATTATTAGCAAAATAGCTTAGACGGTGACTTGTATGATTCACCATAACAATTAAATGTACGCACATGTGAAAGAAAAGACTTGTCATTCCAGATTGATGAGTTTTTCTTGTTTTACAGTTGAATTTTTTGTCTCGGATACCTACCCATGTAATAAATTGAATATGCAAGCAGACACCAAATAAGAGAATACAAAGTAGGGTAAATACACTGCATTTATTTCTTTTTTCAGAAGTTTATCCTTTTTTCTACACAGACTGATCCAAAAAATAACGTTAAATCAATAAGAACAACTTTCAATCAAAGTTAAATCGTTACAATTCAGGACCTAATTAATTAAAAATTAATTAATAAAAAATAAAGTGTAATTTAAAGTCTTATTTCCGAGTTAACTAATCCATGTCTTCTCCGGTTGTTCAGATATCCGGTTGTCCTTGTATTTTGGAGGTGGAGGTTGGTATTCAGCCGCGGTGGTAGGATGAAGTTGCCTCAAAGTAAAATTGTAAAGCCTTGTCGCCGTTGATTGTTTAATTTATTCGTCCAAAAAAGCCATTGTATCAAAGTTGCGTGGCTCGGAGTGTCTCTGTTCGCTTACGATAGCTCTTACAAGCGGATTGGTATGGTTGTTCAAATTGTTTGTTAGTCTTCTAGCTGCCAGGAATATTTCCAGTGGAGAGATTCTAGATGCCTCGTAGAGTTGTTTATTGCTGTAGACTTTAGTGCTTCTGGCTCTGTCGATAAAACTGGAGTCCCGTGCAAATTCGTAGAATTTATCTTTCGAAAACACACAGTTTTTGCATGCTGGTTTTTGAAATGGTAATCCATTTGGGAAAGCAGTAGGTTTAGATAAGCTTCAGGAGTTGCTTGTAAGAGAATCAATTTTGTCTTCTGAGCAAAGTCCGTTTCTCTTTAATAATGGATGAATCCGATGGAATGTGAAATTAGCCTTTTTCAACACACTGGGTTAAACGTAGCTTCTCTTCAAAGCTTACACCCAAGTACTTGACTATTGGTTTGGCTGTCAAAATGGATCCATCAGGTAGGTTCATCGTGAGGCTGTGACACTTGGTATCTGAACGTGGGCTTCTGTAACTTGCTGGTCTTCCAAGGCAGATTACCTCAATAGTTGCTGAGTCTATTTTTATTCCCCATTTGTGTTGAAATTCCAAAGGTCGCTGATGTGCTCTTCCACTCTTCGGGCGGCAACTGGTGACAACATTGCGCTGGAATAAGTGATCGGCATAAAGTAGTGTTCAGTGGTCACATTTCAGTACACGATTCCAGTATATAAAATCATAAGATGATTCCACTGATGACAAGGAATTCATAGATCCACGAGTTCGTGCGAGTTCGTGGAATAAGTTGAGTCATCTGCTTTGTTCAGTCTTCTTCTCCGGAAAGAATGTAATAAAAAAACAAGAGCCACTGCCTTTTTCTTACCTGGCCCAACGAATAGAAGGATTTCAAGGGTGACAAGCAATGCACAGCTTCATGCATTCATGAAATAAATTGTGTACTCTGCCCCAATTCTTTTTTTCTCAAACAACATTAATTATTTATAACATAAAAAAGTCTCCTTTACAGAACAAAGCATCTACCAACGTTAATCTTAAAACTAAAAGAAAAAAAAAAATAAATAAATTCGTTTAAAAAACAATAAAAAAAAATCAGCATTCTGGGCAAGCAAAATAATAATCCTGAATATTTTGATATAATTGCGACTATGTCATTATAACAATAAAAAACTTAACGATTTGCATTCTGAGCAAATTCACCTAGATAGTCAAACACCTCGTCTTCTGCAGTGAACCCAACGCAAAGTTTATGATACCAAGTGCCGAAAGACTAGCATTGCCTCATTTTATCTATATTGCAGGCGTGACAATACCCCACTCCTCTTCCATGATTTTGCTTGGATTCCCTTTTAGACGATGACGGTTTCGGTGGGGAAGCCATAGAGGACGTCAGTCGCATACACAAAAAGGGTTATCCAATAAGAGGTGTTATTTTGAATAGCCCGCTATATTGGTAGTTGTCACTTTTGAAGCTGTCATTTTTTGACATTTGACAAGTAGAAACTACGCCATTAATAAAAATGGAACGATACACGCTTCAACACCGCATTGAAATTCACTATAAAAATAGTGAAAATTTGGCAGAGACGGTTCGTAAAACTAAAACATTTTTGGGTCGTCGTGAAGCACCTTGTCGGACCACAATACAGAAATTGGTAGACAAATACGAGCTGTTGGGACAAGTTAGTGATGTGAAGAATAAAACCCGTGCACGTCGCTCAAGAACAACTGAGAATATTGCTGTTGTAGCCCAAAGTGTTGAAGAAAACTCAGGTTTGTCCATTCCTCGTCGTTCTTTGGAATTAGGCATTCAACAAACGTCATTACACCGTATTTTGCATAAAGATTTCTTTTGGCTGATTAAAAAATACAATTTCCACAACCACGCCACCTCCGCCCCCTTCCCTATTAGGAAAAAACAGCGAAAAATTGGCACTTTTTTCTTTATTTCGACTATAACTTTTTTCTGGTAGGTACATTTTATCGAAAAAAAACTACCTAATTACCAAACTTGTACAAGACAAAATTTCCTATACAATAATGATTAAATAAAATTGTTTATTTCTTATAACGTATTTTACCTCAATTTGAGTTCCGTTATTTTTTTAACACATTTTATATAACATTAACAAGAAAAAAGTGCATCCGTTTAGCATTACAAGATAAATAGAGTAACTTCATCAACTTGTTTTTTTTAATTATTTTTTTTTTTTCTAAAATCAACCCTCATTCCATTATATCGTTCGCGAAATGAAAAGTTAAATAAAAAGAATATAGGTAGGTAATTGAATTTTCCAAAACATTGATTATGAAGACTTTTCCACTAAAATCAATAATTACGCAGGTATTGCGATTGAAAAGTCAATAAGCTACAAAATTTTGAACAGTACCAAATTGTTGGATCTTTTGGATGAGTCATAGCTCCGTTACTATTGATTGTACAAAAAAACTTTGTGTGAAAAAAATTTTGAAAAGTACCAAATTTTTGCATCTTTTGGATGAGTCATAGCTCCGTTACTATTGATTGTACAAAAAAACTTTGTGTGAAAAAATTGTAGGAAAACTTGTCCTGTAGGTACAATATTTAGCGTAACGACTACAATTATTTATTTATTTATTTATTTATTTATTTATTTATTTTCTCAGTAACCCTTGGTCCCAATAAGTCAAGTATTTTTTATTTCGGTTTTGCACTTTTTCTCACATTTCTATAGCTATAGTTTGGAAACATTCTTTTTCAGTTCCGTTTTATAGGTGAAAGTGTAAACACGTCAAAAAAAAAAAAAAATCAAAGTTACCATTGTTTTGGTTAAGGACACATAATTTTGCAAGTTTTTCGTACTTCCTTTTATATTTTTTTAATGAAAAAATATAAAATAAGTCAAGTATTTTTTATTTCGGTTTTGCACTTTTTCTCACATTTCTATAGCTATAGTTTGGAAACATTCTTTTTCAGTTCAAAGTTACCATTTATTTGGTTAAGGACACATAATTTTGCAAGTTTTTCGTACTTCCTTTTATATTTTTTTAATGAAAACTTTTTTGATTTATTACAATAATGTTTTAAATAAGGAGATTTTTATTATATTTTGTTAAATTTTTTTTTTTTTTTTATTATTAATTAAGGGGTGCCACTAACTGGGCCATACAAAAACTAGGGTTTAATTATTGGCAGGGGTGCCCATAATTGCATCTAATGTAACTACAATTATTGTCACTGCCAACATATGTATTTTTTGAGTGCCAATAGTGTTCTATTATCCAACCATTTTTAAAATCAGTTTGAACAAAGTGCCGAAAAAATGTCTGAAATTCGAAGAAACCCATCTGTAGAACTCCTTGCATGATATTAAAAGTGGGAATCAATGAATTTACTACTTTATGAATACTTTATTTATCTATTTATAATTATTTCACAGAAAACGTTATGAAAACATTAATAAAATAATACACCATTGACTAAAACGTCATGTTTTTTTCTTTTTTAAAGAGTGCAAATTATTGTAGTTTTTGGGTGGCAAGAATTGTATCAGGGTGCCAATAATTGTAGTTGTTGGTAAACTTTTTTTAATTTTCATTAAATAAACCTTTATTTATCAACGCGGAATTAAATAAATTATCCAGCAGATTTAAATCACTCTACAAATAAAAATATTGTAGTTGATTACAGGATTACAGCAAAGATTTCCTAAGGTTGCCAATAATTGTAGTCGTAACGCTAGTTTTTTTTTCGATAAAATGTACCAGAAAAAAGTTATAGTCGAAGGAAAAAAATGCCGATTTTTTGCAATTTAACCTATAACCTACCTACCAAACCTATCTATTTATGCAAAGAAAGATTCAAATTTATTGGTAGGTATCTACCTTCCTGCATAAAATGCGCAAGTTTCAAATACTCGTCCTATCCAACAACATATCAACGTGTAAATAACAACTTGCAATGCCGATTCTGTTTGAATTTGGCAGTCGCTTTGTGGTAGTCGCATTCTCCTTCATTCATAAAAAGGTACGACCAAATACCAAATAATACCATGGAAAGCCGCACACATTCTCCCAGACAGCAGACAGACGATGACGACAAGGACGAGACACAAACAACACAACCACCAAATCGAAAGTGAAAAGTGCCAGCCAGCAAAGGCCAAAAGTGGAATGCATGTAGGTACACTTTGTACAGCATGTTTCTGCCTAGCCTATACCGGAAACTAACCTTCGTCCGAAAGTTAGAGTTCTACCAACAAGTATACATACATATGTATGTTATGAACAGAAACCTTCTGAGGCTTGAAATAAGGAACACCAACAGAAAAAAACCATCGAAGCCTATTTGTACCTCGTCTTTCCTTGTCGTGGTCCTTTGAAACTTCACTATGGATATACGGTCGAAAGTTCGATGTCCTTTTTGACGTTCAATATAAAATGTACAACTTTTTTATGTTCCTTTTTTCAGTAACACGGTAAGGGTAGGTTAAAAACCAAAGCATGCCATTGTCCGTGCGTGTGTTATGTGTGTCTAACACAAAATTTCGGCGAGAGGGGGACAACTTAAATTTGGGTCAGTTTTCCACCCCGTATAACCTATTTAATATCAGTCAGTGTCCTTCCTGAGGTTTTTTTTCTAAAGTTCTCACGTGAGAATCGATTTTTTATATTTGTTCCGAAGTGACCCACCGCCCCACTGACATGCCGCAGATCGGGTAGGTTACGCATGAAATGGATATTGTTCATACAAAAAATAAGCAAAAATAGTTATTGTATTGGAAAATTGTTTTTAAATCTTTTAAATCTAGAAAGGAACTGCAATAGTTGAAACAAGTCATATGTATTATACCTACCTAGGCGCTTATAAATAGTGAGTTTGCAGTGGGCGCGCCTGCTTGCCTGCATAGTTCGGAATGATGTTACCTATTTTAAATTGGACTTGGTAAAGTCTTGAGGTTTTTTATTTCTTATTGGACAAAAATTGCATAATGTATCTAATAAGGGTTTTAACTGCTACGACCAAAACTTATGAATAATGAAAGGAGTCGTACCAATTAATTTCTATGAAATGATATTTTTCAATGCAATCAAGTTGGTAAATAAAAAAAAAATATGACGTAGGTATTTATAGTGTTTTTATATTAAAATAATTTTTTTCATAGAACTGTTTTCTATAAGAAAAGGATATCGTTTTAAATTTTAAAAAAAGTCATGTCTGTGGGTTGTACAAACTTGCTCTCTTAGCAAGTTGCATCAGGACTTAATAAAAAGTAATTACTTTCTAAAGCCATAAATGTCTTTCGATTTTTCGACGTTGATTACTAAAGCTGCGAAAATTCAAGGTTAAAACAACGATTCAAACTGATTAAACAAAACATTTTATTATGAATTTTGTGATTACACTACACAAGCAGCGAAAAACTGCTGGCAAGTTCAGTAGTTTGCGTTGTAGGGCTTGCACACAAAAAAAAACTAGTTTCAAAACAAATATATTTTTCTTGCGATTATAAGTTTAAATGAATCAAATCAGAGGCGTACCGACGTTTGATGGGGGGTCGGTATTTTCAAAGCTTTCAATTTTAAGTGCGTAAAAGTCTGTATTTACGCACTTACAACAGCGAGAAAGTCACAGTTTGCGATCGTTTTTGAACTTAAGTATGAAATTCAGGATTTTTGCAATTTTTCAAACATTAGAATGGAAGTCAGCAATTTTCGACGTTTTTAAATTTATAAAAGCAAGAAAGTCGGCATTGTCCAAGTGTTTTTAATTTAAAGAGTGAAAGTCGATATTTTTGCAGGCTATTATACTTTATATTAAGCAAGAAAATCGGAATTTTCAAGGAGCCAGTTGCCGTAGTGCCCCGTGGCGTAGTGGTTAGTGTGCCGGACACCGTACGGTGCAGGGAACTAACTTCACGGGAACTAACTTCACATGGGAACTAACTTCACCAGTAGTAGGAACTTTTTTTTGGTAAAGTTAATTTCCACTAAAGGTGAGAACTAATTTCATTTGAATATTGTGTGAAGTTAGTTCCTATTTATCATTTACATTTCTAAAGTGGAGTTGTTTCCCACTGATTGTGAGAAATAATTTAACTTTTACTGAATAGTACCTGGGAGGCCAAATTTATATAGTTATTTCCCTGCACCGAAGATAGCTCCCGTGGAGTTAGTTTCCTGCACCGTGTCACCGTGCACCGTAGAAATGACAAATTGTCAGAGGAGAATCAATGTCATGAAAAATGCATTTCATCTCAGTCGTTCGAAATCGACAAAAAAAATAGTAGGTACCCTCTTATCCTTAATCCGATTTTTTTAACAAAAACTTTCTTGAAAAATTTTATCATGCCATGTTATTTAAAAGTTTTCTTTGAGACTGTGCAAATTGAAGCATCTTCCCTAAATGCTATTGAGACCTTCCGAAGGTGAAGTAAAATTTCATTACGAAACATTAAATATTTTTTCCAAGCTCTATCAACGATAAATGTAAACTTGAAACACTATCATATCTAGGGATATTATACATGAATCGTAAGCAATCGTTAAACGTATGACAAGTTGGTCTTATTTTGCTTTCAATTGGTGCATTCCTGTCTATTATAATACAGGCTAGTGAAAAACTACCAAATTTTAAAATTGTTTATAGGTATATGCTGAATGCACATCAGAAGTGCGCTTTTTAATGTCTTCAGTGACGTATGAACACCAAGCACACACGGAATGTGTGCCTTACCTACCTACGTCACTTTCAAAAAACTTTAAATTTGAACATTTTTCTATTTAGGTTTAGGTTGAAGAGCATCGGCCCAATAAGGTTGTTTATGTTTGTTTTTTCTATGTACAATTACTGATTCTGGCAAACTTATTTTAAATAAAGGAGCAGCTTATTTGTAGGCAGGTAAAAGAATCAAGAGCGGAGCGAAACAAATTTTAACCAAGAAAGCATTAATTAATGGTGTAAAAATTAAAAATTCTACACCACAAATCGATCCTTCCTTGGTTAAAATTGGTTTCGCCTCGCTCTTGATCCTCTTACCTGCCCACCAATAAGCTGCTCGCTTTATAGATAAAAATGTTAAATTACACTTTGCGTTTCCCATTTCACTGCCGAACGCGACGACCCCGAGTAGTGTTTGTTTTTTTTTTTTATATATGACCAACCACTTCAACATTGTCAAATACGTTATGTTCTCCTCTGAATGATCAGCCTCACAAAGAAGGATCGAATTTCCCTTCCCAAAAAACCAACATTACACGAATGAATGAACATAAAATTATAATTTTCCTACAACTTTAGCATGAGAGTATCTATAAGTATTTCTGTTGTATCTTGGAAGATCTTTCTTCCTACCACCACCACGCCCCGCCGGGCTGTGCCACACCTGCCTTGGCGAGCATCTAGAAATAAGCCTCTGAATAGAGAATAAGAAAAAAAACCTTAATCACACTTGAGAAAGGCAAAAGCAGCAAATCCAAATCATTTGTTTAGTTTATCGGTTTAGGTTCGGTCTTCGATATCCCGAGATACCTATAACCTATCATGATTCTTATATGAAAAACTGCCAGACTGAGTGCCTAAAGTTGTTATGGCACGTGGATAGAGCATGCCTAGTCATTTGTCGTTAAATTGATAACATGACACAAAACGAGATGGTGGTGCGAGAGAAGACGCGTGTGCGACTCCGCTGAAAAAATAAGGTGTGTTATTTTAATTTAGAGCTTATTTGAATAAATTTTAAGGTAATTAACGCTTCAAAATATTAGTTATAGGTATTATAATGAATGGCAGTGTTTTTTGAACTATACTTACCAAATCCAAATGTTGCGTAGTTAGGTACCTACATAATGAACGTTTTGAGTTCGTGTGGTAGGTACTTACTTTTTTTATCTATAAATAAATAATCCTTTGTTGAAGTACTAATGTACGTCATTGGCACAATTATTTGCACAATGCATTTTGTACATAAAATCTCTTGAATAAAATGGTATTACTGTTATACAATCTAATATTTCAATATTTTCTTCAAACGATTACCTTCAAAAAAAAAATTAAAGATTTCAGATAATTTCAAAAAGCAAACATTTTTGGTTTTACTTTTTTGTTAAGTCAATATTTAAGTTAAAATAGAACGTGTAGAAGAGAAGTTGATGGTACAACATTTTCATGTTATTTTTAAAACAATAATTATCATTACATTATATTGTATTATATTATATTTTAAAGTTAAAAAAATAAGAAATATTTGTTAGCTCCAAAGAATGCCCCAAACCAACGCGACACCGCGACAGCGACAGCAGCTGCCGCAGTCACCGCGACAGGGAAAACGCATGTATGATCACACCAACGCGACAGCGACAGGGCGACAGTGCGACAGTTCCATACAATAAAAATTTTTTTTCAACTCAATTTCTATTAATCACATAATTTATGTTTTTATATCGTTTATTCATCCTAAATAGTAAATTTTTTTTGTCGGATTACAAAAAGATTTACTAACCGCGACAGTGACAAAAACGCTGTCGACCGAGTTTTTAGAAAACGCTGCAAGTTTGCCGTCGTCACGGCGACACTGTCGCGTTGGTGTGGGCACTCTCATATGCCGCTGTGTAGTTAAAATTTAATCCCGAAAAATTTCCCCTGTCGCTGTCGCGGTGTTGCGTGGGTTTGGGGCTGCCTTAAGGTCGTGTGCCAATTGCGTTAAAATTGTTGTTAAATTTGATCCCAGTTAAAATGTATCCCTTTTTATTGGGGTGAATGAAATTTAAGCTTTTTGCTATGTCAATTGAATTAAATAGGATTTTTTAAAATATAAATTTCTCATTGACATTCCTTGTGTTCCAAAGCCTATCCAGAAATGGTCAGATACATTTAGTACTATTAACGTATATTTGTATTAACAAATATTTGACTATTGTTAAAAAAATTATTTAATTTTATTTAATTAATATTTGTCGCTCCTTTAATTAAAAAATTGTTACGAATTTCATTCAAATGTGTCTTAGTATTGATATAAATGCATAAACAGTGTTTCACAACAACACGAAGCTATCCAGACCGCTTTGGATACAAATACAATCGATACAAAAAATGCAATAATGAACGCGGCCGATAATAAAAAGATGTACAAATGAACACAGCAAAACAAATGTCAAAAATTAACCACTTGCTAAAATTTTAACGAGCTCCTGAGCAGGTTAATTTTTGTTGTCTGTATTCACCTCAGTAGTGTCAAAATTTAGCCATGGGATAAAATTTATTAACAGCACTTTTAACGCAAATGACACACGGCCTTACTTAACTTAAATATTTACTTCACAAAAAAGGAAAAGCAAAAATGTTTGCTTTGTGAAACTGTTTATATATAAATCAGCATTTAACATCTTTTTATCATAAAAGAAAAACAAACAAAAAATTCGACTCCAAAAACATAAAATCAGTGTAGAAGAAAAGATAAACAATTTATTTCTCAACAAATTTGTATTTTGCTGATTTTCTGAGGACTGACGGTTTTCGAGATAATAAGCTTTAATATTATCAATGATCAAGACTATTTTAAAAGTATACGATCCTTAATCCCAAAAATGTTTTTTTATGCTCAGGAGGAATTCCTTTACAAGATTTTAAAAAAATTGCTAAAAGCATAAAATAAACCTGTAAATAAATTTCCCGTTTTCCTGTATAATTGCATTTGTGGAAATAATCTTGTCACTTTTTTTGATGTGACAGTACTTTCGCCATTTTCCTTTTATGTTTTTAGCAGGTTTGTACTGAATTTTGGTAATTTCGTTGTTGTAACCGTTTGAAGAAAATATTTAAATTTAATAATATAATAAAGTAAATAAATAGGTATATAAAACATTAAATTGTATAAAAGTAATACCACTTTATTCAAGAGATATTGATAAAAAATGCATTGTGCAAATAATTTTGCCAATTACTGGTAGGTATGTTATGTGCATTTATATAAATATATGGAACTGTCTAAACCTAAAGGCACCTAATTTTGCGTACGCGAAACAGTTCTCTTCCGCTCCAGCCGGCTTATTCTAAGCGAAGCAACGAAGTTCCATAAACGAATTAACTTCAAAAAAAGGTGTCAAAATCCCTCCGAAAAAATCGTGGTATGTAAGTTATTATCAAATATTACATTTATTTTAGAGTTTTTTTTACCAAGATCGTGCGACCAGTAATTGAAAAAATCGTTTTTTTTTTTTAAACAACTTTTTTTAAATATTTTCATGGCCAATTTTGAGTCTGCCAATTTTAGCAAATTAATAATATTCATGCGAAAAAAAGTTTTAAAAAAGTTCATCAATTGGTTTTTAAAACATTTAATTTTCAAAAAAAAAAAAAAAAAATGGTAAAGATCGACAGCGTGGTTACCGAGAAAGTCAAAATTAAAAAAAACGTTTATATGGCAGGTATCGTTAAAACTGTTTTCTAAGAGATATAGTCTAAACTATCTTAAATGTCATTGAGGCCGTATTCATGTCAAGTTTAATTAAAATCGTTAATGTCGTTTTCGAGAAAAACAAGATTTTTCATAATCGTTATATAGCATGACGGACTGACAGTCTGACAGACTGACAGACTGTCAGACTGACAGACTGACAGACTGATAGACTGACAGACTGACAGACTGACAGACTGACAGACTGACAGACTGACAGACTGACAGACTGACAGACTGACAGACTGACAGACTGACAGACTGACAGACTGACAGACTGACAGACTGACAGACTGACAGACTGACAGACTGACAGACTGACAGATTGACAGACCGACAGACTGACAGACACACCCACTTCAACGCTATCATCGTTATGTCATGTTTGATTGTTATCTCAAATTTTTTTTTGCACGAATTCATAACTTGCTTTACCTATAATCGCAAGGAAAATATAAAAAAAAACATTAAATATCAAAGTTGTGTTATTTTTAATTTAAAAAAACAACAAATTATAAATAAAGCACTTCGAATAACGAAGTATTGTAGAATTAATACGTTATATTTTGTTGTTATCGATATGACTGACAGACTGACAGACTGACAGACTGACAGACTGACAGACTGACAGACTGACAGATTGACAGACCGACAGACTGACAGACACACCCACTTCAACGCTATCATCGTTATGTCATGTTTGATTGTTATCTCAAATTTTTTTTTTGCACGAATTCATAACTTGCTTTACCTATAATCGCAAGGAAAATATAAAAAAAAACATTAAATATCAAAGTTGTGTTATTTTTAATTTAAAAAAACAACAAATTATAAATAAAGCACTTCGAATAACGAAGTATTGTAGAATTAATACGTTATATTTTGTTGTTATCGATATGACTGACAGACTGACAGACTGACAGACTGACAGACTGACAGACTGACAGACTGACAGATTGACAGACCGACAGACTGACAGACACACCCACTTCAACGCTATCATCGTTATGTCATGTTTGATTGTTATCTCAAATTTTTTTTTTGCACGAATTCATAACTTGCTTTACCTATAATCGCAAGGAAAATATAAAAAAAAACATTAAATATCAAAGTTGTGTTATTTTTAATTTAAAAAAACAACAAATTATAAATAAAGCACTTCGAATAACGAAGTATTGTAGAATTAATACGTTATATTTTGTTGTTATCGATATGGTTTTTGTTCGGCCTTCCGGATTTTCGATATCAACAGAAACTGAACAAAAATTCTTTCTTTGCATGGTCTGTTCGTCAAGAAAAGTTGATCCATAGATCATACAACAAAATATTTTTTTTTGAATTTTCACGTCCAATGGAATATGCATAAAAAAGCGCAAATAACTTTTTATACTTATTTAATACAGTTTTCTTTTTTTTCAAACCATAATAAATCATAATTAATAATCATAATCAAAACATAAATGTGTTCACACTTTTTCCAAAAGGTAATTTCATACATATTTTTTATAATTTAATGCATTTCATTAACATATCTACCTAAGTATTCAGAAAACACCGTCTCGATAGCATGCCAGCCGGTTGGTTTTTTTTTTAAGAGCTCAGCGTCGGCATTCCATTCGAAAGCAGGCGTGCGACTCACGCAATCCGATGGTCAGCGTCAGGCTCGCATGCAGATCTTATATACCGAAACGTTTTCATTTGGATTCAGCAATCGGACTCATTAAATATTGCTTTTCTGTTCCTAACTTAACGCCGATTTGTAAAACACTTGTATTATCACATTATAATTATGAAATGGAAATGGAGTAGTGGACACAGGCAATGTTGGGAACTCAGGATCAGGCGGGCGCCACCGTTCGGAGGCGGTGTGCATAGTGACAGGGACACTAGCCACGCCATAGCATGCCATGTTCGTGACAATATACAGTCTGTAAAATCAACTATACGTAATATATTCGAGGAGTAATACAAGGAGTAATACAAGCAGGAAGGGCAACTGCCGTGCGTCGCTTGAGTTGTCCCTTTCCATAAACGAAAAGTAAAAAACTAAATGTTATCTGCATACATGAGCTGAACTAAGCATACCAAATAGCATGGTGGGCTGCACTGTTTAAATATCCATCGACAATGAATTTAGACTTTAAATGTTGGACTGATAATACAAAGGTGATAAAAAGTGCACGCAATCGCAGCAAGCATTTCAGGCAGGAGGCAGGGTTCTGTTAAGTGATTTAAATTGAACAAGAATAATTATAGTTTCTTCGTTATCCAAAATCAACTGATGCAGGTACCTTGTTCAATGCCTATTGTTCGTGAATATCGTCACTTTGGTGTAAATACAATTTCTATTGGTTACACTTAGTGTACTCTCAATCCAATGTGACAATATACACGAACAAGCCTCAGGCCGACCCTGGCTTTTCACTGTCCTTCTGACAGAACTAAATAATTAATATTCATTCTCAAACGCACTTGCATTCGATTAACTTGTCTTTTTATAAAAAGTATTTTTTTCATTTTGATTTTTTGACAACAGATTATGTTGCTAGACCTTTTTAATAAATGTATTTACCATAAAATAAGATTTAATTAAAATAAAATCAAACTTAAAAAAACAAACTTAAAATTAAACAAAAATCAACTTGCGTTTTTCTTCATTAAGAAGACTTATTTTCTTTAAGAAAATAGCCGGAAAAAAAGGAGGCGAAGCACGAACAACGGCAGACGGAATACCAGCCTCCAGAGCTACAGGAGCAGCAAGGCAAAATGCAAAAGGGTGGGTATATTACAAGATAGTGGAAGAATACCTATTCTTTTTAACTTTAAGGCAGACAGTAATAAAAAATATATGCACTGATTATAAATTATTCAATAACTCTTTTTATGAATAAATAGATAGCCTTCTTTATAAGCCTATGCTTTAAAACGGGTTGGGTCTGGGTGTTCGAACTCCCAATCGACAAAATGGTAGGGTCCTATATATACTTACGTATACATACAAAGTTTTTGATTCGTAGATACTTTTCAGGATTTTTCACAGACTGGATTTTGTCAGTCTTGGTTTTGGCACTCAAGATTTTGTCAGTCAGGAATCTGAAAATTTTGTACCTAAAAACAGTCAAATAGAATTTATACAGTAAATATTTTGACAAAAGCAGAGTATCGGCATAAGGTCACAAGATCTAAGTCCGAAAAAAATATTTTATTCTGTTATACATATAAGAAATAGGTAGGTGTGCTGTTACCAAATGGGATAACATTAAGTTTAGTTATTTTATAAAAAAGAACGAAGACTATAATATTTTATTATTTTCTAATTTTGCTGAAGTCTTGTTGGCCGAACTCAAATCAATCAATTCTTGCCACACACATCACACCGATACGAACACATAATTTTATTTCTACCAGGAAAGAAAATGATGATGAGTAGTTCGAGTTATACTGTCGTTGCTGTAGCTTGATGCCCATAGACAGTAATGTTCAAGCAGGTATGTACCTACAAACGAAAAACAAATTGCAAAGCAAAACAGTTTTTAGAATTAGAATTAGGTCCCGGATCGGCGCAGGGCCAGAAGTCCACGGGCCAAAAGTCCATATGGACTTATGACTAACCCAGGTGGGTCAGAAGTGAAGTGCACAAGAAAGTGGGCCACAAGTTCATAACTTTTAAGGAGAAGTGGGTCACAAGTCCACAAAAAAACTAAAACAATTATGAAATCATAGATACCTATTTATTTTTAAAGAAAATAACAAAATTAATTAACATAAATTATATCAATACAAAAAACGAAAAAAAACAAAATTAAGCAAATTCAGTAACAAAGACAAGAAATAGTTACAAAAAAACTTTTGTGCTAGTACTAACAATTTGCCTGCAAAATGGGCATAGCACTTCATTTTTGTTGCGTTTGGCCGTATCCTTCACACTCAAGAAACATTCCTCGCAAATTTCGAAATGAATCTGAGAGGAACTATTTTATTGATGGCACCTTCAGCGTTCTTCCATCAGGCGAATGGAAGCAATTAGTGATTATTTGTGTAGCACATTCAGAGCACGTAAGTACCTACTTAGTATTTGTTGTTTAGAATTACTTTTCCAAATTGCAATGAGGTATTTTGAATTTGATTTTTTAATTGATTAGTGTAGTAATCAATTAATATAATCAATTAAAAAATCGCGCGATGTTTTCTGTTGGTGGCACGCAGCGGCTTCAAATGGCACTTTTTGTTGGCAGCGGTGTCACTGAAAATAATTTTTTTCCGGCAACGCTGTCCCGGATAGGTCCCCTATGTACATTGACGAACTAGATATGGACCGCCAGTCGGTTGAAATTTTCATATACACAGCCAAGAAAAGTTGTTCCAGCTAAAAACAGTCTAAAAACGCCATTATCTTTTAGTGTCAAATACGTGTACTAATTTCGACATTAGAATTTAAATGAAAACGATACTATATTCATCTGTAATTAACTCATGGCATAAGGAGTGGACGTGTTTTGTAAAATAAAAGTAGTTTGATAATAATTTCCACCAAAATATTTCAATAGTAAATAATTAATTAAAGAAATCATACCTATCACTGCTACGCAGATTCCCTGCTAGTAGTTGATGGCGCCTCTAGTTATGTTGGAAGACGCGTGAAGTTGGCTACTAGCGGTCCATACCTTATATTTCAATGGTCCCCTATATAATATGTGCCTTTGTGAGTTTGTAAAACAGTGCCAAAAAATGCAACCGCATTGTTGTAATTTATGCTTTCCATTCATACGTGCTCCCTTCTACAAGTTTCAGTCGCAATTGATTTTAAAAATTAATATTGAAAGCTTTTGAAAGTACATGCACAATGCACATCCCCCTACACATGACACCGATCTAGACATATCGATGCGAAAATATATCGCTGGTTTAATATGTTCGTCGTTATGATAAACAGAGATAAAGGGGATCTATCAAGAACTTCTTACCCCCGAAAAAAACTTAACAACTTTTTCCAAGAACGAATTTGTTATATTGTTTAGCTGAAGGAAATTATGTATTTTCAGTTTGTCAGTAGTAGGTACACTAAACATATACCTATGTACACTGCCTGCAGGTACTAGATAGTGTTAAATTAAAGTTAATATTGATAACGAATCTCGTGTTCTATTTGTTTTGTATCTTATTAAATTTCCACAAAATACAATTTTAATGACTTGAAATCTATTTAATAGAGACGGCTGGTGGTCCGTTCTTTGGTTCAGTTGTCCATCCACTACCGCACCTCACCGCATCGCACCGCACCACCTTCCTCTTCTGTGTTGATTTATAATCAAAGCGCTTCCTGTCTCCCGCATAATTCTCGTTAAATCGCGCTCCTTCACTCTACAACTTCCCATCAAACAAATGAAAATGAAAAAAAAGATGAACCCAAAGATTTTTAAATAATTGTCACCATTTGGGTCATGATGAATGGGATCTTTTGTGTGTGTGGCACTGTGGTGTCTTGGATTTCAGATTTTTAGTTTGGGTTCTTTATAGATAATGTGTTTGCCTTTTGCTGTGTGTAGGTAATCGGGGGACCACCATAAAGTGAATGTATTTGCCTTCTGATTATGTCCGACCAGTATGAATGTCATCTTCGAAATTTATTTTCATTTTTTGTCTCATATTATTAGTTTTATACCTACAACAAATAATGTATGTATATAGGTACATTTGTCTATGAGCGTAGGTATCTCTATCGTTACGTTTCGTTTTTGTTGAGTCTTGTGATCCCGGTTGGGAATTTGCATGCGTAGGGGGACAGTTATCATGATACCAATGTACGAAAGATACATCAATCTAACTCTCATGTTATCTTTTCGTATTTTCTATCCATCTATCTATGTGCGGTCGGTTGTGGTTTATCAATCATTAGTTGTACGTGATCCTTTGGGATTGCTACTTTTTTTATTTCATTATAAGACGAAACAGAAACTATCGAGAAACAGACAAAATAAATTTCAATAAAAGGTGAGAAATGAGAAAAATAATGACATCCAATGGTTGAAGCAATCCAAAATGCATTAGGACTCGAATTCAGATTCATTATGCCTGCAGAACAGTTCACATCACTTTATCCATCTTGTTGACTGACGATGTTCTTTTAATTTTTTTTTCTGTTTCGAGGTTCTACGCTCCTAGTTTTTTTTTATTTTTACTTTTTTCTTGGAGGTTATTGTTTTTTTCTTTTTGTGCATGCAATTGGATAACGAAAATGATTAATTAATATTGTTATGTTCCCTCTTGTGTGTCACCCCGTTGAAAGATCAAAAGATTTTATTCATCGAATTTCGGTTACTATGAAATATTAAATGTTGCTTTTTATTGACCATAAATTTAAGCAGATAATATAGCTACATACCTATACCTATACCTACAAAAAAAAATTGAAACTGTTTTTTACGATAACGACAAATGACTAGTTATAGATTCGTAAATGAATAAAATAAATAAATAAATAATGGCACGTCTGGGTCGCATGAAATATATCTGTCACTAATGATCAGGCATAGAATTTTGTACACTTTTGACTTTTTTTGAGCAGTCGCACCTATACAACTCAAGACTTTAAACAAATGCGTTTCACGTCTTTCTGATTTCAAATATATGTATTTTATTTTGCCTTTTTTGTCTTTTTAACCTTATTTGCCATTTTCAGCTTTTTTGTATTTTCTGCCTTTTTTACCTTTTTTGTTTTTTTGCATTTTCTTCTCTTTCTTCCTGTTTTTTTTTTTACTTCAAGTTTTTAAATAGAGAAATCAAATAAAACAAAAATAGTATATTATGCATGCAGATGCATACAACGCAAAATATTTTGAGCAAATAAAAAATATCATATGCAATTTCAGCTGAAGTGAAACGAAAAATCCCATACAAAAATGACATCATAAACGAAATTTTCCGTCCTTCTGTCAGTCTGTCAGTCTGTCGGTCTGTCAGTCTGTCAGTCTGTCAGTCTGTCAGTCTGTCAGTCTGTCAGTCTGTCAGTCTGTCAGTCTGTCAGTCTGTCAGTCTGTCAGTCTGTCAGTCTGTCAGTCTGTCAGTCTGTCAGTCTGTCAGTCTGTCAGTCTGTCAGTCTGTCAGTCTGTCAGTCTGTCAGTCTGTCAGTCTGTCAGTCTGTCAGTCTGTCAGTCTGTCAGTCTGTCAGTCTGTCAGTCTGTCAGTCTGTCAGTCTGTCAGTCTGTCAGTCTGTCAGTCTGTCAGTCTGTCAGTCTGTCAGTCTGTCAGTCTGTCAGTCTGTCAGTCTGTCAGTCTGTCAGTCTGTCAGTCTGTCAGTCTGTCAGTCTGTCAGTCTGTCAGTCTGTCAGTCTGTCTGCCATTATCTGTCAGTGGCACTTGTATAGAGGAAACCGAAATGCTTTTCATTCTCGGTATGTGTGTTACTAACCACCTTCTGTGGAATGAACACATATTTGACGTTGCCAAAAACGCTGCTAGGGGTTTCTTAAAAGAAATTTTTTTCTCCCAATGATCTAGCTGCACCAACGCACCAGCCTGACGAGTCTTCGAGTCCAATCTGGATGGTGTACGCAGCTTTGAAAGACCCCCCAATAGATGGCGAACACAAGTGCAAAACGACCTCAGCCAACTTGCGGTGCGAAATTGGAAGCGGCTAGCTAGGAACGGAGCTGGAGAGACTTGTTGTTTAAGACCGAAGTCCATCCTGCGAGCGCCATCTAAAGTAAAAGTAAGTAAGATCTAGCTGTTGGCGAATTCTCATGTCTGGGCAGGAGCGCCTACAACTTATTTGAATCTCCTTGATTGAATCCAGAAAAGAACCTTAAAAATTATAGGAGATGAGACTTTAATGGAAACATTTGTGTCAGTCGAACACCGCCGTAACGTTTTTTGCCTCTCCTTATTTTGTCGCATTTTTTATAAAGAGTGGTCCGCCGAAAGATCAATGGGTTTTCAATATGTGTTAAAAACTGTACTTACATCCTTTCTTCCGTTATAAGTCCAAAAATTATGTATTGTAAGACGTCTGCGCATAGTTATTTAGCTAATCGAAGTTTTTTTTTGCAGCGATTTGAATTTAACCTATGACTTTTAGGCGTCAATGGAGAGGTTTAAGCGCAGTCCATTCACATGTGGCTGTCTTTTTTTAAGGTCTTTTTTTTATGTTTTCTAACCTGCAAATGGTTAATTTGGCACAGAATTAGTTCTGTTGTGTTGTCGTTTTTGGTAATCAATGGTTTGCTTTCATAAATTCAGTTCTGTGCTCAATTGTTAAGCAAAAATCCGAGAACTATACATTGCAACATTAGATGCTCTCTCTTTAATACTTAATTATGTAGATTTGTCATATTTTGCACAAAATGGAATCTGTACGAATTGGACATAATGATTTCATCTTTAAAATTTAAAATAAATTATATAATCTTACGAAGTAAGCACAAAAAAGATTTGTCAAAATAATTTTGCCACTAAAAAAAACACTTTCAATCAAACAAAAGCCACCCTTCTGCACAAAACTTACCAAATGATGGAAATTGAAAACCTACTGATTCATCATAACATAGTCTTTAAATAACTGTCAATTTTTAATCTTTAAACTTTACCCGTTATTTAAGGCGCAGGGTCAGAAGTCCACGGGCCAAAAGTCCATAATGGATTTCTGACCCACTAGGGTGGGTCAGAAGTCCACAAATACATTATGGACTTATGACTCACCCAGGTGGGTCAGAAGTGCACAAGAAAGTGGGCCACAAGTTCATAACTTTTAAGGAGGAGTGGGTCACACATCCACAGTAAAACTAAAACAATTATGAAATCATAGATACCTATTTATTTTTAAAGAAAATAAAAAAATTAATTAACATAAATTATATGGCACCTTCAGCGTTCTTCCATCAGGCGAATGGAACCAATTAGTGATTATTTGTGTAGCACATTCAGAGCACGTAAGTACCTACTTAGTATTTGTTGTTTAGAATTACTTTTCCAAATTGCAATGAGGTATTTTGAATTTGATTTTTTAATTGATTAGTGTAGTAATCAATTAATATAATCAATTAAAAAATCGCGCTTAGTAGACTTACGTGCTCTGAATGTGCTACACAAATAATCAGTAATTGCTTCCATTCGCCCGATAGAAGAACGCTGAAGGTGCCATCAATAAAATAGTTCCTCTCAGGTTCAGACAAGAGTTGAATTTCCTCACACATTTTCGTTGCCATGAAAATGGAGTAGCAAAAGTCTGTTTCCAGAACCGTGCCTTTGCAAAATGTGTTATTACAATTGTAACGAGACATTCCATACCGGTGACGAACATTTTCCTTCAAAAAAATTTCATTGACTTCGGCAAAAGTCAGTGGGTCAAAAGCCCATAATCGATGGGCCAAAAGTTCACAGGAATTTCTTGTGTACTTTAGACCCACCATGGTGGGTCATAAGTCCATAATGTATTTGTGGACTTCTGACCCACCCTAGTGGGTCAGTCCATTATGGACTTTTGGCCCGTGGACTTCTGGCCCTGCGCCGTTATTTAATATTATCGTTGAAAGGAACATTACATTTTTGTCAAAATAATTATGCCGTCTGGGAAAAATAAGCATACAAAAGTGATCTGCTATGACAAGATCACATCTTTTTATCTCAAAAACTAAAAGAGATAGGACAATATTCTGATTGCATCAATCGAAAGACCGTGAATATATATCATAGTATTCATAACTCATAACTTTTGGTCAAAATTGTCTATAGAACAAATATGTCTTACGAAGTTAATTACCTATATAGAATTCTACTCAATCAGCACATACCTACATAATATTTCATTTTGCTAATTGAAATAAGTTTTAAAAATCCTTATTAATTTTAATTTATTTATTTTTAATTATTTTTATTCTTATTTCCGGAATGCTTGTAAACTGTAAGATACAATATCTTATAAAATAGTCTAAAGCTAAAGCTAGAGCAAAATAGATTATAAGTTAATAGAATTTTAATTAACTATGAACCAATTTTATATAATCAATTATTTACGCAAAATTAAATTTTAAGACCTTTTTTGATGCTGGTGGCATTTTGTATTTCTTTAAAATGGCGTGGTAATGAGTTCCGAGGACGGATGGAATTTACAAATAATTGACGCTCAGATGTTAAAAACGAACAGAGAGGATGAATCAACTGACGAGATCGATGAGAGTTTGCGGTTGTAGTTAATTCAAAGCAGTATTTTGGTTGGCATGTAATCAATATGGCAGAAAGCAGAATTAAACTCCGTAGATCAAGGTAATTTACCAAAAGCATACCTTAGGAAAAGGTTATTTAGGCCCACATTATGATTAGCGAATCGAACTGTAAAGCTTGCAAGTTCGACTATTCGGGATTAGGAATGGCGATTCTCTAAAATTAAGTTAGCTCCAAATGTCAAAAATATTGCGAGTTTGATTTTCGAGCTATTGCGATTAGCTAAGGTTCGCTAATAACGTCGCAAAAATGTGTAAAATCTAGTCGAATCAAAATTTTCTGTGATAACTTAGCGAACGAAAATTAACTCACTTTTAAAACATTTTTCAACCACTTTTTGATGTTTTTTTTTTTCGGAAAATTATTGATACAAAATAATTTAGTGAGACAAAAATTGTGGACTGAAAAAATAGTATATTAATAAAATAATTGTTTTATGGACTTGCGATATAGTAAAGAAAATTAATGGATATACATGCTAATAAATTGTGTATTTTCGCCAGAAGATTCGGAAGATGCAAAATGTTTATTTCCTATGGATTTCCGGTTATGAATATTATTTGTTGCTTTCTTTTATTTTTCTGTGGGTATCCTTGCTTTCTGAAACAGGTTATTTTTTTTTTTTTTTGTGAAACTTCTTTTGCACTTTCTTTCCTTTCTAAAAATTTCGTTGCTCCTCTTTTCATTCTAAAATTGCTTTTTTGTTTTGTTTGATTTTTTTTTTGTTTTTTCGCGGTTTTAATTCTACTAAGATTTCGATCCATTCACTATTCTATCAATAATAAAAACATTAACAAATATATTGAACACAGCTGGATAATGAGTGACCCTCGTAAAAGGTATGTAGGTAGGTAGGTACATAGATGGAAATTGTGTGGTATTGCAAAAAAAAATACAACTTTTATTTTAAGAACGAACACAAATCTATTACTTGCTAAACTTGTGAAACTGATGGAAACAAATCCATAGATATAGCTAAGGGAATAGGAGCGTACTTGATGCAAAAAATATGACTACAATTTGACGTTTAACATCTGTGTTTTTGATTCAATAACTTTTGGAAGCACTTTAGCAATTAGTATAGTTCGATTCGCTAATCATAATGTGGGCCTTAAGCCAGCTAATCTGTCGTATCTACTAAGACCAAATATTAACGTACAGTAGGTACTATTAAAAGCTGCATACATAGAGTTTGCGTTTGTTTACATAAAACATAGTTGCACTTGCAGTCAATTTTGTAACCTTTTATTAAAATAGGATTAACTAAGGTTTTTGCAAAAAGTAAACGATATTCAGGTATGAATAAATAGGCTTTGTAGCACAAGATGAAAAGTTGAAATTTCGCATAAGTTTTTTACACAGGTATAAATGTAATTGACTGTGTCAATATCAAATGACTTTGAAAAGTTGAGCAGAACCAAAAACGTTACCTCATCTTTATCCACTGCAAAATTATTTTTTGAGGACTTAACACATTTATGAACAGTAACAGTAACGATATATCAAAAAGAATAAGCTTGACAAATTTACTTAAAAATGGTTGAAACTTTCAAATAATGATGTACGTGTTAAATTTGGGTATATGTAACACTTTGAAAGTCAAGCGGGGAACTTTAAATTTATATTTTGGACAAAAAAAAGGTTATTAAAATTATTAAAAATAGTTGTTTTCAATGTTAAAACGATAACAGTTCACCTTAAACTTACATTGACTACCTATATTAAAATTTCGCAGTAAAATTAACATGTTTTCAACGCGAAATCAAATATGTTGAAAATACTATTTTACAACGTGAAATCGAATGCGATCTAATAGATTTTAAGCTGCCGTTTTTCTACAGTACGCATGTATCGTTATTTTTAGACCTACAGGGACATACAAAAATAAGTCCGGGTATATAACATTAAAAACGATACAAACCGAATTTGAAGAAAATCGGCACAACCATTTAGGCTGAGAGTGACGATATAGACAGACATACAGACAGACCGGCAGACAGGTAGACATAGTTGCCACTGCAGAAAAAAACGGTTTTAATAATAACATGAAAACACATTAATACGTGCGGCCGGAACCAGTCTAGGGGGCTCTCTTTTAGAGCACATTAAAAAATGTTAAGAAACCGCGAATGTCTAGAAATAAACAGATAATTTAGTTCATTACTAAATATGTACCTATGTATCTATGCAACACCTACACAAGAAGGTACCTACAAGGTAAAAAACTAAAGCAGGACTTGCAATAAACTAAAAATTACATTTAAATATTTTATAAATGGGTGAAAAAAAAATTTCAAATCATTAATATTTCGGACCCAAAAATGCACATTTTCTAAAATAAACTAATTTGTTTTTATAATAGTAGGTTTTTGTGCATATTGCACTAGGAAAAGTTTTTCAGCGATGAACCGCCATTTTAATATTTTATAACAGCTTTAATAGGAAATTAAAAAAATTAAAACAATAACAAATTATTGTTTTTGGTTTGTGATGTATAAGTGAAAGATTTTCACGAAAACAAAGGTTAGTGGCCTTTACATCATTGGATGCGTTTCGCCCAAATAGGTATTTATACACGGTGGGCTTATCAATAAGATGCCGTGTACCTATTTTTCTTAGACGCATGATTTGTTTTGGTCGATGGAAGAGACCTTATTAAACAAATTTGCAATTACTGCTGTTAATTATATTGTTGGGAACCTTGTTTAAGGTTATGCACCAACTTAAAAGAAAGATTACCCGTGGCCAGGCTTTACAAGAAATTAAAAAAATTAAAACAATAACAAATTATTGTTTTTGGTTTGTGATGTATAAGTGAAAGATTTTCACGAAAACAAAGGTTAGTGGCCTTTACATCATTGGATGCGTTTCGCCCAAATAGGTATATATACACGGTGGGCTTATCAATAAGATGCCGTGTACCTATTTTTCTTAGCGCCTGATTTGTTTTGGTCGATGGAAGAGACCTTATTAAACAAATTTGCAATTACTGCTGTTAATTATATTGTTAATCGGAAATAATACTTGCCACATAAATGAAAAAATAATTCCGCCAATCGAATAAATATACAAAATAAATAATCATTAAAAATACTTGAACATGATTGTTGAACATGCGAAAATAAATCAATTTTTTATACAAAATTATACAAGAGATTAAGATCAGGTTCAAACTAATTTGTTGTTCTTTTAACCCATACCCGGGACTTTTTTGAAAACAAATTCGTCATTGGAGCTTGAAGAACAATCAAGATGAGTAAAAGCAACTATGCTCACGTTGTGATGCTCAAAATATATCTTTATTTTGCCATGCAAGCAAAGATTACCATGGTATTGATGGCTTAGAAAAGGAGGCATGAGAATGATATCGAAAGGTGTTTCAGCAGAATAATTTTTTTTTTTCTTCATAGAAATATATTTGTTTCCAAAAACAAATTGCAATTGCACAATTTACATAGATATGGTTATACTACCTTACTGATGTAAATAACTTATATTGAACAAAAATGAGATTTAATTAGAATAAGGTAAAAGCTATAAAAGCTATGGTAATAAAAACCTTCGCAAAAAATGAGAAAAAAAAATGTAAATGTAAAAACACGCCTGCTCAGAGATGAGAGAAGATGGATGGTGGAGTTAGTTTTAGCACAAGTACCTACATATAAAGAAGTATTTATTTTACAAAAAAGCAATAAAGAAATAAATAAGAATAATTACAATTAATAAATAATACGACAATATTTAATTTAAATTAATATCACAGTTAAATGTATCACTCTAATTAACAAAAAAAAAATCAGTCTTAATAATGTAAATAATAAATAAATAAATAAATAAATAAATAAATAAATAAATAAATAAATAAAACAAAATAAATAAATAAATAAATACATAAATAAATAAATAAATAAATAAATAAATAAATAAATATATAAATAATTAAGTGAATAAATAAATAAATAAATGAAAGAATATAAATAAATTAATAAATACATAAATGATAAAATAAATAATAAATTAATAAATAAACAAATAAATAAATAAATAAATAAGAAAAAATAAAATAACAATGAATTGAATAAAGCAATAAAAGATAACAACATTGATTACATAAATACATTTATTCTTATAATAAACACATCTGAATAGGAAACTTGTTTTTTTTTCTGTTTTAATTTTATATATTTTTAATTTTTTTTATTATTTTTTATTGAAATAGGTTAGAAATTAAGAGATTATCCGATAATTCACAGGAGATTTTATACTTTTCATTCAGCTTAAAAATTCGACTTTGCACATACTCTATATTCGTAGCAGGTGAAGTTCTCGCGTTGAAAAGTGCCATGGTAAATTAAGCATCATTTACAAGATTTTGTTTTGGCCAATTTGAAGCTTTTGAATATGTGTCTTGGCACATCCACCCCAAGCTGGAAATCCATAAAACATAAGTGATTGAAATATTGATTTGAAAATAAGAAGCTTGTTTTTGTCATTTAGTTTTGAACGCCGATTTATGAAAGGATAGAGAATCTTTATTGTGACATTTACTTTATTCAAAATTTGTTGGATATGGAATCCAAATGTTAGTTTTTTGTCTAGGTGCAAACCAAGATATTTAGCACTACTACCCCAATGAATCATTCTACCACCGATTTGAAGATTGTTGTTTGGTGAGAGACAGGCTTTTCTTTTCCGGGTAAAAAAGATGGCCTGTGTCTAAGCAACATTCAGTTTTACTTTCCAGTCATTGAAATATGTATGTATTATGTTCAAATCATATTGCAGTTTGGTTTCTATTACGAAACCAACTGAATCTGATGTATAAATACAGCTGTCATCAGCAAAAATTCTCTTTTCACAATATCTCAAACTAGGAAAATCAGATGTGATTAAAGTGTATAAAATTGGTCCGAGAACAGATCCTTGGGGTACACCTGCATTAATGTTGTATATTTCAGACAGTTCATTATTGACAAAAACTTGAGATTTTCTTGAAAGAAGAAAGGATTTTATTATTTTTGTAAGGTACAGTGGGAAATCTAAGGTTTGTAACTTGTGTAAAAGACCGTCATGCCAGACCGTATCAAACGCCTTTTCAATGTCAAGAAACACCATTCCTGTACTATTTCCCAGCATAAAATTATTTTTCACGCTTTTAATTACTCTATGCACCTGATGAACGGTACTATGACAAACTCTAAAACCAAACTGTTCTGAAGGAAGAATATAATCGAATTTAAATAAAGAATGCAAATTAAAGGTAGTTTATAATATAGATGCAATCAAAATACAGCATTGACAAAAAAAATTAATTTTATACTTCTATATTTCATAAAATATCGCTCATCATGGTAATGATGATACCAATGAACGAAGACTGTAACCGTCTATTCGACTTGAAAAATTTCACATTTCTTAATGTTTTTTGTAGCTACAGCGCCAATATTCAAATATAAACAACAAACACCGTTATTTATCAGGAAAATGGTGAATCTTTTTCCATCGTTAATTTGATTTTTTCCAGGTAGAGAATTTATTATTTTATGTGGGACACTCCTTAGACAGCTCTTATATTACTTGATATAAGTATTAAAAAAACATCACTTCACGAAATTAGCTATTACCTCTCAATACTGTTTTACTAGGTTATTCGAACGTTTTCTTATTTCACTAAAATATACTGAGAATATAAGAAAGGAAGGGCTTGGGACATACCATGGTAATGATACTTTTGGTATTCAACTTGAAATTACGGCTATATTTTATAACAAAATATATTTTGTTCAGATGTCACAAGTAAAAAAGTTTTAATTAAAGTTTCATAACTAAAAATGTTTAAAAAATTATGAAATCAAAAGTGATGGACCACGGAATATTAATATTTCGAAATATTCACCCAAATATTAAATTTTTTTGTAATTATTTTGTATTACATTCTAATATTTTTGTATTTAAATGTTTATTTGTAATATAAAAGATTAAAATGGAATCCAACGGATTAAAATACCTCTAATACTTTAACTTATAACTAAAATATAATCATCATCATCATCATCGGCTCGACAACCGGGGTCCGGTCCTGGCCTCCTTCAACAAGTCTCTCCACCTATCCCGGTCTCGAGCCGACGCCATCCAGTTGCGCACCCCAAGGCTCCGGGCGTCCTGGTCTATGCCATCTCTCCAGCGCAAGCATGGTCTACCACGCTGTCGTCTGTCATAGAATGTACCACAAAGAACTTTCCGAGCAGGTTCCTCTTCGCTCATGCGAGCTAGGTGCCCTGCCCACCGAAGTCTACCGAGCCTAATTTTTGGCACGATATCTGCTTCAAGGTAGATTGCGTACAATTCATGATTGTACCGTCTCCGGAATCGTCCTTCCTCACATATGGGGCCAACAATTCTCCTTAAGACTTTTCTCTCGAACGCGGCTAAGAGGTCAGAGTGCCTTTTGCTAAGCACCCAAGTCTCGGATCCATATGTGAGTACTGGCAGGACCATGGTCCTGTACAGCAGTAGTTTTTAAGTTATGGTGAGATTTCTGGATTTGAAGAGCTTTGACAGACTGTAGTAGGCTCTGTTGGATTTGAGAAGCCGCCCGCGTATTTCTTCTTCTATATTGTTATCGGCTGCTACTATTGACCCAAGGTATTTAAAGGATTGCACCACTTCAAATTCGTGCTCCGCTACCTTGATTGTTTGACCAACTGTTCCTCTCGCATTCGACGCCACCATGTACTTTGTTTTACCTTCACTAATGTGCAGCCCCAGATTTTGTGCCGCCTGCTCGATCTGGATGAAGAAATCGTGTACAGCTTGCTCGGTTCTTCCGATGATGTCGATGTCGTCTGCGTAAGCCAGTATCTGGCTGGACCTGTTGACGATGGTCCCTCTTGTTGCCGTGCCAGAGTCACGGATTGCTTTCTCCAACGCCAGGTTGAAGAGGAGGCAGGACAAACCATCCCTTTGTCGGAGTCCATTAAAGATGTTGATTGGTCTGGATAGCAATCCGGCTATTTTTACTTGGCTTGTTACGTTGGTCATGGTCAACCTACATAGTCGTGTCAATTTATTTGTGATGCCGAATTCTCTCATGGCTTTGTAAAGTTCTACCCTGGCTATGCTATCATAGGCGGCCTTAAAGTCTATAAACAGTATGTTGGGATGTTAAATTCTAGACATTTTTCCATCGCCTGCCTAAGGGTAAAGATCTGATCAGTTGTTGATTTGCCTGGAATGAAACCACACTGATATTGTCCGATGATGGTTTTAGCGTATGGGGTTATCCGGTCTTGTAGGATAGAGGAGAGTATCTTATAGGCGGTACTCAACAACGTGATACCTCTATAGTTGCTGCACGTTGTGACATCTCCTTTCTTATGTATGGGGCATATTATACCTTTTCGCCAGTCTTCTGGCATTTCTTCATGCTCCCACACGTGCACTATAATACCATGAATTGCTTGACGTAGAGCTGGCCCACCGTGTTGAAATAATTCGGCTGGTATACCATCAGCTCCCGGGGCTTTGTTTTTCTTTAGCCGGTCTGTAGCCTTCTCAACCTCTTCTTTGCTTGGTAACGGCAACATAGGGTATTCGTCTTGAAGCAGTGGAGCCTCCACTTCAGCAGTGAGTTGACCATTTAGCAATTCATTAAAGTACACTTCCCATCGCTCCAGTATACTTTGTGGATCGGTGATCAGATTTCCCTCTCCGTCCTTGCAGTATGTGCAGCGTGGTGTGTACTGCGTCATGTTTCGGACGGATTGGTAGAACTTCCGCGCCTGGTACGAAACTCGCTCTCGGCTTTTTTCTATTTCACAGATTAAGTTCTTCTCCCAGGCTGATTTTTTCTGTCTGTGAAGCCGTTTTTCTATTCTCTTGAGCTCTTTAAATTCTTCTTCGCGTGCCCACGTTCTATGAGATTGTTGCATTGCTCGGTACGCAACATTCTTACGTTCAGTCGCTAGCTTGCATTCATCATCAAACCAGTCGTTCCGATTTCTACGACTGCTGCAAGATGAAGTTGGCAGTACTAATGACAGTATTCTTAAGGCGTGTCCACTTCTCATCTACGCCCAGCATACTGGCTCCAGGACTTACTCTCCCTAAATCAAGTGATTCTAGGGCGAGTCCTAACGCATTACCAAAGGTGTTACTGGCATTTTCATTGCGCAGGGCGGCCGTGTTGATTCGAACCTGATCGGCGGATGCAATACGTCTTCGTAAGGCAATCCGCCCTCGGAAGACCATAGTGGCGACGGTCTATCAACACGTGGTCTATTTGGTTACGAGTGACTCCATCAGGTGATACCCAGGTGGCTTTGTAGATATCTTTTCGCGGGAACATGGTACTCGCAACGACCATGTTTTTCGATGCTGCCAATTCTAAGACTCGAAGTCCATTGTCATTAGTGTTCTCATGCAAACTATGGGTGCCTGCGTAATGCCTGAATACCGGCTCCCGACCTATTTTTTCGTTCAAATCCCCAAGGATGATTTTTACGTCATACCTTGGACAGGCATTGAGGGTCCTCTCGACTTGTTCGTAGTAAGTCTCTTTTTCTTCGTCTGAGGACTCCTCCGTAGGTCCGTGAACGTTAATGAGGCTGATGTTCGTAAATTTGCCTCGCACGCGAAGGGTGCATACTCAGCATAGCCTTTCGCTTATAGCGTTAAAGCCGATGACTAAAATGTAATACTTTAATATTAATTGAATTAAAATATAATATCTAAATATTAAAATGTTAACAAACGGACTAAAATATAAACCCAAAAAAATTCTCATAAAGATCTAGAAAACCTGATAAAACTTCAATACCAAAATAAAGCAAAATTGCTAAAATTTTCTGCGTCCTTTGATTTTGGCTTGCATCTTTCTAAAAAGTAGTTTTAGCACTTTAAAAAAAGCAATTCATATGATTTTGTTAACAATTCATTTATATTAAAAAAATTATAATACCCTTTTTATTTGTATTAAATTTTATTTTATTTTTTGACAACTTATTACAAGAGCGAGCTCGTGCGACACGGTCTTGCACTTTATTTATGTTTTTATTTAAAGTTGTAGGTAAATATATGATTATATTAAATTTTAATATATTTGGTAGGTATTAACTTTATCATTGTAATATTTGCGATGCATTAAATTTTAATAAAATTTAAGTGTTTTAAAATACCTAGGCAAGTATAGGAATGTTACCCTAAAAATATTAAAAAGTACCTACTCAGGTACCCAAACATTTTTAGCAGTGTACTAAAATAAAAAATACTTAAAATAACACCGCCACATATAACGTCTGATACCTCGTTAAGTACATAGGTACCTACCTACTGACCGAGTGTCTGTTTATTTTGTTTATAGTTTATGCCAGTTTGCACACCTGTATTTACATTAAACACGATCGTTATCTATAGCATTTTGATATCCCTTTCCGTCGCGATGGGGATACCCAATTAGTCTACCTGTACAAACCAATAGGTAATGTACCTACCTTTACGACTAGGTATATAGGTACCGACATACCTTTGCACCTACATATATATTTATACCTATCTGGAATGGAATTCCAATAGCCGTCCAATAATCCAAAGCGATCTCTTTGCTTACTTATTGAATGATTTTTTTTTATTTTCAAATATACTTACACGTCCTTGAGTAATTAGTCTTCAAAACATCCTGATACATACTTATTTTGTTTTGTCTGTGTATAGGTAACTACGCCTCGAACACCTGGTTTAAAGCCAATCCTTTGATATCCTTGAAAAACTATTAAGGTACAAAAAACCAAGAAGCATAGCAAAACAAAAATAAGACAGAAGGTAGACCGGTAATTTGAAAATTCAACGCAAAATTTAAAAATATTTCCGTTAAGGTGCTAGCAGAAAATAGAAACAATAGAAACTAAAATACAGAGTATACTATTGGATAAACGTGAGGAAGAATTGTTAATTTCAAAGAAAAAAAATATCTTTTATGTTCCTTCAAATTCGAAGTTCTTCCTTTGGTTTTGTCATATTTTTTGCTCCTTCTTCTTTAAGGTTGGTTGGTAGGTAGGTAGGTAGGTAGGTAACCTACTCATATGTTCTTTTGTTCTTGGTGCGTTTTTAACATCGTCTTTTACCTTTCAATGAAGACCATTGTTTAAATACCTGTTAGGTGAAAAAGAGGAATAAGATAAGTAAGACGGAAGTTCTGTAATCAACTCGAGGATCGACCCTCAGATCTGAATCAATAAAGATCACTCACAACAGGTTGGTACATAAAAGAACACACACATATTTCAGCCATTCCTCAGATTTTCACATACAATGATAAACATTAAGAACAGCCAGATAGACAGACAGTCCGACACACAAGAAGGCACCCACAGATATACCAAAACAAAAAGATTTTTTTTTTAATTTTTCTAAACAAATTTTCATTTCCATCTCTTTTATTTCATTTTGTCGTAGGTATGTACAGAAATACAGACACGTATCCGCCTGACTGTAATTATTCGTAATTACCTACGACGATAAATACAAAACAGAAACTACAAATTGCTTTGATTAAAATTTCCGTATTCGTTTTTTCTTATAGGTAATTCATTTTGCTCTCTAATCTTTGCTGAGCCTTGTTATAATTTTCAATTGGCGGTGCTCGAGTGCGCATGGGAATTATTTTTTTTTTTTAATGAAGAATACAAAATTAAAGAAAGGTTTGGATATAATTTGCGATTACCACCATGTTTATTAGGTGTGCTCAGTGATGGGCAACTATACCCTATACGGTATATAGGTACCATTTTAGGGTATACCTATACAGGCGAATTCACATACGGTGTGCTAAAGAGATAGAGCGAGTGAGTTAGGCTGAAATAAGAAGTAAGTTGTATGGGGGGAGGTCTATTTCCCCGCCGGATGGGCATTTTTCTAAAAAATTGACTTATAACAGAAAAACAAAATATTAAAAAACAACGGTAAAATGTACAATGCCATGCTGTATCATTTTGGAACGCCAGATACCATCTATTCTCTCATGTTCCAATCAAATAAAGTTATTTTAGCGAATAGTTTTTGTAGAATCAATTTTCAAACTCAAAATTTTGAAAAAATGCCGTCAAATCCAAAATCAAATGAAGTCAAATCAAAAAAAAAACGGTGCTAAAAAGTGTCGTATTATTTTAGTCATTAAACAAAATTGAAGATGTTTCTTTCTAAAAAAAAAACACCTTTTCTGGGATTTTTGACTTATATGTTGTAAACGAATATATTCTAAAGGTCAAGTATTGTTATAAATCATTCAAGTAAATTATAATTAAAATATGTTCTTCATAATATTTATATTGGATTTGCATTATGTGTTGAGTCTTAGTCTTTATTATCTTTATTATCCCGACTATCCGATATAGGGTATAGGTATTTACCCCTTATGGGTATATACCCGGTAAAAGCCTGTTATTTACTCATTAATAGATACCTACCGTGTGGATAAAAGAAACAGGACCATCACTGGGTGTGCTGCGGGTGTGCTAGATATTGTAATTTTGCATTCAAATTTCAAAAACAAAGATGTCAGAAAGCTCTTTTTTTTGTTTTTTTTTATAGGTATGTCTATTTTAAATTCTATGTTTTAAGAAAATCATACAAACATATTTATTTTAAAACATTATTACAAAAACGATTATTTTAAAATAAGATACGAATTTTTTCGTAACTCAAAGACAATTTATAAATTGAAAGCAAAAATATTTAGGAGATCAAAACATAGAACTGTTGTTGTAGATTAATATTTAAAATTTTAAGTGAAGTTTGTTTTAAAATTTCTATGACTGAAATAACCTAGAAATCTTAAAATACAAAAATACAAATCAAAAAAGACTATTTGTTTAAGATTGTTATAAATATTATTGTTTGTTTTTATTTAATTTAAAATTTCTTGTTTTAATTGCAGTAAAACATTTACTGTATCGTTTCTTTTTGTTGTTCACATATGCCAAACTTAACGTTATTTACCTTATGTTTTTACTTTGATTTGTTTGCTAACAGTTACTTATTTAATTTGTCAACCTGTTTAAATTTTCTGTTTCTTTTAAATTTTTGTATTCAGCAAAAATAAAACTGCTTGTACCGTTTCTGAAAAATAATGTTTCATGTCTATCAATTCTGCAAAAGCATTTTCTAGGTAATTTTGATCGCAGACACACTGAAAACAATATACGTTGTCATATTGACAATTCGTGATTGTCAACTGAAAATTAACATATTGACAAAAATGGTCAATAAGATTAACAAATTTTGCGATTGTAAATTTATGATTGTCAATATGAAAACTTATATTTTTGTTATTGTCAATTCCCAGTTTTTTGTAAAATTTTTGTATTTACAACTGAAATGGTCAATATGACGACCACAATTGTCACGGAGTTGTCACATTGAAAAACATATGTTGTCAATATAAAAATTATCTTTGCTCAGAAAAAAATAACTGAAAATTGTAATTGTCATTATGAGGATAGCAGTTATGCAATCATCACATTGACTATTAAGATTCTCAATATGAAAACCTAAACAATTCAGAATTTAAGTTAAAAATTTCGTTCATCATATTGACAATCATGATTTTCAATATGGAAGTCGCAGTTTTGTAGTTATCACATTGTTTTTTGTAATTGTCGATATGAAAACCGATAAAATACAGAATTGATGATGAAAACTTCGGTTAATTGAAAATCATAATTTTCAAAATGAAAATCACAATTTAGCGATTATTACATTGACTTTTGAGATTTTCAATATAAAATATAAATACTATCATCATATTGACTATAGTGATGATTTTTTCACCGAAAATATTGTCTGTCGTATTTATAATCGTGATTATCAATATGAAAAAAAAAATTTGCTATCATCACATTGACTATTGTGAAAATTTCAGTATTCAGTATGATAATTGCTATTTCACGGTAATAATATTGATATTGTTTTTGTTGTCAATATGACTATTGCGACACTTTCGATTTTCAATATGACAATCTCAGTGCCGCGGTATTTAATAAACTCGAGATGCTACCAAGTAGTAGTCAGTCAGAGTCTGTGCTTGCCCTACGAAATACTGGGACATCCAATATACTGAAAGCATGTCTTGTGTCTATCGCGATGTGATCAATTTAGTTGACGGTATTGTAATCGCTGCTCCACCATGAACTTTGTGTATATCAAAAGCATTTGATAGAGTTTGACATCCGGCTATTTTATCGAAAATACGTGCATTCTTTATTGGTGAATATTTTTTTCGTTGGGTTAGAAATAACGCCCAGCGAAGTAATGCCATATTTTTAAATTCGGCCTTCCAAAGTGAAATATCGTCCAGTTTCAACGATGGGCTTTATGTAGATTTGGAAAAGTGTAATAACACAAAATAAGGCCAAATTAAACGATTTAGGCTTAAGACATTGGTGGGCAGATGCCAGGACAACAAGCGTAGCGAACAAAAATTTGATGATTTGGGGTTTGAAAATTGAAAATTCTCGGGATTTTTTTTAATTTTCACACCCTCCGCCCATCAGCAAATTTTGTTACGCTTCAATTGTCGTCCTTGCATCTGGCCACCAGGGCACTTTTTGCTTGTAAGAGAAATGACCGATTTCAGCGTGTTTTTTGAAATTGTCATAAGACGAAATTTAAAAATTTGACCATATGAAACTTACTTGAACTTATGTCACGACACCACCTAAAGCAGGGCGGTTGCAGGGCGAAAGCATGCCCCCAATACCTACCTCACTATAAACTTATACGCTAAAGTGAAATATGGCCGAATCGGTATTATTTCACTTTGTTTCTATATTTCTCAACACGAAATAAAGCCGGACGTTCGAATTCGGGGTTATTCTAATTCGGAAAGTGTAATAAGACCGTTATTTTAGAGCACCCTTTCTGAACGTATAGTATTGGATGGTTTTAGCCTTATTATTTTTTGTTTTATTTTTTTTCATGGCACTGACAGCTCCGAAGAACCACTGCCTAGTGACTTACACTATAAACCAATCCATTTCCGAGCGTTGTTAGTTCTACAGGATGGGAGGGGACCTATAATTTTACGTCGAATCCGAACGACTAAAGTGAGATGTACTTTTCATGACAATGATACTCTTGCCCCTGAAAAAAAAACATTAGGTGCTCTCGAGGCTGGGCTCGAACCCAGACCTCCAGCTTGATAGTCCGACAAACTAACCACTACGCCACAGGGCACTACTGGTTTTAAGTTGGAAATTTTCAAAATAAATGCTGGTGTGCCCCGTTTTGTTTCCTACTGGCTTCCTTATTTTAATCAATGATCTCCTGTCTGAAACCTCTATTCCAATAAACTGTTTTGACGTCGCCAAAAACGCTGCGAAATGCTTAGGTTTATTACGACGTTGCACGAAGTTTTTTACTACCCTAGATCTGGCTATCATTTACAAAGCATTGATCCGCCCAAACTTACTTACTTACTCAAGGTGCCGCTACAGTCTGAGGTGGACCAGGGCTTCAACCAACAAGCTTCTTCCAGGCGGCTTGGTTTCTAGCTAGCTGCCTCCATTTTCGCAAGCAAACTTGGTTGAGGTCCTCTTCCACTTGCGTGCGCCACCTGCTACGCTGTCCTCCTATACTGCACCGTCCCACGGGGTTGGATTCAAAGGCCATACGAGCTGGAGCATTGGTGTCCATTCGCTCTATATGACCAAACCACCTTAGTGTATGGCTTTTAATTTTTATGCCAATTCCAGTGTCGCTGTACAGCCCGTACAGTTCGTTATTATATCTTTTTCTTCATTCCCCATTTACGCAGATAGGACAATAAATCTCACGGAGAATTTTTCTTTCAAAGCAGCCTAAAGCGTTTTCATCGACTTTTAGTAATGTCCATGCTTCTGCACCATACATAAGGACCGGGATTATAAGTGTCTTATAAAGGAATATTTTAGTTGCTCGAGAAAGGGCTTTGCTCTTCAGTTGCCTTTTTTGCCCAAAGAAATAGCGATTGACAAGAGTAATTCTTCGTTGAATCTCAGCATTGTTGTGAGCCAGTGGAACACATATAATGTGTTGGTAAATCTTGGTTTACAAGCTGTCCTTTCTTGTTGACAGCATATATTTCGTCTTGTCTTGATTCACTGTTAAACCTATCTTCTTAGCTTCCTTCTCAATACTCACGAAAGTACCACTGACATCACGCTTTGTTCTTCCCATTATATCAATATCGTCGGCGTACGCAAGTATTTGGACGGACTTTTTAAATATTTTGCCTCTGTTGTTAACGTGAAATTTTGCACTACTCTTTCAAGGATGATGTTTAAGAAGTCACATGATAGCGCATCGCATTGTCATAATCCAATTTTGACACCAAAGGTATCGGTAAGGTCTTTACCGACTTTAAGCGTGAGTTCTCCATCGTCATCCTGCACAAACGAATGAGTTTGGTAGTATGCCAAAACTAGACATTGCTCTGTATTGTTCGTCTCTATAGATGCTGTCATACGCGGTCTTGAAATGAATGAAAAGATGATGGCTATCGATTTGAAATTCTTGAGTTTAATATCTACCGTAGTTCGAAAATTTGGTCGATGGTAGACTTTCCTGGCGTTAGGCCGCACTGATATGGACCTATCAGGTTGTTGACGAATGGTTTCAAGCGTTTACATAGTACGGCAGAGTATCGGGCAAACAATACTGTTAGAGTCGGAATAAATGAAAGAAACTTTTTAACAGCGGTATAATTTTTAATCTTCAAAAATGAACACCAGATGAATATATTGAGAACGTGCGCTTTGAAATTGATATGTCTTTTCCCGTTTATATTTTTAGACTGACTGGCTTTAATGTAATAGCGTTAAATATAACATCGGTTAATACAATAGCGATATGTAGCGTTTAATTATCTTGGTATTTTTACATTATTCGATTATGTACATGTATTGAAAATTGATATATAAGAAATAAGACTGTTATGGCGGTAACATTCTCCCCCTCGTAAAGAGCTATGGTATGTATAGAGATTTCACTTCATTCTGCTTTACCAATATCAAGTACAGCTATCTTAGTAGCAGGCCGCTCAAGTATTCCGCTCCTAGTTCTGACAGTTACTCTACGAACCTGGCCATTTTCCGAGGTAATGGTATTTTGAGATGATACCCTTAGGCCAGCAGTTTCGGGGAAAGTTCTCGTCTAGAACTACACCACATCACCTGGAACTATTGGAGGTTGTTTAGTAAACCACTTACCACGACGCGCCAAAGTAGGGGCATATTCCTTTAGCCATCTTTGTGCGAAGACTCTGGTTTGGTGCCAGCGCTGCCGAAGATCGCAGTTGTCCTCACAGATGGGTTTGTATTCAGCTGATGAGCCCAGTAACAGATGATTTGGCGTAATGGGTTCATCGTCACACGATTCAAGAGATACAAACGTTAGCGGCCAAGAGTTGATGATGTATTCCCATAGGGAACATTTCAGACTTTCATCTGTACAATAGGGATTTAATAGATCGATGTAGCTGGGGGGTTGAACGTATTTATATGCAAGTGACGAATAATTGATGTTATTTGATTCTGCACGTACGATTTTTTCCGTTGATTTAAAGTTTGTCCCGTTGTCGGTTTAAATTTCTTTGGGCATTCCACGGCGGGATATAAAATTCCTAAAAACCATTACACAAGAGCTGGTATCCAGACTATATGCCACTTTAATGTGAACGGCGCGAACAGTTAGGCAATTGAATATTACGCCCCATCTCTTCTCTCGTCTTCGCCCAATTATGGTGGAAATAGGACCAAAATAATCGATGCCCAAAAACGTGAATGGGACTGCTAACCTCGCGAGGGCAAAAGGGCCATTTGTGGTGGACTAGTCGTTGCACATAAGTTCTTGCATTGTTGACAGTCTTTTCGAACTGTTTTGTATAAGACGCGAAGGTGTCGTATGTAGAAAACGCTTCTTATTTTACTGATTGTAGTGTCGTGCGAGACAATCAGGAATGTAACGTAATGATTCTTTGGCAGAACTATAGCGTCTTTATTGTTGTTAATATGCTCTGCCCTACTACGTATTCTTAGAATACCATAGTCGTCTAAATAAACATTCAAAGATTTTACTTTGGAAGTACTTTCAATGCACTGACCTCGTTCTAAATTCGTTTTTTCTTTGCTGTATTCAGTCAGTTGCGCGCATTTTTGAAGTAACAATTTAGCATTTTGGAGCATTTCGAATGAAAATTCTTTCGGAATTGGTTGTTTCCGGACCATAGCTTTTAGCTTTTCAACATACAACTGGAACACAGCTATTGCCGGGTAAAGTCACCTCCACTCGGAAAAGTATTTCACGTTCATGTTCAGTAGAGGTGTTTAATACATAGGTATTCGGCAAACAGCATGGATTTTAGCTGCAAGTCTCACGCCCAGCACAGCTGCCTGTAGCTCAAGCCTAGGGATCGATATCGGTTTAAGAGGAGCCATTTTAGACTTTGAAGCCAGCAATGATACAAAAACATGATTACCGCATTGGATTCAACGGCAGCAAACTGCAACGTACGCGTATTCTCCGAATCTGGAAACAAACTTTAACACATCGTTACTGGTCAGGTGAATGAGTTTTGCCCCACCATAAGAAGCGCTGTACGTGCATGTCCTCTTTACGCACCTTGATTTGATGGAACATCTCAGCTACGTCACTACAAATAGCAACCTTGACTACTCTGAAAGCAAGCAGGATTTCCACTAATGACGTTAAGAGATCCGGCCCACTCATCATGAAGTCATTTAAAGACTACCCGCCGGATTTGGCTGCAGCATCCCAAACAAGACGAACCCTATTCGGCTTAATGGGATTCATGGTGACAAAGATTTGGTAGATACCAAACTGGATTACAGCTGCCAGCCGCTTCTTGTGTCGTCAGTTTCCTTGCGTAGCCCTTTGTCAAAAGGTTGTTGATCTTATTCTGCATATAATCCTTAAGCATCGGTTCACGTTTGAATTTCTTTTGTAGACACATTTGGATTATCATGCCGCCAAAGTAATCCTATCTCGTACCGATTCTTCAACGGCTTACTGACAGACTGACAGACTGACAGACTAACAGACTGACAGACTGACAGACTGACAGACTGACAGACTGACAGACTGACAGACTGACAGACTGACAGACTGACAGACTGACAGACTGACAGACTGACAGACTGACAGACTGACAGACTGACAGACTGACAGACTGACAGACTGACAGACTGACAGACTGACAGACTGACAGACTGACAGACTGACAGACTGACAGACTGACAGACTGACAGACTGACAGACTGACAGACTGACAGACTGACAAACTGACAGACTGACAGACTGACAGACTGACAGACTGACAGACTGACAGACTGAAAGACTGACAGACTGACAGACTGACAGACTGACAGACTGACAGACTGACAGACTGACAGACTGACAGACTGACAGACTGACAGACTGACAGACTGACAGACTCTCTTCTGTGCCTTATATTTTATTATCTGGTTCAAAATTGAAACAGCAACAAGTCTAGGTTATTCAATAAATCGGAACCTCGTGTTACAACCATATCAACATGGTAGTTGGAAGAATTTATGGTTTCCTCTGAGACTAGTCGTTGATTTAATCTTGCCTATAATCAGCTAGTAGTTTATAGTAACCTCGACTCACTTTCGCATCACAAACTGCAAGTGGCTTTCAACGATTCTGTAAGTAAGGTACATATACCAGGTGAGAATTGATGAAAGTACATATTTCTTTGCATGCAAAGAATTTATTAGGATGCACCCTACAACAGAACATGTTTCTCAGAAACTGCATATACCTACACAAAATCATTCATACTCAATCTCCACCCTATCTTTACTACAAGCTGCAATTTACTCTATTATTTAAATTCAACTCGTCTGTTTTTCATCCATGCAATTCAACTTTGTAATTCGTTGCCTATAAATATTAAAAATCTGTCTAATGCTAATAGCTTTAAAAATGCACTATTAAATTTCTACGCAACTTCGTAATAATTTCTTTCTTTCTTTGCACTACAAATAGCAACCTTGACTACTCTGAAAGCAAGCAGGATTTCCACTAATGACGTTAAGAGATCCGGCCCACTCATCATGAAGTCATTTAAGGACTACCCGCCGGATTTGGCTGCAGCATCCCAAACAAGACGAACCCTATTCAGCTTATTGGGATTCATGGTGACAAAGATTTGGTAGATACCAAACTGGATTACAGCTGCCAGCCGCTTCTTGTGTCGTCAGTTTCCTTGCGTAGCCCTTTGTCAAAAGGTTGTTGATCTTATTCTGCATATAATCCTTAAGCATCGGTTCACGTTTGAATTTCTTTTGTAGACACATTTGGATTATCATGCCGCCAAAGTAATCCTATCTCGTACCGATTCTTCAACGGCTTACTGACAGACTGACAGACTGACAGACTGACAGACTGACAGACTAACAGACTGACAGACTGACAGACTGACAGACTGACAGACTGACAGACTGACAGACTGACAGACTGACAGACTGACAGACTGACAGACTGACAGACTGACAGACTGACAGACTGACAGACTGACAGACTGACAGACTGACAGACTGACAGACTGACAGACTGACAGACTGACAGACTGACAGACTGACAGACTGACAGACTGACAGACTGACAAACTGACAGACTGACAGACTGACAGACTGACAGACTGAAAGACTGACAGACTGACAGACTGACAGACTGACAGACTGACAGACTGACAGACTGACAGACTGACAGACTGACAGACTCTCTTCTGTGCCTTATATTTTATTATCTGATTCAAAATTGAAACAGCAACAAGTCTAGGTTATTCAATAAATCGGAACCTCGTGTTACAACCATATCAACATGGTAGTTGGAAGAATTTATGGTTTCCTCTGAGACTAGTCGTTGATTTAATCTTGCCTATAATCAGCTAGTAGTTTATAGTAACCTCGACTCACTTTCGCATCACAAACTGCAAGTGGCTTTCAACGATTCTGTAAGTAAGGTACATATACCAGGTGAGAATTGATGAAAGTACATATTTCTTTGCATGCAAAGAATTTATTAGGATGCACCCTACAACAGAACATGTTTCTCAGAAACTGCATATACCTACACAAAATCATTCATACTCAATCTCCACCCTATCTTTACTACAAGCTGCAATTTACTCTATTATTTAAATTCAACTCGTCTGTTTTTCATCCATGCAATTCAACTTTGTAATTCGTTGCCTATAAATATTAAAAATCTGTCTAATGCTAATAGCTTTAAAAATGCACTATTACATTTCTACGCAACTTCGTAATAATTTCTTTCTTTCTTCTTATCTTTCTTTTCTTTTCTCTCAATATCTTTTTTTATAACTTTCTAACCGTTTTTATATTATTATCATTCATCATAAATTGTATTTATTATGTTATGGCAGTTACCGTTAATGTTGGTTGGGTGCTGTAGGAAGCGGGTAGTCACTGAGCGGCATCAACATGGCGATGTCCAGTGATGTAACATTGAATACACACCAATTGTGCTTATTATACCTCCAAGAAGTAACCAACGGGTACTGGTCTCGTCCAACCGGATTTGACTTGCCGAACTAATAAGTGCGAGTGTTGAACAAAAGACAAAAATAGCAACACTATAATGCTCTGTTGGATAGGACTGGCTGTCTTATTCGGCTATTGTCCAGGACGAGCCAAACCATCAGAAAGATGGTCTGCAGCGGATGAATTCAACTTAGAGAATCAACGGTGTCACTAACAGCCTTGAAGACAGAGACCTTACATGAGCTAATCTGAAATACTTAGAGCTAAGGTCAGTAAGGGTTTTCAGTACTTGCCAGGGTGCTGAAATAGAGATGGTGGCGGATGAACCCTTTATGGGCCAACGGCAGCGATCATATCCCCGTAGTGGGTTACTGGTATCAAATTCGTTTTAACATCTATAGGCAAATAACACCAAAGAGAGCCTAACGACACAATAACACCTTAAAGCTTTCCCAACAGCGTGCATGCGTGAGTCCTAGGGTTGCGCGACTGGAGATCACCGGCGTGGTAAAGGCGATCACACAAAACTAGCGCATGCCAGTGTCAAAAACATGCGAAAACGTTACGCGAAATTTTCGAAAAATTTCGAGCATTATGGATAGACTTGCTGATACAACAAGCACTACCCCGCCAGGCAATACCCCTGCAATGCAAGGTACTGATCCTGGACCGAGCAGAAATGACCGGGTCAGAGCTAGACGGATTCTGGGGGCTAGCAACATGATGCAACAGATTAGTCGAAATCTGAGAGTGGCGAGTTGGAATGTTGGAAGTATGAACGGACGAAGCTACGAGCTGGAAGAAATGATAAAAAGAAGGCGATTGGACATCTTGTGCGTCCAAGAAACAAAACGGCGAAACACTGGAAACAGGGCCCGTTTTCTGGATGTGAAGACGAAATCATACAAGATGTTCTATTACGGGTTGGAACAACGTCGGAACGGTGTCGGTATCATCCTTGCGGAAGAGTTACTTGGAAGCGTCTTGGCTATTTCAAAATCTAGTGACCGTTTGATTTCTATGAAGCTGGTAATACAAGGAAGGGTGTGGAATATTGTCAGTGCTTATGCTCCCCAAACTGGGTGTGAGCAAGCGGAAAAAGATAAGTTCTGGTTAGATTTTCACAACCTCCTTAAGAAAGTCTCGACAGAAGAACTTTTGTTTGTGGGAGGAGATTTGAATGGACATGTCGGGAAGACCAACGAGGACTATGAGGACTGCCATGGTGGCATGGGATACGGCATCAGGGATTCTCCTGGTGAAGACATCCTTAGCATGTGCAGGTCATATGGTCTTATTGTTTTAAACACTATGTTCATCAAACACAGCCGACACCTGGTCACCTTTAGCAGTGGAGGGAATGAAACTCAGATTGACTACCATTTGGTAAACAGTTTCATAAAGCCACATGTCAAGGATTGCAAGGTGATACTAGGAGAAGCGATTACCCAGCAACATCGTCTCCTGGTGACAGAATTTCTCATGGAGACGAAGAGGAAAAACAAACAAGCAGAGACTCCAGGAAGAATCAAGTGGAACAATCTGGACAAGGAAAAGGGAGAAGCTTTTATCACTAAGATGAAAAATGTTCTGTTCCACACCTTCAACAGAGCTGGTAATGAAGAATGTGGTGCACAAAATATGTGGAATTCTCTGCAACGAACCAGCCTTCTGAAAGCCAAATCACTGCTAGGCACAGCAAAAGGACACTACCATCAACGGGACAAGGAAACATGGTGGTGGAGGGATGAAGCCAAAGCAGTGATGGCTAGGAAAAAATTAGCTTTCAAAGCTTGGTCAATGTGTCCCTCCCATAACAAAGAGGAAAAAGCACGCCTTGAAGTAGCCTACAGATGCTCCAAGAAAGAAGCAAAAAAGAAGTGTGCCCAACTTAAAGCAGAGAGTACGGAGAGCATGTATCAGGAGTTGGAAGAAATATCTGCACCGGCTGCTGATGCAAACCACGCCCTTCAGGAACTGCGAAACGTCAACATTAACAAGGGCGCAACTATCTTTAAAATTGCCGCTCAAATAAGGAGAAATGCGCTGGAGATCTGCTCACCTAAATTCATAAGCGATGCTCAAGGTCAACTTCTTGTGGATGACGAAAAAATTCTTCACAGATGGCGACAGTATTGCGAAGGACTTTTAAATGAACAGTTCCCCAGAATATACTTTCCAACAGCCGCACCAAACTATGAGGAAGTGCCCGACATTACAGTCGAAGAAGTTAATGCGGCAGTGAAAAGCTCCAAAAAGGGAAAAGCAATTGGGCCAGACGGGATACCCTCTGAGTTCTGGAAAAAAGATGGGAGACATCGGGCTCAGATGGCTGACAGCTCTCATCTCCAAATTTATCAGAGGTGAGCAAATGCCTTATCAATGGAGGGAAAGTTATCTTCTCCCAATTTACAAGGGAAAGGGTGATACGAGGAACTGCGACAATTACAGATCAATCAAACTGATGTCACATACCATGAAGATCGTTGAGCGGGTGTTGGATGGCCGCCTGCAAAAAATAATACGGCTATCTGATGACCAGTGCGGGTTTGTCTCGGGCAAATCAACCACAGATGCAATCCAGAGTGTAAGAATCAGAATGGAAAAACATCACGATTCCTCGAACGATTTGCATGCTGTGTTCGTTGATTTTGAAAAGGCGTTCGATCGACAACCACGATATCTGATATGGGTGGCCCTAAGGCAACGAAGAGTTCCAGAAATCTACGTGCCGATGATCATGGATATGTACGAGCAAGTCAAAACAAAGGTTCGATGCACTGCAGGAGTCACCGAAAATTTCACAATCGAAGTTGGTGTACACCAAGGAAGCGTCTTGAGCCCATTGCTCTTTATAACAGTGCTTGATTATCTACTTGAAGATAAGGTGAGGGACCCGAAAGTGACTCAGTTATTCTTTGCTGACGATGGAGTCATCATAAGTCAAGATCCTTCATCCTTGCAACGAGCACTGGACGTATGGGTGGACGTTCTGGAGGGAAATGGGTATCGCATAAGCGCCAAAAAGACCGAATACCTTTGCTGCCCATTTTCTGATCCACTCAGGCCTATTCCGGATATTTATTTGAACGGAACTTTGCTTCCCAAGTGCGAAAAGTTCAAATACCTTGGATCTATGATCAATAAGAAAGGAACTTGTGATGACGACGTCAACCATCGCGTAAGCGTAGGGTGGATGAAGTGGCGTGAGAACTCTGCCATCTTCTGTGACCGAAAGATGCCCCCTAAGCTGAAAGGAAAGCTCTACACTGCAGTGGTTCGTCCAGCGCTTACATACGGTTCACAATGTTGGACTATGTACCAGTGGTATGAAAGCAAAATGACGGCAACTGAGATGAAGATGCTTCGCATGACAGCAGGAGTGACAAAGCTTGACCGAATATGGAGTAGAAAGATCCGGAAAAGCCTCCACGTCAAAGAAACCATCGTTCAAAAAATGCAGCACGACAAACTCAGCTGGTACTGTCATGTACTTAGGAGAAACGCTGAGAACCCCGTCCAAAAAGCATTATCATACAACGTCCCAGTACAATCGCGGAAGAGAGGCAGGCCCAAGAACTCCTGGAGAAAACAAATGCAACGACACCAGCATTCAGTTGGCCTCAGACATGGAACAATCCATAACCAGGAAGCTTGCCGACACTTTCTGAGGTCAACCCGACGAACCCCACAAGCAGATTAGTAGAGAAGCGGTGAAGTGGGAAAGTTATGATCCCATTCGAGATCATAATATCGTCGGAAAACAAGAAGAAGAAGAAGAAGATGGCAGTTACCGTTGATAATCTCATTCTGAAAAAAAACTTTCAAACGAAAGAAATCACCATTGGTAACAAAATGACTCATGAAAAATGTTCTCTAAATTGATCGTATTTTTTTAGAGAAAATTGGAATTATCTGTTTTTAACAAAAAAAAACTTTTTCAAAAATTACTTTTTTTCAAATTTTTTCTTGCAATTTTATTTCAGTTTAGCAGTAGTTTTCGAATATTTAATTTCGTTAAAATCGGTTAAGCCGTTCAGAAGATAGCCGGAGTAATAAATTTAGTGTTAGTATTTTTAAATTTTGTTGTAAGTTATTATCAGTTCAACTATAACTACTTATTTCGTATTTGCTTTTGATACTATTTATTTATAAACATTATTTATAAGACCCATATGCTGTACTATAAAAGACCAAGTCTTTATGTATAACTTAAATAAATAAACTAATCTAAAAACTAAAAAATTGAAGTGCACGACTGGGTCGCACGAACTTGCTCTTGTGTTGCATACGACTGAACTTTTCCTTGTAGCAAGTTACGACCTTAATAAAAATAAAATAATAATGTTTTTTAAAATTAGAATTATCGGTTTTTCATAAAACAAAGAAAAACTTTAAAAAATTACTTTTTTCGAATTTTTTTCTTGCAGTATTATTTTGGCTTATCAGTTGTTTGAAATATCTAATTACTTCAAAATCGGTGCAGCCGCTAAAAAAATAGTCGGAGTAAAAAAAACGGTTCTATGGCAGGTATCATTAATAAGCTGATTCTGAAAAAAAATTTCAGACAAAAGACATCACCATTGGTACAAAATCACTCACATAAAATTTTATCGAAATTAATCTTATTTTTTTCGAAGCAATGGAAATTATCGGTTTTTGCCCAAAAAAATGTTTTAACAATTTTATTTCAATTTAGCAGTAGTTTTCGAATATTAAATTTCGTTAAAATCAGTTTAGCTGTTCACAAGATAGTCGGAGTAATAAAAAAAGGTTCTATGGCAGTTACCGTTAATAATCTGATTCTGAAAAAAAATTTCAAACGAAAGAAATCACCATTGGTAACAAATGACTCATGAAAAATTTTCTCTAAATTGATCGTATTTTTTTCGAGAAAATTGGAATTATCTGTTTTTGACAAAAAAACTTTTTCAAAAATTACTTTTTTTCAAAAATTTTCTTGCAATTTTATTTCAGTTTAGCAGTAGTTTTCGAATATTAAATTTCGTTAAAATCGGTTAAGCCGTTCAGAATATAGCCGGAGTAATAAAAAAAACCGTTATATGGCAGGTACCGTTCATAAGCTGATTCGGAAAAAAAATTAAATGATGGACATCACAATTGGCAACAAATCACTCATATACAATTTTATCGAAATTGATAGTATTTTTTCGAGAAAAATAGAATTATCGGTTACGCCTATATGGTGGGTACCGTTATTTTTATGCCTAGGTCAAAAATAAAGAAATTTTCCGGGGATATTTTACTAAGAATAGTTTATGCCAAATTTGAAGAAAATCGGCCCAACCGTTAATGCTGCAGGTGTCGATACATCCAGAGAGACAGATAGACAGACAGACAGACAGACAGACAGAAAGATAGACAGACAGACAGAATTGTCGGACCTACTTTTTGCGTCCTCTCTATCATCATAACATCATTGTTATCTAAAAACTTTTTTTTTTACGAATGCATAACTTGCCTTATAGTATCTACCTATATAGCAAGTAAAAAGACTGACGTCTGTGTGTGGCTACACAGATAGACAGACAGACCGACAGGATTTCCAGACCCTTTTTTTCGATTTTGATATCATCGTAATGTCACGTAATAAATAAAGGGCACGACTGGGTCTCACAAATTTGCTCTTGTGGCAACGATTGATTAATGGTTGCCATCCCTTTATTAAAAAATAACAAAGGGCACTACTGGTCGCAAAAATTTGTTCTTGGAACAAGTCGCCTGTTGGCTTATCAGACAAAAAATATTAAATTAAAAAAAAATTAAACGAAAAATATCGTATGCAATTTTGAAATGAATCTTACAATTTTTTAATCCGAAACCACAGTACCTATATGAAAAAAAAAAACAGTTTGATTTTAATATCTGTAGATACTGATACAGCATACCTTCCTCCTTTTCTTAAAAAATTGTATGAAATTAACTCTTTTGTTTTGTGGAAAGTTAAGCAAACCATTATAAGGAAGGTATAAGAGCATTAATAAGAATTTAGTCTATTTGGTCGAATGTCAATCAAAACATCTACCTACCTACCTATAAAAAAGAAATATTTTTAAATTACTAAAACTATAGGTAGGTATGCATAGGTATGTATACCTACCTACTTATTTAGCATTCTTATTTTATTTTTCATTATTTGACAATTTTTTTATTTAACAATCCTTAACTAAACGAACACATGATATATGTACCATGAGCAAATGTACAGTGTGCAGATAAATGTAAGCACCAATAACTCTTTTTTTTTGTGAAGGTAGGTTGGCACAAATCATGCAACCCTTGACTTTTTGTTTTTTTTTTTTTTTTAAAGATACCTAGGTACTTATACTCATTCCCAGATTTTACATCCACCCTATGAGGGTGCCTCATCGCTAAATAAGAAAGCAATTTACCCAAACACTGTCATATCGCCAGAAAACATAGATTAAAAACCACCCATATAGAGGAGAACGCGCTCCAACTCCAACCAATGCGACTTCGAGAGAGAAACGCCCATCCGCTGCTTTTTCTGAATCAAAATAAAAAATTTCTTCACATGTTATGTAGGTATATGTGCACATATTAAGATGATATACAAATGAGACTGTACATACCTACTTATATTTTATATATTTCTTCAAATTTTCTTCTCAAATTTTGTTCCTTTTAACGAAGAAAAACCCTTTTATTCTAGATCCTATTAATGTATGCAAGAAAAAGGAACTTCAAATTTTATCAAGAGCCAACCAGCCTTTCTCATCTGAACTCAAATTTCCATATCGTTTGTCCCTTTGAGAGCGCTGTATTACACACACACATGATGCTTCATGGCTTGAATATGTGTATAGCGTATCCTTCCTTCTTCTAACACCTACCTACTACAAGAAATTCTTTCTTTTGTTGTCCTCTATATTTTTTTCAAGAGGATTTATTTTTTCAATTTTTACCCAACTCCCCAACCAGTCGTTTCTGTTGGTATAGAGAAGTGCAAAACTTCAATATATTCAAGTCAACCCTTAACGCATCCTTTTTTATCCTTGGATGTCGTCTATCCCCAACCTCATGTACCTACTCTAAGAGCAATATCTATCCACATTCACAGAAGTCTTCATACTTATATGTAAAAGAGTTTGAGCCTTTTCCATTTTGTTATTGATCTCGCTATCATTCTGTTATTAAAAAAAAGGTATTAAAAGACTAACTATTTAGGTAGTAACTAGTAAGAAATAAATCAATCCTTTGTGACTTCATTACAAAAAGAAAGGTTTGCAAGTGCATGAGATGAATAGCTACAACTATTTTGTGTCAATTATGACAAAGTCTATGGGCCTTACAAATAACCAAATAAATAAAAATCTCCATACTTTACGAACATTTCGGTGCAAATTTTGTCTTGAGATTTTATTTAAGCTGTTACTAAATTTGATTATTAGTAAGGCTCTATATCTTTTTAATACTTTCAAAATATTCTGTAGTTAACCAAATACAAAACATAGGATAAGGATCTATAAAAAATATAGAGATGGAATCGGTTATGGTAATTTGTAATAATGGTAAAGGACAGTAACACGATATGTTATGATATCACATGCAATAAATATCTTATAGGTACTGGTAATTTTTACTTTAAGTATATAGGCGAACTGGAGTTTGTTTTGAAATTTCATAGCACTAATATTATCAATTGTTGCCAAGTAGTTTTTCTTGATGATACAATTGAACCAAGGTCACAAAAATATGTATCTATTCATGTGAAGATTGCTTATGTTGCAACATATGGTTGCATGTCCTACAATCCTCATAACCTCAATATAGATTCTAGTTGATTGCAAAAACAACTGTATAATTGAAAAAAGAAGTACCTACTGAAAAACAAGATATTAAAATAATCAGGTGTCATGTAGGTAGGTGCCTTTATTCTTTTTTGTAAATTTAACCGATCATAATGTTATTAATGGAAATCTGCCAGGGTTGTGTTATAATTGTCGCTATAGGCACTTAACGATTTTCTTCTAATTTTATTTTAAATGTCACCACTCATTTTGTTTTTCATTTCTTCGGAAATATCAGCCCTATGAGTTAATTTTTTTAAGAAAACTGTAAACGCAAATTCCCATTTCTTGTTTTTATTTCCGATTATGAGTAGGTAACATAAGGCAATTAAGGAATTCGTTAAAAAAATTGAGACAGAAATCATGACATAGAAATTACGATAATAGAGGAAAAGATAAAGTGTATACCTATATACGGGAATTCAACTGTTTGTCAATATGGTTGTAGGTGTGTATGATAACTTAGGTCATTGGTATGTAGGTATTTCACGACTGCAAAGGCAAAAAATTGTGCAAAAACCCGGGATGTAAGTCAGAAACATCCTCATCTCAGTCTTAAATCCCATTTTTCTGAGCTTATTCAAATTTTGTATGCAAAATAATTTTACTTTTCATACGAAATCTGGCTTAGGAAAATGAGAGCATTAGCTCTGAAAAATGAGTTTTGAGAATGGAATAAAGCTTTTCACATTTCACTAAAAGTCGTGTTTCTTTGGCTTCAATCAGTGTCCATGTACCTAGTACCTATCCTTCTTTTCATATTTGTTTATTAATATTTATCATTATTTTTTCAATAAACTTCAAAAAACCTGTGCGTTTTTTTGTTCATTTAACGATCTAACCATGCCTAGAGGCAGTGTTACTATTTTTACCTGTAAAAGCTAAAAGCTGAATTTTTTTGAGAAACTAATTTCAGATTCGTTCTTATCGCGTCCGAATGAGTACCTATACAGGGTGAGTCATGAGCAATGCGACAAAATGCTAGGGCGTGTAGGTTGCGTTGAGACAAGAAAAAAATCGTAAGGGAGGGGGGGGGTCTATTCCCCTCCGTTTAGCCGGGAGGGGCAATTTTCGAAAAAACTGACTTAAAATGGGAAACAAATTATTTAAAATCAACGGCTTCATTCACAATGCTGTGCGATACGTTTTTGAAAAGCCAATAACTTTTTCTTTCATTCTGTGTTTAAATAAATCTATTCTAAGAAATAGTTTTTGAAATATTAATTTTCAAAGTCAAAATTTTGAAAAAAAAAATTGAAAAAAAAATTTCAAATTCATTTTTTTCAAAATTTTACGTAATTAAGTGCTAATTTTAATTTCAAAATTCAATGCTGTTATTAATTTTTAGTCAAAAACAGAAAACCGGATGCCAAAATGTATCTTAGTTTTTGAGAAAATAAGAAAAACTAGAAGTATTTTTTTCCAAGAAAAACACTTTTTTTTTTTGGTTTTCCAAATTTGACCTGCTCAGGTCAATTATTAATAAGGGAATTATTCCTTTCTTATTTTTCATTACATACCAACCAATTTTAATCAAATAATAAAAAAAACGAATTAACTTTTTACTTATTTTACTAGTTTTACTTTTAATTTTTTTTTTATTTCTCAAAAACTAAGATACATTTTGACATCCGGTTTTCTGTTTTTGACTAAAAATTAATAACAGCATTGAATTTTGAAATTAAAATTAGCACTTAATTACGTAAAATTTTGAAAAAAATGAATTTTAAATTTTTTTTTCAATTTTTTTTTTCAAAATTTTTATTTTGAAAATTAATATTTCAAAAACTATTTCTTAGAATAGATTTATTTAAACACAGAATGAAAGAAAAAGTTATTGGCTTTTCTAAAACGTATCGCACAGCATTGTGAATGAAGCCGTTGATTTTAAATAATTTTTTTCCCATTTTAAGTCAGTTTTTTCGAAAATTGCCCCTCCCGGCTAAACGGAGGGGAATAGACCCCCCCTCCCTTACGATTTTTTTCTTGTCTCAACGCAACCTACACGCCCTAGCATTTTGTCGCATTGCTCATGACTCACCCTGTATATACAGATTTTTTGGATCAAATCAAAAAATAAGTCTTTAGAGGACTAAGAACAAATTCATGCGACCCAGTCAATATGCTAAGATACCTTAGTTAATATTTCAATCTATTTTACATTTTAACTTGTCTTATGTAACTAGACATGAGAGCAATTTTCTTACAATGAAACCTGACCCTTTGTGGGCGCTCATTCTTTATTATCGATTTCGAGTCATTCTTCATTTTTGGCATCAAATCATCGATCAGATTCTTTACTTCCCTTGCTAAAATAAAGCACTGAGCGACACACAAATACATTAATCATTTTGGGTTCCATATACATAACGCGCATCTCAATAATGTTACAAATACCTTCTCCGAAATAACAAAAAAAATAAAAAAACGCACACCAGCCAACTGAGGCACTCATATGTGTGGGTACTTCGTTAGGGTAAAGTAAAAAAAATCACCCCTTTCGCTAGGGATAATATGCGAAATTAAAAAGCACACACAATAAGTAAAAAAAATCGTCCTTGCCACCCTCGCACTCACATCAGTCTCATACGCCACATAAAACTTTAGCTTAAAGAAGATAAAAAAAAACAAGCATAAATGTACCTAACATGTGCTCTTCCATCATTTGTCGAATAGCCTGAGCTAAAAATTTCGTCTTAAAAACCTTCTACATTTTGAAAAACCAACCAGCCAGTGGGTGTGGGTTGTCGTTCATAAGCAAAAAAAAAGTGAGTGTGTGGAAAGCAAAACTGAATTGCCTGCATATGTCACTATGGCAAGGTAAAAGAAAAAAATCTACACACAAGTCTACCTATCCTCAGCTCATCTACCCCCGAAAACTCTTCCATCCCGCACACTTCCTAAAATTTACCAGCCTTAACACCAAAATCACCCATGCATACGATTATTCCTAAAAAGGACGCGGTAGGTATCTTCTGCGCTCGCTATGGTTTTTTTATTTCTTGGTCTTCTTCGAGTTCTTTTGCACCATCATCTTCTGTTCTGCGCTCTTCATCTTATTAAAAACACGAGGGCGAAAGAAAAAACAACAGAAAAAAAAAATATTTCACAAGAGGGTGGAAGATGATTATATGTGTGTTCAATAGGCCCTCTCCCCCTATACCTCCCTGCACAGTCTTCTGCTCACTCCAACCAATTTTTACTTCATTTCTGATAAATCAGAGTAAGAAGGAACAACGTAAACTCCTAGGGTGATATATATTCCTGTTTTTATTATTATAATGCAAGCTCCCTCAACCCCCTCCCCTTCTAGCACACCCTGCCACACATTCAGTGTCACCTTACCCATGCCGAACTGGGGTCCTGCTGGGGTTTTTCATATGGAAAAAAAATGTATATATGTACCTACATACATGTAAAAAGAGACAATTTTTGCGAATGTACGAGACATGTCATTACAAAACGAGATTAACATAATTCAACTCCTTAATGGTAATGTGTTGTTGTGGCCTTCTTCATCGTCGTATAGTTGTATTCGTCGTCGTTTTTATGTCCTTTGCTTTCCTTGGTTTACTGCTGCTGCTGTTAGTGAAACTAACTAGCTGGTTGAAAGAATGCTGTACGCCAGCTAGGATAGTGTGCTTCCAATTCTTTTGTTTCTTGAAAGTTTATCTTTGATTTGTGTGTACCTACGTGAAAAAACAAAATAAGCTGCCCACTTAACACTTTTGTTTCTACACACTTATTTGGTATACGTTCTCTAAGTATGTAGGTATGTGTTCTTAATTACATTTAGCATAATTTTAGCATAATGATTACAAACAAATGCAATGGCAATTAGTTTACATTTCCATTGCCTTGGTTTTAAAAGATATCTGATACCTTCGTGGCTTCGTGCTGTTATAAGAATTGAAAAGTTTTTAATTTAACAATAATTGCATTATGAATATGTAATAATATAATTGTTTTTTTTTTTTATTTGGCATAGTATTATATTTTTTTCCAAAAACAAATTGCAATTGAACAATTTACATAGATATGGTTTTACTACCTTACTGATGTTAATAACTTATATTGAGCAAAAATGAGATTTAATTAGAATAAAGTGATAATTAGAAGGAAAAGCTATGGTAATAAAAACCTTCGTAAAAAATGAGAAAAAAAAATTTACCTTAGGTACTTAAGTAAAGACACGCCTGCTCAGAGATGAGAGAAGATGGATGGTGGAGTTAGTTTTAACACAAGTACATATAAAGAAGTATTTATGTTACAAAAAAGCAATAAAGAAGTAATTAAGAATTAAGGACGAGTTTGGGACCTTTTGTATCAACATTGTTTCAATGCTTTGCCATACCGAACATGTATTGTTCATGAAAGTTTTTAAAGAATAGAAAAGATAGATAGATATTTTATTTAGCAAAAAAAATATTTAAATGGTTTTGTAATCGCACATTTTACATATCTTACAACTGAAACATTATTTTAAATTCAGAAAACTTATTTTATAAACTATTTATTTGAAGGAAAATACATAAAAACCTTCAATTTAAATTAATCAAAAGAAAATAAGAGAAAAATATAATAATAGCAAAATTATGCAACATGAATAACACTCATTAAATGTACAATAAACATTATATTCCAAATAATAAAGCTTAGAAGCAAAATGACTAGATAATATAATAAGTTAATATAAGAGAAATAAAAATAAATAATTAAGTATTATACACACAGTTAAAAAAAAAGTTTAACGAGAAAAAAAAGCATAAATATATAAATAAGCCAACGTTGGCAGCATATAAATAAATAAATAATCAAATACATAAATAAATAAATAAATATTTCAACAGCTACTAATACAAAAACATTTAATAATTAACAAACAGCTAATTAATAAATAAAAAAATAAAATAAAAAAATTAAAACAAAATGAATGTGTTACAAAATTTAACAAATATTAGATATAAGTACATAAGTATATTTAACAAAATAAGTAAGCAACTGTAAAATAGAAAATAGTTAATTTTATTTATGAAAGCCTATTAGTTTTTCTTTAATTTAAGTGTCTATATAAAATATGTAAATTTCAGTCTGGTAGACTGCCATCGCCCAAATCATTTAAAGACTTAAGATAAATTTACAAAGAAAAATTGTGAACTGTGTTAAAGTTTTGAAGTCAATAAAACTAAAAAAAAAACTTAAACTAAACTATTAATTTACATCTGAATTTAAGTTTTAAACTACTGAATAATATGGCCAATAGCATTAATATTAAAATCAGAATAATAATAACTACCCTTGAAACTGATTTGTTTTTTTGATATTTCATTTTGAAATATTTAGCCGATCATTGTTGGGTAGTTCCTTTACAGTGGGGCTAAATAAATAATTTAAGACCTGAAAAAACGAATAATATTTAACTTTTAAGTAAATAAATATTGAATAAACAATTATATTATCAGGTTCGGTATCGCAAAGCATTGTAACAATGTTGATACAAAAGGTCCCAAACTCGTCCTCCATTCAACAATAAGTTATAGTTTCCCCTACACTAAGGATTTCCACACACTTTCAGAATTGGGCAAATTATAGGACCTACTATAACAGCTGAATGCTCATTTTCAGAATTTTCCAATTAACTTTTTCGAATTTTTTTATAGGTAAATAAGCATTTCATCTGGACAACAAAGTCACTTTAAGCGCACGTTAAAGGAACTGATGATGAATGAATCAATACTTTCTTGATGCTTCTTTATACAGGGTGATTGGTTTAAGGTGCACCAAAAAGCTTTAGCGTGTAGGTGGGGTTAAGACAAGAAAAAAATGGTATGGGAGGGGGGTTTATTTCACCCCGTTTAGGCGGGAGGGGCAATTTTCTAAAAAATTGACTTAAATGAGAAAAAAAAATTATTTAAAAACAACGGTGAATGATACAAAGCCTTGTTATATCTTTTTGGAAAACCAGAAAACTACTCTTTTATTTTATTTTTAAATTAAGTTGTTTAAGTGAACAGTTTTAAAAAAATTAATTTTCAAACTCAACATTTTGAAAAAAAATAAAAAAAAAATTTAATCGAATTTTTTTCAAAATTTTATGTAATTAACTATTGTTTTTATTTTCAAAATTCAATGCCTTTATTAATTTTTGTCCAAAACAGAAAACCGGATGCCAAAATGTATCTTAGTTTTTGAGAAATTAAGAAAATACTAAAAGCACTTTTTCAAGAAAAGGTTAAATCTAAATCTGGTTAATCTGGTTAAAAACAATTAATTAATTTTTTTTCTGATTTAAGTCAATTTTTTAGAAAATTGCCCCTCCTGCTTAAACGGGGGGAAACAGACCCCTCCCTCCCATACGATTTTTTTCTTGTCTTAACTCCACCTACACGCTCAAGCTTTTTGGTGCACCTTAAACCAATCACCCTGTATAGTGTAGGTATACAGGGTGAGTCATGAGCAATGCGACAAAATGCTAGGGCGTGTAGGTTGCGTTGAGACAAGAAAAAAATCGTATGGGAGGGGGGGGTCTATTCCCATCCGTTTAGCCGGGAGGGGCAATTTTCGAAAAAACTGACTTAAAATGGGAAAAAAATTATTTAAAATCAACGGCTTCATTTACAATGCTGTGCGATACGTTTTTGAAAAGCCAATAACTTTTTCTTTCATTTTGTGTTTAAATAAGTCTATTCTAAGAAATTGTTTTTGAAATATTAATTTTCAAAGTCAAAATTTTGAAAAAAAAATTGAAAAAAAAATTTCAAATTCATTTTTTTCAAAATTTTACGTAATTAAGTGCTAATTTTAATTTCAAAATTCAATGCTGTTATTAATTTTTAGTCAAAAACAGAAAACCGGATGCCAAAATGTATCTTAGTTTTTGAGAAATAAAAAAAATTAAAAGTAAAACTAGTAAAATAATTAAAAAGTTAATTCGTTTTTTTTTATTATTTGATTAAAATCAGATGGTATGTAATGAAAAATAAGAAAGGAATAATTCCCTTATTAATAATTGACCTGAGCAGGTCAAATTTGGAAAACCAAAAAAAAAAGTGTTTTTCTTGGAAAAAAATACTTCTAGTTTTTCTTATTTTCTCAAAAACTAAGATACATTTTGGCATCCGGTTTTCTGTTTTTGACTAAAAATTAATAACAGCATTGAATTTTGAAATTAAAATTAGCACTTAATTACGTAAAATTTTGAAAAAAATGAATTTTAAATTTTTTTTTCAATTTTTTTTTTCAAAATTTTGACTTTGAAAATTAATATTTCAAAAACTATTTCTTAGAATAGATTTATTTAAACACAGAATGAAAGAAAAAGTTATTGGCTTTTCAAAAACGTATCGCACAGCATTGTAAATGAAGCCGTTGATTTTAAATAATTTTTTTCCCATTTTAAGTCAGTTTTTTCGAAAATTGCCCCTCCCGGCTAAACGGAGGGGAATAGACCCCCCTCCCATACGATTTTTGTCTTGTCTCAACGCAACCTACACGCCCTAGCATTTTGTCGCATTGCTCATGACTCACCCTGTATACTGTCTTAAAATAAAACCCGTCGGATTGTTCTTCAGTTTTTGCTTTACCACCATAGGAGTTAAAATAAAACATTATATTGATCAAAGTTTTTCTGCTCGATTTCATCTATACATTATGTACAGTGACGAGCAAAAGTGGACGAATGTTTTCACTGATCCTTTGAAAGTCCTTTGATTTCATTTTTCATTTCATTTATTTCATATGAGCTAATATTACAATATACTTCGAGATAGTATTAAAAATTAAATAACAATAGGTACATGTGCACGAAAAAATTATGTAGATATATTAAATTCATAAGCTTACAAAGCAAATCAATAATAATTATAGTAATTTAAAAATTTTGAAGTTATTATAGAAAAAAATTTCAATATCTTAAATTTAATTGGACATGTGTTTGAGTAGTTCCTTTCGAAATCGCGATGACGAGATGGTTCTTTGCAAATGGTGTGGAAGATTATTCCACAACCTAATTGCATTGGCAAAGATTAAAACTAAGCGTTGTGAACTGAAAGAAAATCATTTTTATTTTTTGTAATTCGTGTATTAAACTACCATTTATGTTGCCTACTAAAATTTTAAGAAATATTACATTATACAGAAAAAAATAATATTTAATGAATTTTAGGACCAGTTATTTACGATTTGGCAAGAGTAAATAACGTTTGTTCAATAAGAGATGCTCTCTCCGCTTGAATTTTTTGCTCAACTGTAAGTTCACAAGTAACAGTTAACATAATCGCATTTGAAGACCAGTTACTGTCGCGAATTGTTTGTTAAAAGAACAAAATGAAAAAAAATTGTAATTCAATTGTGCAACGAGTAATTTTTTATTAAAAAAGTGTTGAATCATCGCGGGAAATATCAAACATTTTAAACATTTCAAAAACCTCAGTGCTTAATATTAGAAAAAGTAAGAATATTGATGTTCCCGCAATAAAAAAAGGAAGAAAGCGATTACTCTCTGACTTGGATGCAGGAAGAATGGAAAGAGAACTGTGAAGTTGCGCTTCTAAAACACCAAAAAACAGCAGCTAAAGCCAATTAGTGAATAGACTGCACGCAGGGCTCTCAAAAGATTTGGATTAACCGCTAAAGAGAAACCCAAGAAGCCAAAAGGCACAAAAACTGGACCATTGACCAATGGAAAACAGTAGTTTGGTCTGACGAGACAAATGTCAATCGAGTAGGAACAGATGGAAGATCGTATTATTGGTCACGTTCTGGTGAACGACTTCAGCAACATCAAGTTCATAACACTGTGAAACATGGTGGAGGTTCGGTAATGGCTTGGGGGTGTTTTACGTGGAGTTCAGTCAGGCCTTTAGTAAAAATTGAAGGAATAATGAACAAAGAAAAATATCTGGACATCCTTAGGTATAATTTGCCAAGATTTTTGTCAACAACTGGCTACAGGGAGTCTGAAATCACTTTTCAAAAAGATGGGGACCCAAAGCATACCTCTAAAATCGTCAAAGAATGGCTCGGAAATCAGGAATTTCAGACGATGACATGGCCAGCACAAAGCCCTGACCTCAATCCAATTGAGAACTTGTGGTCAATTGTGAAGCGACGGTTAGTGCAATATGAAAATCATTCATCTAACACTGATGAGCTTTGGGAAAGAATTAAACTGGAATGAAGCCGAATTCCTGAGCGATATCTTCACGATTTGGTAGAGAGCATGCCAAGGCGTTGTTTGCAAGTGATAAAAAATAAAGGATTATGGACTTAATAGGGTCGTGACACCAGTTGCCGAACAGTTTACGGACTTTGTAGAAAAAAGGTGTTGTAAAAAATACTTGCAATGAGTTTAGAAATGTAATGTGAATTTATTCTGATAGATAATCTCAAATATTTTCATGTCTGATAAAAGCTTTTTAATAGTACCCGTAAAAAAAGAAATAAGATTAAATTGAAAGCCGAACAGTAGGTTTCCTGTTTTCGAACACTAAAATCAAAAGGTAGTTAGGCACGAAAAATCGTTTTTAAGGTAAAATTTTGCTCTTTGTATATGTTTTTAACAACAACACAATACCAAACCAACAACAACATATGCCCTGGCACTAAAAAACCTTAAGTAGGTATACCTACTTTTATATTTTCTTATTGTTATTCGTTAGGCCAGGGTTACACATGTGAGTTTTACTCACGTAAGTGTAAATTACTTGTGTGAGTAAATTTCGGAGAATTTACTAGTGTAATCAACTCTGTAAGTAGCTTACGGTAAATTTAAAAACATGCGTTAGCTGTAAGCTGGGAGCGGAATGAAACGGTAAAAACACGACATTAGCCACTTACAGAAGTTGCTTACATCTTATTGAATGCACTTTCGTAAGTTTTCTAAATTATATAAAATTTTTGTACTTTAAGTTCAGCTATAGTGATGTAAACGTAAGTAAAACTCACGTGTTCAACCATGGCCTTAGGTCATGCGTAAGTTTTGCTCACGTAAGATACTTTTGTGTATGTACATTCGAACAATTAACTGTTACTGTGTAAACAGCTCTGAATGTAACTTGAGTAAATTTTGTAAGTCAGAAACGGACCGAAACAACTTACTTGTATTTACAGCTCTAGAAAAAACTTATGTATTAAACGGAACGAAGCGGTTTACACACCATCTAAGATTTACATAATTTCTTGCAGCTTAATCAAATGGCAGTTATAAGTTTTCTTACTTCTATAAGTAATTATTACTGTATAAGTTTAGCAATGAGGTACAGTTTACTGTTTTTCACTTTTTGAAACTTTCGTAAGCCGTTAGTAAATCTTACTTGCATAATACTGGCCTAAGTTCAGCTATAGTGTTAACATTACTATGAATCATTCTCGCACTACTTGCGCTAGTCGCATATGTATTACTTACATGTGTAATATTGGCCTTCAAGTAACTTATTTAAGTTAAAATACGTAAGCTGTAAGTCAGGAACGGAACGAAACGGTATAAATAATCCAGCCCTCTTAGAAATCCTTACAGCTTATTCAACAGCAGCCGTCGTAAATTGTATAACTTGTTTAATCATTTTTCACTGTAAGTTCAGGTGTAGTGTAATTATTTCTGTAAGTGACGTTCGTAAGAGCTACTCACCTCACTTATGATTAAAACCTACATGTATATGTATTCTGGGCCTTCAGTTAACATGATTTATAGGCCTCGTTTCTGCATTTTACCGACAGATCTGCCTTTGATTCATTCATTTAAGTTGTAAGAGGGACTACGAACGCCTTTCTTGCCGCTAGAATACCCGCTGACTTATTTCGAATCTTGCGTTAAGCATGGAAAAACGAGGCTGGTTAATATTTGTGTTTTTGGAGTTGTGCCATTATGTTGTTATCTGTTAAACGAAAAGCCATTTATACTTGGTGTTCGAAAAAAGGAAACTTTAAAATTCTCATAGTCTCCCGTTTTCGAACACTAATAAAAGGTGTTCGAAAATAGGATTGTTAATTTTTTTCACTGTTTATGACACATGCATGTATAAATGACTTAATTTCTGATGAATTTCGGCACTAAAAAATATAAAACAAAAATAATCACAGTGTCCTATTTACGAACAGACGTGTTCGAGTAAGGAAACTCGGTAAATTTTGGGTGCCTTTTCGAAGAAGTAAAAACATTGACATTTTTAATTATTTCGGATTAGCCGCGTTATAAATTAAATATTTAGTGAGTTCAATACAGTACTCACCCCGAACGTTTCGCTGCAAATTACAATGAGCGTGGTCACCGGGAAACTGCCATAGAGATGTTATGTGTTTGTTATTGAAAGCGATGTTTGCTACGCAAGTTGTAGCGGTGCGTAGGAGGTTCTGTTTCTTGCTCTTGTTGTTGTTGAGGAATTGTAATTTGGGAACAAACCGTGCTTACTGTATCGTTGTTGGTATAAAGCGGCAATTGGATCGACCGTGAATTATTTAAGACGGGATCCCAAGTTCGAGACAGCTTGAAACTATCATCTCGATTGAAATTTTGATGTCTTTTAATTTCAATGGCTTCACGTACCAAACGGGGGATGTAGTGCGGTTCGTTACTTAGAACCTTAGCCTGATCAAAGTGAATCCAATGGTGTTCATCAGGATGGTCTAGTATATGCTCACATATGGCGGACTTTTCTCTTTGTTTCTTGCTTACAGCGCTTATATGCTCTTTTAAGCGTGTAGCAATACTCCTCTGAGTCTGTCCAACATAAGAAGACCCACAACTGCAGGGAACCGCATATACTCCAGGTGTCTGTAGAGGAAATTTGTCTTTTGGTGATTGTAGGTAACTAATCACTTTCTTGGGAGGTAAAAATATAGATTTTACACCAAAACGTTTTAAGACTTTTCCTATCCTATCCGTTACACCTTTAACATACGGCAGAAAAGCTCTTTTGTCTAATTGGCTATCTTCCTTTTCCCTTGACAAAATAGGCTTCCACGATCTTTGTTTTTTGGAATAGCCGTTTGCTTTGAGAACGTTATCTACTAGTAGAAGTTCAGGCTCAAGATGTTCACTATCACATATCCTGTGAGCTCGCTGAACAAGTGTAGAGACAACCGATCTCAAATTTGCTGGATGATGGTGGGAAGAAGCGTGTAGGTATCGGTTAGTGTTTGTTTGTTTTCTATACACCGTGTGTCCCAAAGTGCCATTTTCTCAAAATGTTCCATCCAAATATCTGCAATCAAGGGAGCCAAAGGTAAACCCATAGCAACGCCATCTTTTTGCAGATAAAACAGAAATATCCCGAAGATAAACAAAACTCCAAAAGAGGCATATAGTTGTCATTGATGCCAGAAGTTGAGATAAGCTCACGAATGATGATAAGTACCTCTTGAACAGGTATATTCGTAAAAAGAGACTCAACATCAAAACTCACCATTATTTCATCATCTTCGAGTTTTAAACCACTTAAAATTGACACAAAATGTGAGGAATCTTTTATAAAGTGTTCCGTCAAGCCAACCAAAGGTTTAAAAACATCAACTAAATGCTTTGATATAAAATAGCAAGGTGCATTTATTTGACTCACAATTGGTCGCATTGGATTTCCTTCTTTGTGGATTTTTGGCAGACCATACAACTTAGGTGGTTGTGTACATAAAGGTATTAAACGCTTAGGAGGTAAAAGCAAACATCGCTTTCAATAACAAACACATAACATCTCTATGGCAGTTTCCCGGTGACCACGCTCATTGTAATTTGCAGCGAAACGTTCGGGGTGAGTACTGTATTGAACTCACTAAATATTTAATTTATAACGCGGCTAATCCGAAATAATTAAAAATTTCATGTGTTAACAACCGCGAAAACCTTAAAAGTTATAAGTAAAAACATTCGTCAACTTTTGCTCGTCATATCGGTGTCGGTGTCGCTTTTAACAGAGATTCAGATACTCCGTAGACTTTCTTATACATATCTTTAACAAATAAGAGTAACTAATTTGAATAAAAATTTTAGTAAAAATACTTCAAATTTCAACTGAGAAAAAGACTAATTAAATTAAAACTTGGACACCTAGGTATAGTCAAACAAAATGCAAATAGGTGTGACATTTATATAATACAAAAATGTAATTTAAAAAAAAAACACATTTTCTTTGATGAATTTTAATGGCACATATAATATATGTACTACCACTTTCTTATCCCTTTGTACCTTTCACTACTCTTACAATTTTTATAAAATTTGTCATTTACGTAAGCTCAGATATTAAATCCATAAGAGCCTGTTTAAACTGGAAAATTTGAGTTTGAAGTGGTGAGTACACCCCTTTCGCCTAAGAACACGACCCGGTTCAAATTTCCTTGTGTAAACAGGCTCTAAAATATGAAATTAATAAGCAGCCACTCAAAAGTATTATTCACGCACCTCCTTAAACAAGATGAGGTTTGAACAGAAAATTAAATCCCAACATATATGATTTACTTGATAGAATTTACACCAATCAATAAAATGGCGGAATCACTGTCAAAAACACAATTTTAATTTAATATTTTAATATTCTTATACGCCCAAGTAAATGTCATCACGTACACGCAAAGGTACAACATGTATACTAAGTAACTGCAGAAGAGAAAGAGACAGAGATAAAGGAAAGGTTTTAAATGGGCCAGAATTAATTAACAAACTTCCGATTGCCTAACCAATTAATTTTCATAGGTATCCAACATACGACCTAGCATCCCTTAGTGAGATGATATGTAGCAATCTCATGATGGAGGTACGGCCTAAAAAAGCTATGTTGATGTAGGTATATTAATATATTCATTATTATAAGGTGGCACAATATATGAGTGGCAAGTGTAGAGAGAAAAAGGATAAATGAGCAGAGACAAAAAGTACACCATGAGAAGAGTTCCACTTAGAAGATTTCTAATTAAAAACTCCGTCCCATTTTGAAGCCACAAAGCTCTTAAATTAAACTTTCGTCTCACCGTTGTTCTCTGTAAAATGCCAATGATTCTCATTTCTCCTTATCTACCTACAATTTGTCTACCTTATGTGTGGGAGAAAGCATTTACCCTTTCTGTCCGAAAATAATTTTTAATCTTCCAGTACCTGTACCTATATAGTAGGTAGCATTTATATGTATAGGGAACTCTTATTTGATGTTGGAAAGTCACCACTACCCACTTTTCCCTTCCACAGAAGATAATAGAGGCCATCTACATTATGCAATTTCAGTTGTTCACAGTGGTGTGCAAGAAATTAACATTGATTTTATACAGGGTGAGTCATGAGCAATGCAACAAAATGCTAGGGCGTGTAGGTTGCGTTGAGACAAGAAAAAAATCGTATAGGAGGGGGGGGTCTATTCCCCTCCGTTTAGCCAGGAGGGGCAATTTTAGAAAAAACTGACTTAAAATGGGAAAAAAATTATTTAAAATCAACGGCTTCATTCACAATGCTGTGCGATACGTTTTTGAAAAGCCAATAACTTTTTCTTTCATTCTGTGTTTAAATAAATCTATTCTAAGAAATAGTTTTTGAAATATTAATTTTCAAAGTCAAAATTTTGAAAATAAAAATTGAAAAAAAAATTCAAATTCATTTTTTTCAAAATTTTACGTAATTAAGTGCTAATTTTAATTTCAAAATTCAATGCTGTTATTAATTTTAAGTCTAAATAAGAAAACCGGATGCAAAAATTTTATGTCGTTCTCAAGAAATTAAAAAAAAACCAAAACCACCTTTTTCTAAGAAAAACATTTATTTTTATTGTAACGAAGAAATTTATTTATTTATTTAGCATTAATCTTAGTTTTTTTACTTTTTTTTTAATTGGAGTTTTATGAGAACGTAATAAAATTAAATAGTATTGGAATAACCCTGGATTAATATTATTTTCATTGATAACTTCTGAAAACTGACCTGTCAATATTTTTGCCTTGGCCTGCCCGCAGCCCATGGGTTCTACCTGTTATGGGGACAATAGGGACAATAAAACCGCATTTTTTTAATGAAAAAAAAAAAGAAAATTGCAACGCAAGATAAATAAAAGGCATTGCAGTTTTGCTTAGTAATTATTTCAAATTTGAATATTAAGTCATTAACACGTAACGATGTCAAGCTCATACACCCGAGAAGAATTAACGGACATGCATTTCTGCTACGGTTTAGCTAATGGTCGAAGTCGTGAAGCCGAAAGACTGTACGCTGAAAGATATCCCGATAGGAGGTGTCCCCATCATAGCACGTTTCCAAGAATCCACCGACGTCTAAGAGATCATGGAGTGCTGGAGCATCGAAGAAGCGAAAGGCCAGTTTCTGATGAGTCAAGAATCTTAGATGAAAGAATTCTGGATTTAGTCCGAAATAATCCCTCCGTCAGTTCAAGAAGGATATCCACTATGCTTGGAGTGTCCCAATCTAGAGCATGTCGAGTACTTCGGGCGGAACATTTACACCCGTACCACTTTACGCCTGTTCAGGAAAAATTCGGTTATTGAGAACCGAATTTTGTAGAACATTACTACTTAGAAATGAAACCGAACAAAACTATTTTAGAAGAATATTCTGGACGGGTGAAGCACAGTTTACTAGGGATGGGGTTACTAACTTCCACAATTTACATTATTGGAGTAGCGCCAATCCACACAAAAAAAAACAAAACAAATCACAACACCGCTTTAGTTGTAATGTTTGGCTTGGTATTGTTGGACACACTGTGATCGGGCCCCGGTTTTTAAATTCCATTATTAATGGAGAATCATACCTGCAATTCCTACGAGACCTTTTACCCGATTTATTAGACAGCGTTCCATTGGTTATAGCAGATACTTTAATCTACCAACAAGATGGTGCTCCAGCACACTACAGCTTACAGGTGAGAAACTGGCTGGATGATCATTTTAGTGACCGTTGGATCGGAAGAAGGGGCCCCACGGAATGGCCGCCTAGGTCACCAGATTTAACTCCCCTAGATTTCTATGCATGGGGATTTATGAAGAATTATGTTTACGAAGTGGAAATAGTATCATTGGAACAACTGAAGGAACGAATTGAAGTCGCTGGAGTCAAATTGCAGGAAAATTTGTCAAGCATAAACTTATGTGAAGCCATTACAAGGAGATATAATCTATGCCTTCTAAACAATGGAGATCATATCGAGAATTTTTGTAAGTACTTCCAATAAAAAACACAGTAAAAATAAAAGGAAAAAAAAAACTAAAAAAAACTAAGATTAATGCTTCTTAAATTGCTTCGTTACAATAAAAATAAATGTTTTTCTTAGAAAAAGGTGGTTTTGGTTTTTTTTTAATTTCTTGAAAACGACATAAAATTTTTGCATCTGGTTTTCTTATTTAGACTTAAAATTAATAACAGCATTGAATTTTGAAATTAAAATTAGCACTTAATTACGTAAAATTTTGAAAAAAATAAATTTGAAATTTATTTTTCAATTTTTTTTTTCAAAATTTTGATTTTGAAAATTGATATTTCAAAAACTATTTCTTAAAATAGATTTATTTAAACACAAAATGAAAGAAAAAGTTATTGGCTTTTCAAAAACGTATCGCACAGCATTGTGAATGAAGCCGTTGATTTTAAATAATTTTTTTCCCATTTTAAGTCAGTTTTTTCGAAAATTGCCCCTCCCGGCTAAACGGAGGGGAATAGACCCCCCCCTCCCATACGATTTTTTTCTTGTCTCAACGCAACCTACACGCCCTAGCATTTTGTCGCATTGCTCATGACTCACCCTGTATATGGAAATATGGAAATTCCATCAGGAAAAAATTTAAATGTATTTCTTTCCAAAATACATGTGCGTACCTACTTGTAAATAAATGTAGAGACTTTCAAAGTTTATTTTCGGTTTCAAGGTTATAATCAGTAGCATGGATATTAAGGATTGCGTAAAAAAATCACTGCAAAATATGAAAATTTGTGACCACATTACATAAAAATAAATGTCGCACGTCACACCCACTGTTTTGAGCATTTCTTCATTTTCCATTTTCTTAGTTTGGAAAAAATCCTTTCCCACTTTAATAGTGTCATCATCGATAGGGTTAATAAAGCAAACATTTCTGTGCACAGATGGCGAAATGTTATGAGCGAATTTTTCCAATTTTGCATGCATTTTTGAAGCTCAAAATGTAATGAAAAGTCAGAAAGTTGTTTTAAATTAAATTTACGAAAAACGAAAACAAAAAGCTTTCATTTTTTAACGCTATCTTTTGATTTTTCATAAAACTTTGAACTATAAAATCGCACGTAAAGTTTTAAAAATTCACTTAAAATATTTTGCTATCAGACCACAGATTTATAAATTTCGAAAAATTTCAAGCTTCTTCAATTTTTCGGAATAGATGCATTCATCAATTTTGACTTTGGTCAGATGGAAAAATGTTTTAAGTCCGTTTTTCAAATTTTACGTGGAAGCAGTTTTAAAACTCAAAATGTTATGAAGAGTCAGACAATCGTTTTTTTTTTTGTTCGTTGATCGAACCATTGAACAAACGAATCTTTACGTTGCGGGAAACACTTTTTAAAATATTTCGAACATAATAACATTACAATTTGTAACTTTAAATTTTCTTAAAACATATTTTGTTCATTAACTTTCGTTGCTCCAGCCAAATGTGTTAGCACATTTCAATACGCTTTCAAAACCACCAACACATCTTTTGTATTTGCTCAAGCATCACACTTTAAACCAAACAAATGTTCGTTCAAAATCGGATCGCATTCTCCCACAGCTAAAAAGAGTTTCTGGAAAGTGTCCATGGTTAACAGTTGAGACGGTCAAACTGTGAGGAGCTTACTTTTTCCTGAAAAAAGGCCTCTAAAAACGAAAAGTCCCAGTTTCCCGTAGGCTCGTAGGGCCACCACGCGGCTGGGTGAATTTGACATACCGCAAGCGAATTGAATCGAATTTCCCAAAAGTAAACTTGTAGCCAACTTTTGCCGTGCGGATTGAGAAATTTGTTTGAAAATTAACGAAACATGACATTTAAAGTTTTGGACGAAACGCATTGGACGAAAACCAATTAAAGCTTATATTTTGAATTTCCTTCAATAATGCTCCACTAAACACTAAATAAAGCTGTACACGATTCATTCATCCAGATCGAGCAGGCGGCACAAAATCTGGGGCTGCACATTAGTGAAGGTAAAACAAAGTACATGGTGGCGTCGAATTCGAGAGGAACAGTTGGTCAAACAATCAAGGTAGCGAAGCACGAATTTGAAGTGGTGCAATCCTTTAAATACCTTGGGTCAATAGTAGCAGCCGATAACAATATAGAAGAAGAAATACGCGGGCGGCTTCTCAAATCCAACAGCGCCTACTACAGTCTGTCAAAGCTCTTCAAATCCAGAAATCTCACCATAACTTCAAAACTACTGCTGTACAGGACCATGGTCCTGCCAGTACTCACATATGGATCCGAGACTTGGGTGCTTAGCAAAAGGCACTCTGACCTCTAAGCCGCGTTCGAGAGAAAAGTCTTAAGGAGAATTGGTGGCCCCATATGTGAGGAAGGACGATTCCGGAGACGGTACAATCATGAATTGTACGCAATCTACCTTGAAGCAGATATCGTGACAAAAATTAGGCTCGATAGACTTCGGTGGGCAGGGCACCTAGCTCGCATGAGCGAAGAGGAACCTGCTCGGAAAGTTCTTTGTGGTACATTCTATGGCAGACGACAGCGTGGTAGACCATGCTTGCGCTAGAGAGATGGCGTAGACCAGGACGCCCGGAGCCTTGTGGTGCGCAACTGGATGGCGTCGGCTCGAGACCGGGATAGGTGGAGAGACTTGTTGAAGGAGGCCAGGACCGGACCCCGGTTGTCGAGCCGATGATGATGATGATGAAACACTAAATAAAAATAGCAACTAACAATAGTTTTTGCTTTGTTATTGTTGTTATTGTTTAATTTTTTGTTTTTCTGTGTTTGTTATAGCTACATATTTCATGGAAATACATCGATTGTTCAAAAGATATAGTTATTTTTTACTTTTAGTATAGGGATGCTGCATAGACTGCAGTTGGAAAATTCCTAAAAAAATCGACAAAGTCCTTACAACAGTCGGCATTTCTATGAAACTAATCCCCCCCACGGATCGACCTCTCGGTACGCCTCTTGATCGGATGTGGACAAGAATATCAACCGTAATTTGTTAAATTTATTTCCCTTTTTGTAGTTATTAAATTTGTACAGAAATAAATTTATGAAGGCAGTGTAAACTACCAAATAAGTAAACACAAATGAATTAATTACCTAACTGAGCATAATGAAAATGGAAAGATAAAAAAACTGCTATAAATAAGACTGATAAATGTTGACGGAATTCAATAAAAATAAAACCATATGCATGAGCCAAAAGTCGTAGGCTGGAATCTAGCATTTTTTCACGAATTTAAGTTACGTGTTGCAAGTAATTTTCCGTTGAAAGTTCCTGCTCATTATAACTCACGTTCAGTGGTTAGTAAGTTTTGGTGGGAAATTATTGCATTCTTTTCATACTGTACACAATATACAAACTTGCACCCACACAACTAGGCGCTTTTTCTATTTTCGGTATTGCATAAAACTGTTTTATTTTCAAAATATGACCATACTGTATGCAGGGTAGTTGGCATACAATGCAACAAAAGAATGAATATAGCGTGTATGAAAATTACAAGAAGGGTTATACTATGTTCCCACCCACCGACCTGATTTATTAAAATGATTTATAAATTGCAAAGTGCGGTCACACCTAACTATTTCGTGTTTTAGTAGACATAAACTATACAAATAGACATTTCATTTCAAACTTTCAATTTTATAAGGTAATATAAAAATGATAAAAAAATTACCAGCAATAAATTAAAAGGATTATTCTTATGCTTTGAATAGAATTTCACTGCACCAATGAAGCCAAAAACTATTTGAACATATAATTTTCTGAATTGTAGTCAAGAAAATACAGCTGAATAAAGTGTTGAATTATAAATCAGGTATGTTTATAAACATTTGCGAAAACAGATACGTAATTTAAAATAAATCATGTTTAAATCAAGTAAATATAAATCAGGAAAACGTATGGTAAATCACATTATTAATTACATTATTTAGCTAAATCAAGTGGATTAAGCTAAATCACGTCGCGTCGGTGGTAACATGATATTAGGTTTGGTTAATTCAATTTTTTTGTTAATGATTAGCTTATAAAACTTATAGCATCTGTCTCATTAAATTTCTACTTTGAAAGAAACCCAAACAAAAGTTAAAAATCCCCAAACAGGTTTTTTTCTGAAACAAAATTAACATTATTTTATTTTTTCTTTCAAAAACTGAGACACCTATTAAGACCGGTGTAGTGTCTTGACTGTATTGCTTGCTTGCTATTGTTCTAGTTATCCTTTTATTTAATTCTGGCAATGACTATTTATTCATTGCCCACTTTTCTATATACAGATTATTATAAAATCTATATAGTATAGGGTACGATACAACAAAACGAAAACCGGGCTTCCAAAATTTTACTACAAATTGTTAGCGTTGAATATTTGTAAAAAATATTGCCTTTCAGAAAATAAATTTTTGTAATAACTCAATTTGAAGGCAAAAACATTATTATTATTATGTTTTATACAGGGTGAGTCATGAGCAATGCGACAAAATGCTAGGGCGTGTAGGTTGCGTTGAGACAAGAAAAAAATCGTATGGGAGGGGGGGGTCTATTCCACTCCGTTTAGCCGGGAGGGGCAATTTTCGAAAAAACTGACTTTAAATGGGAAAAAAATTATTTAAAATCAACGGCTTCATTCACTACTGTGCGATACGTTTTTGAAAAGCCAATAACTTTTTCTTTCATTCTGTGTTTAAATAAATCTATTCTATATATATGAAATATTAAATTTCAAAGTCAAAATTTTGAAAAAAAAATTTCAAATTCATTTTTTTCAAATTTTTACGTAATTAAGTGCTAATTTTAATTTCAAAATTCAATGCTGTTATTAATTTTTAGTCTAAATAAGAAAACCGGATGCAAAAATTTTATGTCGTTCTCAAGAAATTAAAAAAAAACCAAAACCACCTTTTTCTAAGAAAAACATTTATTTTTATTGTAACGAAGCAATTTATTTATTTATTTAGCATTAATCTTAGTTTTTTTACTTTTTTTTTAATTGGAGTTTTATGAGAACGTAATAAAATTAAATAGTATTGGAATAACCCTGGATTAATATTATTTTCATTGATAACTTCTGAAAACTGACCTGTCAATATTTTTGCCTTGGCCTGCCCGCAGCCCATGGGTTCTACCTGTTATGGGGACAATAGGGACAATAAAACCGCATTTTTTTAATGAAAAAAAAAAGAAAATTGCAACGCAAGATAAATAAAAGGCATTGCAGTTTTGCTTAGTAATTATTTCAAATTTGAATATTAAGTCATTAACACGTAACGATGTCAAGCTCATACACCCGAGAAGAATTAACGGACATGCATTTCTGCTACGGTTTAGCTAATGGTCGAAGTCGTGAAGCCGAAAGACTGTACGCTGAAAGATATCCCGATAGGAGGTGTCCCCATCATAGCACGTTTCCAAGAATCCACCGACGTCTAAGAGATCATGGAGTGCTGGAGCATCGAAGAAGCGAAAGGCCAGTTTCTGATGAGTCAAGGAATCTTAGATGAAAGAATTCTGGATTTAGTCCGAAATAATCCCTCCGTCAGTACAAGAAGGATATCCACTATGCTTGGAGTGTCCCAATCTAGAGCATGTCGAGTACTTCGGGCGGAAAATTTACACCCGTACCACTTTACGCCTGTTCAGGAAAAATTCGGTTATTGAGAACCGAATTTTGTAGAACATTACTACTTAGAAATGAAACCGAACAAAACTATTTTAGAAGAATATTCTGGACGGATGAAGCACAGTTTACTAGGGATGGGGTTACTAACTTCCACAATTTACATTATTGGAGTAGCGCCAATCCACACAAAAAAAAACAAAACAAATCACAACACCGCTTTAGTTGTAATGTTTGGCTTGGTATTGTTGGACACACTGTGATCGGGCCCCGGTTTTTGAATTCCATTATTAATGGAGAATCATACCTGCAATTCCTACGAGACCTTTTACCCGATTTATTAGACAGCGTTCCATTGGTTATAGCAGATACTTTAATCTACCAACAAGATGGTGCTCCAGCACACTACAGCTTACAGGTGAGAAACTGGCTGGATGATCATTTTGGTGACCGTTGGATCGGAAGAAGGGGCCCCACGGAATGGCCGCCTAGGTCACCAGATTTAACTCCCCTAGATTTCTATGCATGGGGATTTATGAAGAATTATGTTTACGAAGTGGAAATAGTATCATTGGAACAACTGAAGGAACGAATTGAAGTCGCTGGAGTCAAATTGCAGGAAAATTTGTCAAGCATAAACTTATGTGCAGCCATTACAAGGAGATATAATCTATGCCTTCTAAACAATGGAGATCATATCGAGAATTTTTTATAAGTACTTCCAATAAAAAACATAGTAAAAATAAAAGGAATAAAAAAAACTAAAAAAACTAAGATTAATGCTTCTTAAATTGCTTCGTTACAATAAAAATAAATGTTTTTCTTAGAAAAAGGTGGTTTTGGTTTTTTTTTAATTTCTTGAGAACGACATAAAATGTTTGCATCCGGTTTTCTTATTTAGACTTAAAATTAATAACAGCATTGAATTTTGAAATTAAAATTAGCACTTAATTACGTAAAATTTTGAAAAAAATGATTTTGAAATTTTTTTTCAATTTTTTTTTTCAAAATTTTGACTTTGAAAATTAATATTTCAAAAACTATTTTTTAGAATAGATTTATTTAAACACAGAATGAAAGAAAAAGTTATTGGCTTTTCAAAAACGTATCGCACAGCATTGTGAATGAAGCCGTTGATTTTAAATAATTGTTTTCCCATTTTAAGTCAGTTTTTTCGAAAATTGCCCCTCCCGGCTAAACGGAGGGGAATAGACCCCCCCCCCCTCCCATATGATTTTTTTCTTGTCTCAACGCAACCTACACGTCCTAGCATTTTGTCGCATTGCTCATGACTCACCCTGTATATGTTGACTTTAAAATTTTATTTCTCAAAAATTTCAAATTTTATTTCTGAACATCGCTCATTAGCTAAATCCTTTAAACAACTTAAGTCAAATATTTAATTAAAGCACCATAATCGTAGTTTTACAAAATTATTTCATTGATTTTTAATATTTTGTTTATAAAATTACCCCTCCTGCGCCTGCCTAAAAGGGGGGAGATAGACCTTCCGATGCAGGGAAACTACTCCATGGGCTACTATTCCACTAGACATGGGAATTTATTCCACTTTAATGTGGTTATAAATGCAAACAAAAGCAATGGCCTTACTTTACTTGGCGGTAGCATACCCAAACAAGTTAGAAACTTTGCATACAACTTGCATCAACCCAAACTCGGACCCGCGTCTTAAATCCTATAATGGGCCAGGCAGGGGGATTTTTAAGGGGCAGGATGTCTCCCCTTTACCAATCTCAAGTGCTGGGGGCACAAGTGTGCCACCCAGGTACTGTTCAGTGAAAGTTAAATTATTTCTCACACTCAGTGGGAAACAACTCCACTTTAGAAAGTGAGTTACTTTCTCACCTAAAAGTGGAATAGATTCCCACTAAAAGTGGAATAAATTCCCATGTGGAGCAATTGTCTGTGGAGTACTTTCCCTGCATCCTGAAATAACTGAAGCCATTATATTTTGTGTAGAATTGATGTTGCGATTTTTGCCCGCATTCGGAGTCGGATATCACTATGATCGGTTTGGTTACGAAATCTCGCAAATAAAAATCTCGCTATCACATAAACCCGTTTTTTATAGTCTCGCAATCACAAAATCCTGTTTCTTAGAATCCCGAAATTACACAAACCCGCAAACTAAAACTCGAAAACTAAAATCTCGCACTTATAAAAGTGTTGTCAGTTTCCGACGAAAAAACTTTCAGATTGCGTATGGGGAGCATTTTTTTGTGTTCGAAACTCGGTTCGAGATCTTAATGTGAGATTTTAAGAAACAGGATTTTGTGATTGCAAATTTATGAAACGTGAGATTTTAAACTTGCAAGATTTTGTTTTTCGAAATTTGAAAAAAAGCGAGATTTTGTTATTCAAGATTTTAAATTGCAAGATATCGTAACGCTTCCGATAATGTCGAGGTCGTGAGCAAAATGACGATCATCTTTTTCAAATTATTTAATTTCGATTAAATTAAGTGAGCATCTTCTTTCATAGGATGGTGTTTTTGAAAACGGGTTACGAATAGCATATTTTTGTAGAAATTTGTTCAATGCGAAGCGCAGACACTAAACAATATATTGAGCCCTAATCGCCAATTAGGTTAGTGACATTTTTAACAAAATTGAGTTAATTATGGCACTCGAAAGCTTACATTAGTTACAAGTAAACTAAAAACTAAATTTTTTTTTAAGTACGTATTTGGAATTAAGTAATAATTTTTGATGATCGGATCGTGACATTATCTATATACATAATTATTTATTATAAGTGCCGCGTTCTCAGGTCAAAACAAGAGAAATGTTTTTAATTCAATTTCAATTAACGACATTGACAGTCCCAATTTGAGTTTTAAGTTAGTAGTCGTTTCCATTTCAGAATTACATAAATTTACCACCCAGTTTGAGTGTGCGAGCTAAAAATATTTAAAATATCAAAAATAAACAAAATAACAGTTCTCAACCCAAATTCAGCTCACTTTAGGCAACGAACAAAAATGTATCTACCACTCTCAAACTCAAAACATTTTGCGGAATAAACATTTGTGTAAACGGGCCGGGAGGTGGACAGGGAGTGCGAGTTTTAGACCTCGTTAAGAGAGTTTTTCATTTCTAATACAAAAATTTTGTTATTTTATAGTAAATGCCGCAATTTGGTCAAGAATTCGTGAATAACTAAAAAGTGAACAGCAAAAATATTATAAACGCCAACAAACTTTACAACTGCATATATTTGCAAAAATAAAGGTGTTTCGTATACAGTTATTCGTTTGTGTTTACAATACAAAGCTGATTACGAGAATATAGCTCGACCGGTATGGATTCTCAGGAGAAATTGAAAACAATTTGGTCCCTGTAAACATTTTGTCGCCTACGAAAAATTTGGCGGTTATAGCTCAATATACCATCAGGGCAAACAGCCAGCAAGATGAACTCATCAATGCATTTGACCCATGCAGTAATACAAACATGAACTTACGGGAGAATAATCTGCTCTTTGGTTTAATGATGATTGTAAAAAAAAGAACAAAAAAAAGGAACGAAAAACCAGTATATGCAGGTAAACAGTATACTTACAGGTCCTTGTGTAAAGGTAAACGGAAACAAGCAGAATATTTTGAAGCCAAACGGCTAGCTCTTTGTAAAAGCTCCAAACAATTTCGGAACATTGCAAGGAATTTGAATGATGTTTTACAATATAACTTAAGCCTAAATATTCTAGCAGAATATTTCGAAAATTCGTTTTTTCGATTTGAATGCTATTTAACAAAGATTTTTTTTGTCTGTATGCTTCACTTGATAGATAGATAGAGCTTTATTTTCGTATTAACAATTACATTTGGTAAGCTACCGCACAGTTTACATACAGAGATTTGATATACTACATTATGATATCTTTCTACTGAATAAGTATATTAATTTATTTTGAAATTTAATAAGGTAAGGATATTTATTTTGAAGGAAAATACAAACAAAACCTTCAATGCAAATTGAAAAGGGCAGGTACATTTTGACTCGGATAAAATTTAAACTTCAAAACTATAGTTATGAAGCAGGTTAGTAAAAATGAAGTTAGTATGAAGAATAATAAATAGATAGGTTTATTTTAGTATAGTAGTTGGTTAGTAAATAAATAAATCAATAAATAAAGCAAAATAATTTAATAGAAAAACAAATAAATAAGTAGTATAAAACATATCAATGATAACACGAATAAATTAACAGTTAAACAAATAATTAATAGATATATGAATAAATAAATAATAATATATTGAACAGAAAAACAAAATTATTACAAATTACTTCAAAAAAATGGTTAAGAAATCAATTGATTAATGAGTGGATTATCAGAGGTCTCGCAATTCAGCAAAAAATTGCTATTCTAAACGAAATCATTTCAACATTTGCTTTCTCGTGTAAATCTAAGGTGGAATGGTATCGTGGAAAGTTAAGCATCATTTTGAGTAGCTTGTTCTGCGATACTTGCAGTTTTTTGAGGTGACTTTTTGCACATTTTCCCCAAACCTGGCACCCATAGAGGAGGATTGCCTGGAATATAACTTTTTGGATAATCATTTTGTTATCTTTACTAAGGCACGACTTTCTATTTATAAAAGGATATAATATATTTATAGCAATGCTTACTTTTTGCACAGTTTTGGCAATATGCTCCCTAAAAGTTAGTTTTTGATCTAAATAAATACCAAGATATTTAACACTTGAGTCCCATTTGACATTCACACCATTAACGTTAAGCTGATTGTTTGGAAGATAACAAGACTTTCTTTTTCTACTAAAAAAGATAGCTTGTAGTTTGTCAATGTTTAGCTTTATTTTCCATTTTGCATAATATTTGGTCATCAATTCGATTGCATTTTTTAAATTCGTCTCAATGTTAAGACTAAATTCATGCAATGAAAAGATACCTGTATCATCCGCGAATATATGCTTCACTTGGATTTACAAATAAAGGTTAAGATGCCTTCATTACTCAAGAAGAAGTTATTAAACTGTAAATGCAGCAGGTTCGAATTGTATATCAGCAGAGTTGTATACTTAATCATAATTACAATAGGAAGCAGTTTTTTTTAAGTTTTTCGATTTTAATCTGCATTTGATGCAGTAGATATACAAGATCTTATCTTTAAGATGTTTTGAATAGGAATGTCGCGGAAGTAAGGAATAGTTATTCAAAACCTTTATGAAGATACAATGGCTACAGAATGGATATGGAAAGGAGAAGTGAATAATCAGAATAAACATTTTTTGAATGTAATTGAAAATTTGGACAAGTCGATAGTTTTGTTTTTCAAGAACGAAGGAGGTCGAAACTGTGATAAAGAAAAAAGATATTAAAGGGAAAAGCTGCCAAATGCAAATGCATATGAGGTAGAATAAGCGCATTGTGGAAAAATTCCTTCAACAACAAAAGTATCAAAAGGACCAAAAATTACTCGAAAAAACATTCTCTCAAAGCACCCAAGTAACTTTTCATCCGAGTCTTTTACACCCATGCATTCGCCAGTTGAGATGCTGAGTGGATAGAACTGGCTACAGAGTGAAAGATGGAACTAAATGAGTTATTCGGGGAAAGTGTGCGCATTTTTGAGTTTAAAGAAGTATTTCATGACATGAAGGATTACATAACAGAGTATACACAAAAGAAGTTATTTCAATATGGAAAGTACATATTTTAACTACGTACTCTCAAGCTGAAATATAAAGTTCAACTCTCTTAAAAAAATACTACTCAATGCAGTGCAACACAACCATAGATCACTAACAAGCGACACGTTTTGAAAATTGCTAAAAATGGTAGTAAATTTTGCCTTACTTTTCTTTTGCATTTTCTCAAGCAACTAAGCATTACAGCAGGCTAACCAGAACAGATTTAAATAGCTCATGAATTCTACACGTCGAATTCATGCGAATTTTTAATTTTCAGACCTTAAATTGATCCTTCATTCGTAAATTTTTTTTTCGGCTACGCTTTTACGTTTCTCATCGTACCTCATACCTCATTTAAAGCGGTGGCCGATGTACTTATGTAACGGTGAGAAATAAAAAGCGTAGCGAAATTTTTTGTTGCTGAGTTCGTATGCGAATTTTAAATTTGCACTCCCCAAATTGGTCTTCCCAATTCGTCTTTTTATTTCTTTTCGTAAATTTAACTGGAAAATTAAGATATTAGCCAACTTTTTCATGAGCGCTATTATGATGAGCATTTTTTCTAAAACTTTAGAATTTGCAGGTTCTTATGACATGAAATAAAATGCACTTGAAAATGAAATAAAAGGCACGACTGGGTCGGACAAACTTGCTATTGTGTTAGATTAGGATACTAAACAAGAAACTATAATAAATAATCGGAAGTTTATTACAGTTTCTATAGCGTTTTTATCGCAGGTACCGTTAATAAGGTGATTTAAAAAAAAAAATCTATTGGTAAAAAATCAGTCACACAAAATGTTATCAAAATCGATCGTATTTTTTTCGAGAGAAATCGGACTTTCTATAGAATTTATATGGCAGGTACCGTTAATAAGGTGATTTTGAATAAAACAAATATTCTAACGAAAAACTTCATTATTGGAAAAAAATCAGCACACTAAATTTTATCAAAATCGATCGTATTACGAGAAAAATTGTATTGTCTTTAAGGCTTATTTGCCAGGTACCGTTGATATCTAAATCCATTGTACGAAATTTTATAAAAATCGATCGTATTATTTACGAGAAAAATGGAATTGTCTAAAACACTTGTATGGCAGGTACCATTAAAAATCTAGTTGTAAAAAATGTCTTTGTCGAAAAAAATCACCGTTTTCAAAAAAACAGTCATGTTAAATTTTATCAAAACTGATCGTATTTTTTTCGAGAAAAATTGAATTATCTGTTAAGTTTATATGGCAGACTAGGATAAAAATAAAAAATACGCCTGGGAATATTACTCTAAAAATACAGAGTAGGTACCAAGTTTGAAGAAAAGCGGCTCAACCGTTGAGACTGTAGGACATACAGACAGACAGAATTGTCGGACCTACTTTTTTTCATGTTCTCTATTATCGTAATGTCATGTTTGATTGTTATCTCAAAACTTTTTTTTTACGAATACAAAACTTGCCTTATAGTACCTATTATCGCAAGTAATTATCGCAAGTAAAAATGACTTAAGGACACTTTTATAAACGACACATGGCCATATGTAAATATTGCTATGGCGCATTGTGAAAGTGTCATACGTCTAAATTTGTAAATATGGCCATATGACACTTGGCGAAATGTCATGGCACCGCCCAATCATCAGTGTAGTTGTAGAAGGGCAACATGACCTTCATACCTACCTTACTGTTTGGCCTTTGACCGCTCATAAAATGTGTTAAATCGTTACATACCCCTTATGCCGTTATCTATGAGAAGCACTTATAAAGAGGAAACTGAAAAGCTTCCGATTCGCGGTATGCGTGTTACTAACCACGTTCTGTTGAATGACCTCATATTTTACGTCGTCGGCAAAAACGCTTCGAAATACTTAGGTTTTGTACGAAAAATGCAAATGTCAATTATCAATTTTTTGTAATAAACTGTTAGCGTCACTTCTATTTAAGTCAGTAATTCTTTTGACCAGCTTGGTATTATGCTTGTCAAAAATATTGCAATTTATCAAATTTTCAGTCAACTGCAAATTAGCTGCTGATAAATTATTTTGGAAGAACTGTATACTTTTATATTTATTTATGCAATTGATACGATTTGGTGAACAATTTGTTTATATTAAACTTCACTTCCACAGTAATTTTGTTTCGTTTTTGTAAGTTGGTGCGCATAGGTGAATATTACCTTTGCGAGTTTCCAATTATTCCTCCAATTTTCTTGAAAGTTTTATTTTATTTCACTTTCTTGCACATATTAGTCATAAATGATCTTTATTGTATTTATAAGAAAATAAATTAAAACAACAACTAAAAACAGAATCCAAACATAACTCCTCGGGATATAAGTCCAAAATGCTTTTTTTTAAATTATGGGACACAAGCCCAAAATCGAATTTTGGATTATGTCCCATCAAAGTGGGACATAGGTCCAATCAAAAGAGTTTTGGACTTATGTGCCGAGGAGTCACAGTACCTGGGTGGTCCACCTGTATTTCTCAACACTTGAGATTGATTAGGGGGGGCATGCTGCCTCCTGCAACCCCCCTGCTTGGCTCACTATAGGATTTGGGGTCGGTGCGATTTTGTGTGGGTTCAAGTTTGATATAGAAATTTTGAACTTATGTCTTCAAAAATAAAATTTTTGGACTTATGTCCCACTTTGATGGGACATAATTCCAAAACTCGATTTTGGACTTATGTCCCATCAAAGTGGGATTCAAAGAAAAAAATTGGACTTATGAGCCGAGGAGTTTGAAAAATAAAAAAATAAAAAAATAACGATTTTGTATTTGTAGGTATGAGTTACATATGTAAATTATGCATATTCAGAAATTATGAGGATTCTGTAGCGGTAGCTATCTCTGACGAAATTCACAAGTTTAGTCTAATTTGATAAATTTAAAATTTCAATCGTTTCCTGCATTGAGAGGCTTGATCTACCAAAGTTTACTCTCCTTTGATGGCTTAAAATTGGACAAACGCTTATAAAATGAAAACAATCTTCTTTAGATTTCAGGTTACACAAATTGCAGAAGTTAGCATCTTGATTTGAAAATCAGTGAAATATCTTTGTAGCTGAAAAATTTCATAACGCATCATTATTTTGGACAAACGAGTTCTAAGCAGGTAGTCAGCTTGTAGCTTAAGAGTTGAAGTAAACAGTTTTGGCAGACCTGGTTCCAAATAAGTTGAATATTTTGGCGCAGTTAAAGAAATATTTAATATTTTCTTAATAACATTTCTTTGAAACTTTTCAATTTCTTCGTATTCTTGCATACGCATACCCCATATTTGCGCAGTATAACAAAGCGATTTTTTAACGACTGCATTAAAAATTTTAAATTTAGTTGAAAGGTTTATGTGATCATTTCAGAAAATCTTCTTCAATGTATGATTGATCAAACTTTGTGAAGTTTTGGCTTTTTCTGCAAGGCGTTTGCTATAATCCAGAGTTGGATTAAGTAAAACTCCCAAATACTTGTATTCTTTCGATACTTCTAAACGATGTGCATTAAGCATCCAATTATACCTTACTTTGCTCCCAGTGGAATGCGATTTCTCAGTGTTGATGACTAGACCCCACTTATTAAAGTTGTCGTAAGACGATTTGACATTAATTGTAAAGTTTCTAATGATTCGGCTAACAAAATAAGGTCATCGGCATAGAGTAATACATTAATTGTGATATCTGCGATTCGGACTGGTCCTAGAATGTGATCATCTATATCATTTATAAAGAGAGCAAATAAAATACCACTGAGAAGACATCCCTGTTTAACTCCAGTAAAAGATTTAAATGGTTTTGAATATGTTTTGCCATCCCAAACTGCTACTTCAGTATCTGTATACATACATCGTATTATTTGAATGAATCTTGTCGATACTCAAAGTTGTGAAAGTTTATAAAACAATGCATTACGATTCAATAAATCAAATGCAGCTTTAAAATCGACGAACAACGTATATACTTTTTTATTTCAGACTTGAAAGGCTTTTACTACTGATGTTAAAGTAAATATTTATATGGTCAACAGTCGAATAGTTCTTTCTAAAACCAGATTGCAGCTCCGTTTAAATGTTTTATATCCACTTACTTTTCAAGCCTGTTAAAACACCACCAAATATTTTTGCAATAACATTCATGAATGATATGCCACGGTAGTTTTCAACTGCATTTACATTACCATTCTTATGTATTGGAAAAATTACAGATTTCCTAAATGAGAATGGCACGTCAGAATTTTCAAAAATCCTGTTCAAAAGAGTAAGTAGATGGTTGTGTAAAGTCGGAGATGCATTTTTAAAGAATTCGTAGGGAATATCCTCTTCACCTGGAGCTTTTCCGTCTCTGGCTTTATGGAGAATGAGTTGAATTTCAGAAGCTGATACAACTGAATCTTGCATTTCACCACAAACGAGCAGCTCTGCGTAAGAGAAAGTTTTTGTTGGGTTGTTTTGAAGAAGACTTTTGATATATTCAAAAAGAGCATATGCAGAAACACTTAGACCAATAGAGTTGTGTAAACCATTAATTCTTTTGCCGTTTTCCAAAACTGCTTTGTGTTTTTGATTTAACTGAGTGATTGGGCTTGCATGGATTCAAAATTGATTTTCTTTGCAAAGCAAATTTTCTTATATTTGTCATAAGCTTAAACGTACTATTTACGAATTTACGAATTTCATACGCTTTCAGAAGAGCAAATGATTTTTCTTTGCATTTAGATATTCTGCATGAAACCAATTCTAAGTGCATAAATGTTTTGTATTACGAAAACGATTGATTGAAGAATTTCTTATGCAAACAGTTAATTGGCTTGAAAGAACGGTAGTGGCTTCACTAGTTGAAAGGGTTTGTAGGTAATCGTCCAAGCAATGATGGTAGGCTTCTAAATTTGAAATGTTCCATTTTAATCGGGTAATCAAACTAGGAGATCTCTGTTATGGTTCAAAGTGAGACTAGCATTCAACTAATATTGGCATATGGTCAGAAAAATGTTTGCTCTCAACTTCAAAAATGTTTATAAGATTTATTCATTTATTATTTACCTTGCAACAAATGTAAAGTGACCTTCTGAGTCACCTTCCGTGCATACATTCAAAATAATGCTGTCATACATTTGCAGCATTTCTAATAATTTCATTCTATTTTGATTACAGATGTTATCCTTTGATTTTCTTTCATCATAGAATTTAAGCTTCGATGTTTCTATACAATACAGGCATACACCGCTTGCACGACCTTTGAAGATGTTTTGGTTGTAGGAATCTAAAAAAGTTTATATCCGTTAAAACACTTAACAAATTTATTTGAATTTTCTATTGTTTCGTGTGTTTAAAAAATGAAGAATATTTCAAACGTTTTGATAAAATTAAAAAAATCTATAAATACATTATATGACAAAATTTTACTGACATATATACTAAATGAGCTGACGATTTGTTTTCAATTATAATGGTGTTGTGTCTTATTTGGGCTACGATGTTTGGTTTAAAGACTCTTAATATTTTTCTGTAATGAAGGAGTATTCGTTGTTTCAATTGCATTTTCTTTGAAAGATCACGTTGACTTTCATTTTAATTGTGGTGTTATTTTCACTTCGTTTAACGGAGTCTGTAAACTGTTCTGCAAACGCATTGCCAATAAGAAGCTTCGGAGTGAATTCTATCTTCTGGATTTTTATGATCATCTTCCCTGGGAATTGAAATGATTATGTTTGGCGGTTTGGCCATCAATAAATGATTCAGCCAGAAAGGTACCTACTCTTCAATGCAATTTCTTCAAACAATTTTGGAAAGCATCTTAGGTAGTATTGTTTGTAGTAGTACTTAACTATAATAGAGTAGTTTTTATTGCGAATAAAAATATGTTTATTATTATTATTATAGCTTTATTAAAACATAAATAAATTACATGTTCAGTACTTAAAACAAATAAAGCACTAGCTACCAATATTGAAGTTTTTAACATAATTATATATGATGTGTGAATAAATGATAAGGGGCACGTTGTGTCAAATGTGAATTTTTTCTAATTTTTTTTATGGAGAAATGTAGAAAAATGTATGTATTTTTGATTGATCTTTGCATCCCCTGTAGTTACGCCACTGCTTATTGGGGATAAAATATTCACAATAGTTCTGAGTTTTATCTGTCAAATGTGGTACATAAGTAGCACGTATGGTAAACAAGTATTGCCAATTTTAAAAACGAAAACCTTATACGTAGCCATAGGCGATGTTATACTGAATATTGAAAATTTCTTACTATAAGTATCTACTTAGATTTTAATAGTAGGATTCTCAATATAACATAAACCATTTTTTGGGGAGAAAAGGTTACATATGGTCGGAGAAGTTTTTAAAACATGTATATACCTACCTAACCTACATAGTTTAGCTACTTATAAACAAGAATCTTTTTCTTTAACTCATATGATAATTATTTTTGTTTTTGTTATATTTTATGTGCTTTAAAAATAAAATTAACAAAATAAATTGTTTTTATTGAAATTAATTGTTTTTTTAAAGTTAATGTTCGATCCTTGGAAAAACTTGTTTTTTTTGCTATAGTATATAGGTAACTGCACATACATAGATAAGTAGGTACTTACCTACCTAATTGCTGGTTGAAATAGTATAAATAAATATTGATTTGATGTATATAGAAAGTATCTAAGAGCGCTTTATTTCGTCCGCGCGCGGGTAAGTTGATGTTTGATATTGATTATAGCTCCCTACCTAGGTAAGTAGGTACCTTCCTTACCTACAACAACAATAAATTCATAGGTACACAAAAATACCTAAGTATACAAATGATTATTGGTATTTTTTTTTTCATATTTAGTAAACCACTATTAACACGACTATCAACACCACCACCCACATAACACCGTAGCGTGCTTTAGTCGTTTCCTACCTATGTCATGTATGAATTCCTCTGATTGGCCAATTTTGTTTTTTCTTTTCATTTGCGCTGGGAAATGTGATCTAAATTAAATGTTATTTGTTATGTGAGGGGAAAGGTAGAGCTTCAGCATCCACAACGGAATGGAGCTATAACCTAACGAACAAGTAAAGTTTGCCTGCTTGTGTGGGTGCTTAATTTTCGACCCTTAAATTATCCATCCCCCTTATTGTGATGTGTCTAGTGTATACAAAATGGAACCAGCAGAGCGGAGAAATGCTTTCTTTCTCTGAAGGATGATCTCCTAATTAATCCAAAAATCAGCACGAACATTATGTACAAAGCTATATAGCTAAAGAAAGCAAATGCAACAAGTCATAATATGTAGCTTTGCAGTTACCTACTAGGTATATCGCTGATTGGTTAGTTTGAAATTCATTTCCCACAATGGTGGATCCTTGTCTTGTTGTCTTGTTATTGAGTAAATGAACAAAATAAAAGTAGGTAGCTAAACGAGAAATAATACAAAACAACCAACAATCGGTTCTACCTTTACTCCACATTTTACACCTCAGTGCTGTTTTTTTAGATTGCTTGTATTGCATATTTTGGTTATGAGGATGCAGAATCCAGCATCACATTTGCCTTTTTTTATTTTTTGTCGCATAGAATCCCCACTTAAGCCTCTTCAAGCTGTATGTGCTGCGTGAAGAAAAATTAAAAAAATGGGGGCCGGGCTTTTAGTCGATTAAAAGCAAAAAACAAAAACACAAACACATTAAAGTGAGACAACAGAGAGAAAAATGTTTTGTTTCAATTAAAACCCATTAAGCCCGATGATCGCCGTCGTCGTGGTCCCGTGGACTCGTTGCTGAAGTTCTCCCACTTCTTCATGATTTTGGATTTGCTGTTGCTGCTGGCTTTAAATTCTTTTTCTTTGGTTTATATTCTTTTTGCAATCGATAGTGCACCATGGAGGTCCCAAATGGGAGCTCATCGCCTATCTCTTTTTGTAACTTCACTCCCTCATTCGCAAGGCCTTCAGGCGCGGTGGCTTTTTGCCTTTTTTTTTCTTATTTTTCTGCTTTATTCAGTCTTTATCACATAGCAATAATGAACACATAGTACACTACTTAAGAAAACAATCACTATACCATTATGCATTATGCATTAATTTCAATGTTCTCTTATTGTTTTTGAGCAAGAGAAAATTTGATGTACTTACATGAAGTGGAAGCGTGTTAGTTGGATTTGTACCTATGTATTGTATTCTAGAGTAGAGACTGAAGATAATATTTAATTGGTGAATTGGTGACCTCTGTTATAAGACGCTGTCTTATGTCATTTTCCATTCAACGTTGGGTAGGCCTTCCGAGTGAAAAAAAACCTCCATAAACCGTTTTATTCAATGTCCGGAGTGCTCTTTGGCAGTGCTAATTCGCCTTCCGGAATTAAATTAGGAGTGTTACACATATGTACCTACGTATTGTTTACATCGATCACAGATCAAAGCCATATGGAACAATACGCGCAGAGTTTTTTATTTCTTTTTTACAATTCACATAAATAAGTGAAAATAGTAACAAATATTTAAAAAAATACGTTTTAACTCGTTTCTGTTTCCTTTGAGGTTAGACAAATTAAATTTAAACAATCTTTGGTCACTACCACATACACAATTGATATACGGAGGGTTTTTCACCTTTCGTTCCATTGAAATCATATTTGCTTCCTCTTCGGAGTGATATGAATGGAAAATGAAATTATTAAAGGGACTACCTAAATTAAAAAGGAAGACCGTGTTCGGTGTCGGTCGGTTTTGAAAAATATTTAGATAGGTAGGTAGGTACCTACTAACCCTAATAGGTAGGTAGGTATGGATATTATAGCCGTCACATGTCTCGTAAAGATGATCACTCATTTTGTCCACCGATCAAATTGTATATTCATATGGATCAATACTTCTAGCCTTCTAGGTACCAACTTACCTATCATGAACCAATACCTATTAGATACTGTTGTTTTTCTTTTTTTATTTAAAGTTTGATTTTAAATTGCTCCTAAACGACAGATAATAAAAAAGTATGTTTAAACAACTAAGATGACATCCTCTTTTGTGCTGATTGTCAGGGGGTAGTATCCTAACCCCCAAATAAACAAAGTAAAGTGGATCTGAACAACCTGATAAAGTGAGAAGCCCACGAGTAGGTAAGGCAATTAATGTCTCAACACAATGATATGCAATAACAAACACAAAAAAAAAATTAACAAGATTCCATCTGTTCTAAGCTATTGTCATATAAAGTAGGTATCTACCTACCTACTTAGATTTGTGATATTGTGAATACAAAAACATATCTACAGGTGTTTGCACAATTCTATTACGCTATTAAAGAATATTATGCATTTATTTAAGAAATTGTTTTTTTTTTACATAGGTAGGTAGGTATATATTTTTTCCATCTAGATATTTATACAAACTGAACTTTTATTTTATTGATGCACTAGCTCTTACCTGGCGCGTTGTTGCCGCTTAAAAAAATAAGGAAGAAAGCATTGATTTCGAAAAAGAAACTATAATCATATTGGTCCAACATTTTGCCAAATCTTTGGGATGAGTTACTTCCTACAACAACAGCTATTTGTCAGTGAAAAACCCACTAAAATCGGTCCAGTAGTTAAAATAGCCCCTGTTACAACATCAGATACAACATCTGTCAGTGAAACTCCCGTTAAAATCGGTCCAGTAGTTTCTGATCGGTTCATATATACCAATATGCGAGTAATAAGGGAGTAATTAAAATAGCCTATTTTACCCGCTACAACATATTGGCTATCGGTCAGTGAAAGTCCAGTCAAAATCGGTCCAGCCGTTTTCGATATTAGCCCGGAACAAACAGACAGACAGACAGACAAAAAAAATTTCAAATGTATGTTACCGTATATGCTTTGCTTTGTATATGCTTTCATATGAATCTTTTAAGAAGCCGTTATTTTGACATTACAAACAGACACTTAATTTTTATTTATGTGTTGTATAGATACTTACCTATTAAATCTTACTATTTAATTTAATTTTAATTTTATGATAGGTATTATTACCCGAAAAATAATTTTTAGTATTTAGTTACTAAGCCTTTTTGCTTTAAACCATCTCAGCATCTTTGAAATTTGTCGCGTTGGCATACTTTTATGTCAACGCAAAAGTTCAGCTACAAGAATTCATGTATTATGTTAACAATGCCGCCTTGAGCTGTAAGGCCCAACTATAATAGTCGGAAAGTGCGTACGGGATCGTACAAAAACGTCCGAATACAAGCAAATTATATAGTGCGCCCATAGGGCCGGTTTGCTCAGGTTCTTTCAATTTTCGTTCACTTTCGCCTCCGTACTGAAATAGCGCTCCATAGCGCAGTTTGCGTACGTAAATTTGACAGCCAGCCAAATACATGGGAATTTCGCTTGCGTTTGCATCCGACCATTATGGTCAACTCAAGAAATTGACGGCACTTAAGGAAACTTGACGTAGAATTATGACATAAGCTTCCTTTTGATTCCGACTATTATAGTTGGGCATTTAACGTGTAACGATTTGGCATCCACTAGTAGGTACACGAACCAACTTAACGAATTCGAGCGCGTCGCAAAAGTTAAAATATTTAAAATATTATGGTCTACCACGCTGTCGTCTGCCATATAATGTACCATAAAGAACTTTCCGAGCAGGTTCCTCTTCGCTCATGCGAGCTAGGTAACCTGCCCACCGGAGTCTACCGAGCCTAATTTTTGTCACGATATCTGCTTTAAGGTTTCTTTTTCTATATTATTATCGGCTGCTACTATTGACCCAAGGTATTTAAAGGATTGCACCACTTCAAATTCGTGCTCCGCTACCTTGATTATTTGACCAACTGTTCCTTTCGCATTCGACGCCACCATGTACTTTGTTTTACCTTCACTAATGTGCAGCCCCAGATTTTGTGCCGCCTGCTCGATCTAGATGAAGGAATCGTGTACAGCTTGCTTGGTTCTTCCGATGATGTCGATGTCATCTCCTTAAGCCAGTATCTGGCTAGACCTGTTGACGATGGGCCCTATTGTTGCCGTGCCAGAGTCACGGAGTGCTTTCTCCAACGCCAGGTTGAAGAGGAGGCAGGCCAAACCATCCCCTTGTCGGAGTATATTAATGATGTTGATTGCTCTGGATAGCAATCCGGCTATTTTTACTGGGCTTGTTACGTTGGTCATGATCAACCTACATAGTCGTGTCAATTTATTTGGGATGCCGAATTCTCTCATGGCTTTGTAAAGTTCTACCCTGGCTATGCTATCATAGGCAGACTTGGGATGTTAAATTCTAGACATTTTTCCATCGCCTGCCTAAGGGTAAAGATCTGATCAGTTGTTGATTTGCCTGGAATGAAACCGCACTGATATTGCCCGATGGTGGTTTTATCGTATGGGGTTATCCGGTTTTAATTATTTCTGGGTTTGTTAATTAACAAAACAAAATAATTAAATTCTCTTAACATTTCACGAGTTTTTTACAAGGTCATACGAAATTATTATATTAAATTAAATGTTTTTATCATCCAAAGGCGAAAGAAAATGCTTCATTCTGTAAGCTATTTAAAAAAATTTAAATGTTTATTAACTTCTTCAATCTTACAAAAGTAAGATGATATCGAAGAAAAGTATGAATTGAAACATTCTGTCGATTTAAACCGATGAAACAGGCATGTTTAGAAGCTTTGTTCCCGCAACATATGCGTCAAACAAAGAATTTTATATTATTATTTCACCAGCTTGAAGTTAATTATCTTCTAAACACTTACTAAAATTGAATCTGTCAAACTAAGTACAAAATTGAAAGTATGTCCTTCTTAAAAAAAAAAAAATAGAGTTATTAATGGTTCCTATTTGACAAAGATGTAAGAATTTCGTTATCAAAAAAGGAAATTTCAATATTATCCAACTCAATTAAATAAACAGATGTTAGGTGTGTTTTATTGAGAATGTTGCTAGGAACACCTAAGTAATGTACGAAATTTTCAATAAAACCATCAATTATTACATTGGCTATAAGCTTGTCTACCGACGTTCACAGACAAAGTGGAATTGTGAATGATTTATCGCCAGTAAGAATTACTAGGGATAAAAGGAGAAGTAAGAGTTACTCGCTATAAAGTAATTCTTGTTTTTGTAGTACATGGAAATTTCACTCTACTTTATATAAAGTAAAATAAATTTTTCAATAAAACACGCTTGTTATCTCAAACGAACTTGCTTGAGAGCTGTCAACAAAAAACAAGTTTTACCTGCAACCCGTGAAAGAAATTGTTATCAATGTCTGCTCAACCTGCTGACTGCGGTATTTTATAAAGCTTAATAATATGTTGCTAAGTGCCAAAAATTATCTGATATCAGAACCAAAACCCTACAAATGCAAATTATCTGAGGTCAGAACCAAAACCCTACAAATGCAAACGATCTAATATCAGAACCAATTCAATATATTATTTTTATAGCACAATAATTTTCTTCAACCAAGAATATACACTGAAAAAAAAAAGATTTTAAAATGGCAAACAATAATATTAAAATGAAAATATGCTTTGGTTGCAAAAATCCTATCCAGGACGACGGCCTCGCTTGTGGCTTTTTTTGTGGTAATTTGTTTCATAAGCTTTGTGCTAAAATTTCGGAAGACATGTATAAAGAAACTCAAAAAGAAAACACTAACTTTGTTTTTCGCTGCACTGAGTGCGCAAAGTTTAAATTGCCCATGAACCAACTAATTGCTAAGTTTAACGAACTTTTTTCAATTGTTGATGTTTTAGCAAAAAAAATTAATGATGTCGATGCATTTCATGTAGATGTAAAGAAATTACTTGATGTTGTTTTGCCAAAAGAAGGTGAGAAAATTGCTATTGAAACAAGGAACTCAAATGAGAAGATAGATGCTGTCGCAGATAATACCAATGTGCTACAAGACCACCATGAAAGCAATGTGATTTCTGGGTCATCTATTAAAGAGATCCCTTATGCAAAAAAAATTGTTTCTGCGATAGAAGAAACGGCAGTAGATGCTATGGCATCAGCAAGTGCTTTACCAGTGGATGAAATTGGTAATTCAAACAATGATTGGGTTTCAGTACGAAAACAAACACAAAATAAAAAACAAAATAATGTGCTTGTATGTGGACAAGATGTTGTGGTAGGTCTGGATGTTATTGTGACCCATAAATGGTTCCACGTATCAAAATTTGATATATCTAATACGGAGGAATCCTTATCAAAATATGTTGCTAAAAAAATTGGTGTGGATGAATCCACAGTCAGGTGTTTCAAGCTAGTAAAAAAAAATGCTACTGATTTACGTTATGTGAACTTCAAAGTTGGTATCCCAGCAAATAACTTTAAGTCAGCATTAATTGGATCAAATTGGCCGAAAAATACTTAAGTGAGGGAGTTTATTCCTAAAGAAAATTCAAAAAATGGCCAAATTGCCTCAATTCTGGAGCAAAATATGAACTACAGTCAAAAAGGAGGAGAAAAGGTTTAAATAAATCTGGAATGCTTATGTATTTTCAAAACATGGGTGGATTAAGAAGAAAAATCAACACATTGTCTGTTCTTGTCGATTCATCTGAATTTGATGTGTATGCGTTTGTGGAAACCTGGCTGTGTAGTGACATAAGTAATGAGGAAATTTTGAACACTTCTGATTTTTCGATGTTTCGCCGTGATTGTCATAGTGGAGGAAACTGTAGAGGAGGAGGTGTTCTTCTAGCTGTTCGGCGTCCGTTGCTTGCACATGCAGTTTTTTGTAATTCATCGTCATCTTCATCTTCATCATCATTATCATCATCATCATCATCAGGAGATAATATTGAACAAATTTGTGTTTGTATTGAAGGAACAGAATCTAAACTATTAATTTTCTTGAGTTATATTCCTCCAGATTCTCAGATTTCTGTTTATATATCTCATTTAAACAATATTGAAAAAACTATATGTGATTTTGCACAAGAAAATTGTTCTGTATGTGTAATCGGTGATTTTAATCTGGGTGGAATAAAGTTGTTGCAATTTGAAAACAAGGTGTTACCAATAGTTATTTCATCAGAAAAAGAATTTGAACTGGTGGATTCTCTTTTTGCCCTGAATTTAGTTCAAGTGTGTTTTGCCCACAATTCATTGCAGAGAATGCTTGATTTAGTATTTGTAAATGATGACAATGACGTTGAAGTTTCTGAATGTGTACCCTTGTTTTCAAATTCCATTCACCATGTTTCCATTACTGTTTTGTTAAGGAATGTTAGTTTTCAAAATTATAATTCTTTTCAAACCTTAAATAAATTTAAATATCACTTTAATTCAGATAATTTAAACAATTTAAAGGAAAATTTTTGAATTTCGATTGGAATATGCATGTTAATAATAGTTTAAAATATAATTTTGAGTATTTCATAAGTACTTTTGTAAGAGAATTGGCTACCACTGTCCCGCGCACATTGCTCAAAGTTAATTTTCATCCTCCGTGGTCCAATGTTAGGCTCCGTAAATTAAAAAAATGCTAAGAGTAAGGCTTTTAAAACATTTAGAATCAGTAACTGTCAAAATGACTTATCCGTGTATACTCGTCTTCGGAAAGAATATGTATTCCTTGCAAAATTTTGTTTCAGTAACTATGTTAGTTTAACAGAGAACAAATTAAAACAAAACCCGAAAGGTTTTTGGCGATTTGTGAATTTAAAACGGAAATCTATAGGATTCCCGTCTATAATGATGTACGGCAAACAATCTTCCAGTGATCCACAAACAATTGTCAACTGGTTTGCCGACAGTTTTCAAAGCATTTATAATTCATCGGATCATATTGTAGGTAATAGTTATGACGCAGGATCTCTTTCATCAATAACTGACTGCTGTAATTTTTCTTGCGACATAGAAGATGTAAAATCTGCTCTAAGTGAACTTGAGGCTTCAACATTCCCAGATTTTCATGGAATATATCCAATTGTTTTAAAACATTGTTTTGATTCTTTGTCGGACCGATTAAAATTCTTTTTAATCAATCGCTTAATAGTGGTTACTTTTTAGATGAGTGGAAAGTATCTTACTTAAATCCAACTTTTAAGTCAGGTGACAAAAGGAAAATCGCAAATTATCGTCCGATAAGTAAACTGGCTACTTTACCTAAGCTCTTGGACAAAATAGTGAAAAATAAATTGTATGTTGTAATTAATAGTCATGTTTCCAATATTCAACATGGTTTTATTAGTGGCCGATCAACTTCCACAAACTTGGCCTGTTTTTCAAATCAATGTTTTAAAACATTAGAAAAGCGAAGCCAATTGGACGTGGCTTATACGGATTTTGTGAAAGCTTTTAGCAGAGTAAATCACCTAATATTAATAGAAAAATTAAAAACTTACGGGTTTGATGGTACTCTACTAAAGTGGTTTTGGTCCTATCTAATCGGTAGGAAGCAAATTGTAAGGATAGGTGATCTGGAGTCGAAACCGATAAATGTACATTCAGGTGTTCCTGAGGGAAGTCATTTGGGTCCACCGCTGTTCAATTTATTTATTAATGATTTTGCATCAGTTTTATCTTCATCTGATGGTTTGATGTTTGCTGATGACATTAAAATTTTTAAAGAAATCAAAAATTATAACGATTGTCTTGAGTTACAGTATGATCTGATGAAATTTGAAACTTGGTGCAAGCAAAATGACCTTCTTCTGAACTTTACAAAGTGCTCAGTAGTGACATTTTGTCGTTTATCGAGTCAAATAATATTTGACTACAGTTTAGGAGCAATAAAAATTTCAAGGGTGAGAGAAATGAAAGATCTAGGCGTAGTTTTTGATGAAAAATTGACATTTGAATCTCATGTCTCCTACATAGTCTCAAAAGCTAATTCGATGTTAGGAGTTCTCAAAAGAAACTCGTCAGATTTTAAAGATCCGTACACTCTTAAGTCTGTGTTTTGTTCAATTGTTCGACCATTGCTGGAATATTGTTCCGTTATTTGGAGTCCTGATACGAAAAAATTAAAAGAACGGATTGAAAAAGTCCAAAAAAATTTTCTAAGATTTGCTTTAAGACAGTTTTCTTTCAATGGTAATACTGACCAAAATTACAAAAGTAGGTGCTTGATGCTAGGAATACAAACTCTTGAATCAAGGCGTAGGATGTATAGTGTTTTATTCATTCGGGATATTCTTTGTAATGACATAAACTGTGGGACTTTACTTTCTTCAATAAACATTTACGCTCCGAGTAGGCCATTGAGGATAAGACAATTTATTTTTGAAATATCCAATTCTACTAATTATGGGCAGCGTGAGCCAATTTCCAATTGATGTAAATATTTTAATTTGTATTACAATGAACCTGATCTATGTATGACAAGGTATCAATTCAAATCAATATTGTCAAATCTGTTGCAAAATTCTTTTTAATACTTATGTATTCCTTAACTTAGTCCTAAGCAAAATCTGTGGATTTCATTTATCGTAGATTTAAATAAATAAATAAATAAATAAATAAATAAAAAATAAAGGTCATTAAAATGTTTTGTTTACAGAATAGCAATTACCTTTTAAATTCAAATTCCACGGCTGTGTAAAAAATCGCCCAAAAATATAAGGCCCAATACCCGAAAGTGACAAACCGCCCGAAATGTTTGAATTAACTTGCATAATAAAAAAATTACCCAAAAATTTAATGAAAATCGCCTAAAATTGGAAATAAATAATTATCGCCCATTTTTTTGTTTTGTTTTATTATAATAATCACAAAACGCAAAATTGCCCAAAATATATATTTAGATATGTATTGCAAAATCACCCGAAAACCGATTTGGGTGATTTTTCATTTATTTTTGGGTGATTTTTAATTTTTTTTTTTGTTTGGGAGATTTTTTATTATAAAAATCGAGCAATACAAAAAATTCCACGGCTGTGTAAAAAATCGCCCAAAAATATAAGGCCCAATACCCGAAAGTGACAAACCGCCCGAAATGTTTGAATTAACTTGCATAATGAAAAAATGACCCAAAAATTTAATGAAAATCGCCTAAAATTGGAAATAAATAATTATCGCCCATTTTTTTGTTTTGTTTTATTATAATAATCACAAAACGCAAAATTGCCCAAAATATATATTTAGATATGTATTGCAAAATCACCCGAAAACCGATTTGGGTGATTTTTCATTTATTTTTGGGTGATTTTTAATTTTTTTTTTTGTTTGGGAGATTTTTTATTATAAAAATCGAGCAATACAAAAAACTCTCAAAATAAATTGTTTTGAATTTGTGTAATTTTGATTGTTTGTATTACCACAAATGACAAGAACGTTATTGAACCCTTAAAATAATAAGACGGTAGCGGTTTAGGTCGGTAGCAGTAGCAAGCAGTGTCACTTGTTTTTATTACTTGTTTTTCAGCTGAAGTGATACTATAGACAAAGTGAATAGAGAGTAGTTTCAGTAGTTTTATACCGATTTAGCTCTACGTTGGCTGTTTCTTCTTTTTTATCATAGTATTTCACTGCTACTTCTTCGTTATCATTCAACTTATTCACATCATCCCTAACAGCTGCATCATGGATTGAGTGTCCATAACTATCATCGCAGCCTCCTCTAAAATCAATGGCACAACGTTGGCTTTTATGTTTCAGCCAGAAAAATTGGTAATGAAACTTCCGCCAGATATTCCCAATATCTTTATAATTTCTTCGTCAGGTACTAGCACTTTTTTAATATGGATAAATAGGGGCTGATTGTTCTTTGGCTTCTTTTTAAATATAATAGTTGGTAAGGCATCCCTGAATATAAAGAGCAAAAACTTCTGTGTAGAAGCTTAAAGTTTTGGAAATGATATTAAAATAGTAGATACTTACAGTATTTTTCGTTGCCCTGCTTATTGAATTTTCCAATTATTTCTTACGTTAGAAGCTAAGTTACCTTGGAGCGTGGAGGCTAAGGAATGTCTTTTATTTATAAGTGCGTTGTTTGTAGGTAGGTACATCGTTAAAAAAAATTAAACGATTCTTCTCGCTGCGCTGATCGGTAGGTACCTACTTTAGACACTCATTAATCTAACAACTAAGTCCTGGTGTCGCTATCGCAACGTGTTGTTGCATAAGCTGTTAAATTGGTTAGACACCCAAAATAGACAAAAACCAATATAGCGAAAGATCCTGTGATAAAATCAACAACCGTATAATTGCAGGGCGGAAATATGACAGGAAAATCCACTTCTTTCCAAAAAAACTTTTTACTACAATTGGTCTTCTAGAACAGAGAATTACTCGACTAGGATTAATAATTCATCAATTACCTAATTAATTCTTTATCTATGACAAGAGCTTACTCCGGTATGCCGGTTACTAATACAGGATCTGCCTATTGTTTATATAGATCAAAGTGTGAAGAAGAATATAGTTAGGTAGGAAGCTACCTACTAGGTATGTAAAGTAGAAGAGTTAATTAGATCCTAGTCGAGATCATTTAGGGCACCTGGCACCTATTCCCAAACATCTCGAGTTCCCGAACTCTTATAGATACGTATTTTCGTTGTAACTTGGGTATCCCCCTTAAAAACTATTCCGACATATATGAACTCATATTCATTTGAAAAAGGAAGCCCAAGAAACAACGAATATATATCGATTTTTCTTAGAGTTCGAGAACTGGAGTTGTTCGGGAATAGCGAATAGGTGCCACTACCCTATGAGGATACAAATTAAAAATAACTTGACTCTACATAGTCCTTTTTCTTAAACTTAAAATAATATTTGGAAAACAAATATTTTCTAGCCTATTTTCCTTATTTTTGTGATTTACCTACCCACAAACCACAACTCCTTTTCTATCTACTTTCATAAAACTTCTAGTAAAAAAACACTCAGTAGACACTTCTCTCTCTTCTCCATTTGACCATATTAATTTTTAAAAAATTAGCACTTCAACTACCACCACTATAAAAAAAATGAAATATCTCACAAAATTCACAATTTCCAAACTTACATTCTTACCTGATTTGCCATCGCTCTCTTTAATACTTTGAGTTCTTTACACAAATAATTTTATTTCAAATTTCAAGATACAACTACATTCATACATACTGAATAAGGTTTTCTCTTAAACGGAGTTCTACTTCTACCACTACCATATTACCATACGACGGTCGACGATACCAGACAAGCAGAAGTAAATGTTTTGATTTAAAATCTTGATTCTTGTTTTATTTTCTCTTTCACTGGTTTCGCTGTTGACACTTATCTATGTGTGTAGTAGTATGCATATCCTTTTGTTATTATTCAAAATTATTGCACTTGTATCTTGTGACTTGTTTTCCCTTTGACTGTCTCACAGGAGTACAGGACTTTGATGGCTGGCTATAAGTTTGTGCAATGAGCAATTATATCTCACAAAGAACGTGATGCAGACGCAGCAGGGAAACTGCACAATCGATGCTTATTATGATCCTGATTCATGATTATAAACATTATTCACATAGGTACCTACCTACCTCTTATATTGAACAATTTATACTCACGCGTATAAAAGGTGAAAAAGAAATTCAACAAGAATTATTAATTCCCCATGCCTCTTAATTGGAATTCAAAGGAGGATTCATGGACTCATTAAAAAAAGAAACAAGGCGATATTCAATTTGCAAGCAAATACTCACATCCATACTTAGGCAACACCCCAGTCTTATTTTGCATGCAACTTTTCACTCTTACCCACTGCGCCAAAAAGAGATATAAAACCAATTTTTAATGTATTTTTTCACTAATTTTCAACAGCCATACTCGTATAGTGTGTATGAAATAATACGAAGCTCTGATTAAGAGAGAGCATGATAGATACAAACACTTGCATCTTGTATCTATTAAATGTAACTTTAAAAGTACACACTCTTGGGTAGAATAGTGTGGTTGGAGAACGAAACGCAGAACAAAAATCCAAAAACCGAAACCCTAAGCACAGTGCACACACAAATCGCCGTAGTCGATGTTGGATGTGGATGGAAGATTGGAAGTTGAAACTCTGAAGTAGAAAAAAAAAACAAAAACCAGAGAAGAAAAAGAAGGTAATCATCACCTCTTCCGACCTTTTTCAAAATCGCATCATTCCTTAGTTACAAATTGACGGGTACGTAACGATAACGCCGTCGTTGTCTGGTCGTCGTGTCGTTGCGGTATAAAATCGTCGTCAATATTCCGTCGTTAACTTACCGTTCTATATTTGTATAATTATAAAATATTTTTTATGTGTCGGTAATGCATTTTTTTTCTTTTAAGCAAACTAAACAAAAATATAATAATCTGATGTGTATAAAAAATAGTGTTAGTGGTATAAAACATAAAAAAATAATAAATGCGAAAGGATACGCATCCAGAAAAATTATTCTTGGGAAATCACAACAAATTACTGTCTTCTGTAGAAAATAATTTGCGAAATTTGATTTCAAATAAATGTGACTGACGCATAAAATGTTATTTGCGAACCCTGCTTGTTGGATTCAATTGAATTTGTTCGATTAGGGATTATTAGATTTTTTGTTTTTAAGGGATTTTTTGATTTTCATTTGAGTAACATTCATTTATGAAAAATCGGATTAAAATGGTTGGAATCCGGTGTTGTTCATTGAACTGGATACCCGCATTATTCATCAAAACACTTTTATCTTTATCTATGAATGTTATCTACAATTCTATTTCTCGACTCAAACTGGTTTCATTACAGCGTATTTTTGTACTTTAAATATTTAAAATAAAATTTGAATATTTAAAATTGGACTTTTCACTGCAAACAAAAATAGTTTGAAGTCAAATATTGCTTTATTTGGGACTAAGATGCATTTAGTTTAGAATCCAAACTGAATTACTTCACACAAAAGAATAATTTTCAAGTAATTATAAGCAATAATCATATACGATGACTTATAACTGACTTTAAGTCGAATGTTTAAATGAAAATATCTTTTAGACATCTTGGTTCTAAAAAGACCAGTAAAACAAATTCTTAACATTTGTATTTATTTAGAAACACAATAGGTATGACTTAGAAAGATACTGAGATACCTCTTAACCATTCATTTTGTCTAAGTATTTTAACTGGAATCATTTTATTAATACTACTTACCTACCTACATAGGTATAATTTGTCTAAACATAAATATTGTCTTATAGATTTGCATACCTACGTCCCACACTTGTGTCAAAAATATCTTTAAATTCAAGTTTAAATAATATTCCTCTCTAGTTATTCATACATATGTAGGTACCTACCTATCTTTCGGCACAAAGATTCATAATGATTATAGGTTTTCTATTAGTTAATACATATAAATGAAAATCATGGCATTTTCTTATAGCGGCCTATCATCGTTCAAATATTTAAATGCTGAAAAACTGTGTACAGATTTGTATGTGTTTCTATCCCGAAGGAAAAATTCAGATAAACAAACACAACTCGTTCATTAGTTTTTGAAGCAAATTTTTCAATGATTTTTCGACTTTTCGATTGACAAAAACAATTTCAACAAAACATTAAACTTTTTAAAACACCGGCAAAAATGCTTATCTACTGTTATATCAAACACGGATCTACTTCGCATAAAAAATAACGAACAAAAATATATTGTGGTTCGTCAACAGTCGGCATCAATTTGAACTTATTTGCCTTAACAAAAATTATTGGAAAAAATATATTACCTAACTACCTATAACTATAACTAACTGCAATTATTTGGATTGGATTAGAAGCAAGCATGGGATGGGATAGATAGCTCCCAAGCATAATATCTCGCGAACTACCGCAACGCGATGCGACGTTCAAAGATAGGTACTCCTACTCTACTCATTCATTATATTTGCAGTTCCAGACTCTCTTTGTCTTATCAAATTGTGATTTTTCTCTTAAAAAGTAGGTATGTTTTCAAGAGCAACAAATAATAAATTTTCGCATTCGCATGCGTCGCCTAATGAAGTTTTGCGTCTCCCTTTCGTTGTTTGCGTGTGTTGGTACATATCTGTTTATCATAGACGCGCACCTATGTGTGATAGGTGGTAGGTGGTAGGCTATGGCTGTGGCAAGAATTCATTTATTTATTTATTATTACTATTGGATAGGTATGTTGTTTTCATTTTTTTTGTCCTGGTTTGCGTCGTCGAACAACGACTGCGACTCTCCTCAAATCTATCGCCTTTCACCTCCTTCCCTGTCTTCCCTGCGTGTAGAAGCATTAGACATTGTGGTGGTGGTACCCTTTTTACGATACATACTCTCATTTGTGCATATTATATGAGAGTGCTTTATTTTCCTAGTTATATTTTCCTTGTGCTCGATTTTGTTTTCCTTAATTTTTTGTTGTTGCTGCTACTTTTTTTCGGCGCTTTATTTTCATTTTCGCGCAACACCATAAACGTAAGGGTAATGATCGAAGAGTTATTTTCTAAAGCGCTTTAGGACGGATTGCCGCCGTCGTCGTCGTCTTTGTCGTGGCCTGGATGTGTCATCGTTGGTCGTCAATGTCACCATCGCGCTCAAACAATCATTTAATAAAAAAACTACATTATCAAAAATAAATTGATTTATTTTTGTTTGTTTGTTTTGAACTTTTTTTTTAATAAAAAAAAAAATACTACACGAACATTATGTGATTATTGAACATTTCTGCTTCACAATTTATTGAAAATAGTTAGATATCTACACCGTTTAGGTTTCAAAAATAATAAATCTGTGCAAACAAAAATTATAACTAAACAAAATCTCTTATCTGTGTTTTTTCAGGATAAAAAATAGTTTTCTTTCCTTTTTTTAATTTAAATTAAAATACCTGCTACCCAAATGAATATCAGAAAAAGGAAAAAATAACAAAAAAAAAAAAAGCAAATCAATATAATAGTGTGTGTGTGTGACTATGTGAAATATAAAATTATCAATTTTTTTTTTTAAAGTTAAAAAAAAGCATCTAAAGTTCCTATCCTAATTTAATTAATACAAAATATTTGTATATAAATTTAAAATTAAGAATACAAAATAATATAAAAAAAAAGTGCCCAATGATGAAAGTTATGGAGATAATGTCAACATAAATGTGAAACGAAATCAAATAAAGTCAAGAAAACAAGGATACCTATTCATTTATTTATTTCTGGAGTTTTGAGATAACAATAAAACATATGTAAGTTTTAACGCCAACTTAATTTTATTTACAATTTATTATCCCTACATTAAATTTTGTTTTTTCATATTTTTGTTTTGCTTTCAAATATTTATTTGTTCTAACCATTTTTCAAAATCAAAATCGTAGAAACGAAAATTCAGAGAATGATTGAGAAATGATATTTATTTATCTTATTATTATTTAACTGATTAATAATAATATCATTTATATTATTAACAATTTTTTATATTTTATTTGATGATTAGAGATAAGAACGTTTTATTTTATCAAAATAACGTGTTTCTTCGAATGTCAAATGTTGAAATTTAAACCATACAGTGGATGGAGTTTCTGTTTGTTCTCTAATTACCAAATCAAAGTTTGATTATCCAAAGCTTAAATAAATCAATTTTATTTTCTTATAAGGTAGGTTTTTTGATTTTTTTTTATGTAATGTCAATTAATTTTGAGGTAGGTAGGTATGTACCTATAATTTTTCAAATGACATAAAAACAATAGAAATGAGGATTAAACACGTGTAGGTACCTAGGTGATACAAGTAGTACAAGTAGTAGTAGATCAATCTTTAATGAAATAAAAGTTCTGCTGTTTGCATGCTGACAGAGTATCGCGCAAACAAACTGATCTTTCAACAGTGATGCTTTCAAATTGCAATTCGGTTTACAATTTAGTTGCTCTTATACCTACTTAAAATCTGGTAGAAAAAAAAGTGACTGTCATTTTGCAAGCTAAAAAAAAAGAGATAAATCATCTCACATTGCTACTTGCGGAGGTGTGAATTGGTTCAGCCGTCGGAAAAAACAAGTTCGTCACATTTTTGTGATCTTTTTTTGAATTTTCTTTTTTCAAACACAACCACAAAGTAAATACCTACCCACAAATAAATTCAATGATATTAAATATATCGGAGTCTTCTTAGTCCTATGTGCATATATGTATGTAGGTATACGTAACGAGCAATATAATATAAAACCTAACTAAAGTGTTCTTAGAAACAGTAATGAAAACATTTTTTAGCGATATGTTAGAAACATTATGGCAATTATTAGTTTTTGCAAGCATCCTTTTTTAATGCAAATATGTCCTAAGATGCCTTAACTGCAAAATAAGTAGAAGGTAGGTACCTAAACTTAAGTTCCATGTACATACTCGTTTGTATCCTGCACTGCAACACGGCTAATTTATTGCATTTATTTAACACATTTGGTAGGTACATGTGTTTCAATTTCAATAATTTAAAAATATGGGTGCAATGCTTCTTGATATTCAAAAACAATCCGATGCATTTATAACCGAGAAATGACAAAACGACTAAAAAAGGACTAATTTTTTGTCACGGAAAATATTCAATTTAACAGTTGAACTAAGAACTCAATCTACATTTTGACAGTTAGCTAATAACGTGTAATAGCCAATAAGTATACCTACCTTTTATTACGTTAACTAATTAGGTAGGTAACTATGTGATCTACACAATTACGTTATAGTTTGGGCTCTTTTCAAGAAAATAAGCATTTCTGGAATCTCTGATGTCAAGTTATATTCAGCCCTATCACACGTTCCATCGTAATAACTATTACCAAATAACTTCGTAGTGGAAAATATCTACACGACTTTCGAAATTATTGGAAATACCTACCAGAAGATCCAAATGAAACGGAAAAAAACATATATCTCCGAAACTTCAGCAGTGGAAATCCATTCGGAAATCCCCGAATGGATTGTATAATAGGGCTGATTATAACATTAATAAGACGTCAAAATAAGAATGAGCAAAGAAACATACGCGGAACATTATTTGGTGAGAGAGAAAATCAGATATATCTATATAGAAGTTATAAAATCTTTTCTACGACCCATTGATATGAAAAAAATAATTTAATAATAATATTAAAAAAATGAATATTTTTTAAGAGAAAACAATTGATGTTTATTTAATTGTAAAGAGGAATGTACCTATGTAGGTAGGTATGCTATTAAAAATGATAAACGATATCAGCCAAATGGCCGCCACGGATACGGTTGCAGCACCATATCCTTTTCATGAAATCTATTATGACCAATTTGCACTTTTGGGGCTGTATTTCCTCGATAACTTCATGAATTTTAAATTTAAGGTCTTAAATCGATTATGGAACATTAGCGTAGGTCCTATCTTTCACGTGGCCTCAAAGAAAAAAGGCCAATTGTTATCACCTCTTCGAGAAATAACACAGTCAGGAACTTTTCTTGCAAAATTGCGATTGTGGCACGTAGCGTCGTCTTGTTGCGTCTTAGGTTTCCGCAAATCTTTGTTGCCTTATAACCACACCCGTATCAGATCTTGTGGTTGTCTATCCAATTCTTTTTCAAAATCAACCAGCACAATTTGCAAACCTCTTGAGCAATGACGATGTTTTCCATTACGAATAGTATACCAGTCATCAAATAGGTACCCGCAACCAGCTCGATGATCTTTTTGATATGTCACATCAGCTAAATTTAACTGTAATTATCGGAGTTAAGCATAAAACTCTTGTGACAGAATGCAGACTGAAAAAATTTTTATTTCCCTAACATATATTTTATAATATTTACGCAAATACCTAGAGAATAGGAACACCTACGTTCTATCTGAAAAACATTTTTGAGCTGAAAATATATAATTTTTTTTTTATTTCAACGGATTTTGTATGTTTGTTTTTTAGAATTCATATTTTGCACACTGCATTTAGGTAGGTAGGTACTTTCTTTAATTCTTTGCATTGAAATTTATGGTGAAATTTTGAAGTTTTCGATTGTAGATGAAATGTTTTTTTTTGTGGAACACGTTTATAGGTAATGTCGTCGTCATGCAGGAAAATGAAAATCAAAAACAACATACAAAAAACAAGCATAACGGGAACCGAATATTTTTCTATATAGTCTAAATTCAAAAAACTTCTTTCTTCTTTTCTTTAAATTGTACCAACTTCTCTGTTTTGTGTCCATGTGTTAACATATACATACATAAGGTACATACATACCGTTGGCTAAGTGCACAAATGTGCTAAGTGCATTTTTTGTCGAAAATGAGTTAATTAAAGGTACCTGAGTAGAATTCAGGACATATAAGTTTTTTTTTTTTGGCAAACTAAAATAATCTGTATTGAGCGAAAACACGCTGTCCTAGGTAACACCCACAGCCTTATGGAACTTAAAAGCGCACTCCTGCAATTGTTTTTTGTAATTTCATTCGTTGAAATGTCATCCATTGAAAATAATGAAACTAAATCACAATATATTATAAAAACAAGTAGGTAAATCTTAAAATGTCGCTATGAATTAAGCTAATTGCTGCTGTTTATAACTTAACTAGCTTCACAACGTTCCCATATAAAGTTTTTCAGGAACATAAAAGGTACCTAGGTATATCTATTAATATGAATATCCCTTTTCCCCACCAACACTTACCAACATGCTCACCAAAACAAATGACAAGGACGATTTCATGGATTGCTTTTTCTCTCTTTGATTGAAACCCAGTCGTTAATTAATGGAAGAGAATAAAAACAAGGGTTGCTGGAGTGCAAATTAGTAAGTAGGTATCTATCTACAAATCAGCGAATTGCAAAAAAAGAAAAACAAATGAAAATCTCTATGTATCAACGCAAAGATGGTTAAATATTTACCACCCTCTCAAAGTGGTTTTCTCCTTTCTGGAAAGTTTTTTTTTTCATCATCCAATCAACAACATTTTTCTAATGAAAGAGTGCAAAATATTCTTTCCATTTGAACTTAGATAGGTAGATATTAGATGAATAAAATTGTATACATTTGTATGTATGTTATGTACATATATATAACTTAAGATATACACTTTACCACCAGAGAGATTAAATTGATTAAATGTGGAGGAGGGTGGCGTTGGCTTCTTCTGCTGTTCTAGTAGCGGTAAGTTCTTGATTGGATGGAAACTCCCCATTTAAACAATACACACTAAAGAATACTGTGTTAACATTTAGGTATATAGCAATGGTTTAATTAATTAAGAAGGCGAAGATGAGTCTCGGTGATTCGTCGTCTCATTAAGGTTGCTTGACTCGCAGGTTCTAGGCAGAGGGTGGGGCTTCAATTGTGTGTGGGGCTGATGAAATATATCAACCACTCAAAATATTCGCAATGTCGGCAATTAGTAAATATTTACTAATTTGTGTTCCTATTTGTTTGCTGTATATATCTTCCTACGTATGTATGTATGTGCAATCATGGTTGGATGTGCTCAAAATAAGTTGTTATATTTTGTTTGTTAGTCAACCAATAGAGGCTTTGTTAATTAAGGCAGGGAGTTTTGTTATTTTTTCCCTTTACCTAGAAAATGAACTTCACTAAATGCATCCACATTTCACACTGTAAGTACTGATTTAATTAGTTTCTTTCATTTATGTAGGTAGGTACCTACCTACTTTCAATCGCTCAATTAAGTACCTACCTACCTACGCCACGTTACGGCACACAACATTTACATATAGGTAATTGTTCAAACAATTAATACCTACCTTATTACAATTATCGATTAAATATAGGTAGGTGTCTATTTACCTACACTTGAACCATTAACCTTAGATTAGCTTTAATCTTAAAATAATTACCTACCTATCTACATATTTCGGACCAATTTTATTTTATTAAAATAACGAATATGATTTTCGGTCCAAGTCTACCGAGCCCCAACCTGTAGGTAGGTAGGTATACCTATCTATACCCGAATTTTGAAAGTTATACTATGATGTACCTATCTACCTCTGATGTGCTTTCTTCAATATTTTTTTAGGTATTTCAATAGATATCAAGAAGTTAGGATCTTCTTGATATATATTGAAATACCTGGTACCTGAAATACCTGGTACCTGCCTACATTATTATGAATTAAATTTTTAAGTTTGCAATTAAAATTCATATTATGTAGGAAATCAAGTACAACTAGCATTCACAATTTTGCAAATCAGATTCACTTGTTTTAGGAATAGTGTTATGTAATATTTAAGAAGAAAATCAAGAATATTCGTTATTTAAAAAACATTGGTAGTTAGGTAGGTACTTATATACATAGGTATTTATAAAGGTTTTTATGAAGGTATTTTTGCATAAAATCTGTTTTTGTTGAGTTACGTTATATCATTAGTTTATACACATAATAGAGAAATCATGTGTATAAGTGAAATAAAGAAAAACATATCCAAATGTATGCAGAAGAATATTGTTAGGTTCGGTTTGAGTGTTTTTCGTTACAGGGAAATAGGGCAAAAATAATTACTCGATAATGCTCATTTAGCGACATCAAGTTGGTTTGAAACCAACTTGATTTCTCTATGAGTATAAACTAAATGGTAATAGGTACCTATGTTCTTGATTTCCTTTTCAAATATTACAACTCTTCCTAGGTCGGTACGTAGCAATCCTATCTAGGTACAAATATTTATTAATGTAGGTAAATAGGTATACTGAAAAAACGCTTGGTTTATATTTGCCAGCCAAGAAGTTCATTATTTAGGTAGATAGGTACCTCGTACCTACCTATCTAAAAATTACTCATAATAATGATTAGTTACCCATAACTAAAAAGTAAAAATTTCGCTTGACAGTTGACACATGAATAACGATCAATTTATGAGATCAGTTAGGTTTAACTGTTCTGCGTTTCCAAAGATAAATTAAAAAAAGGCCACACACGTCACCACAAAATATACCTAATTTGTTTCATTGCTAGATAGGTATACTGAAATGCTAATAATTTATTACTTTTGACAAAACAGAAGAAAGCATAATTTTCTTTAGGTAGGTAGGTAGGTAGGAAGGTACCTACAAGTTTTTGATGCCTTATGCTTAGTAGGTAGGTACAAAACCCCTAAACCCCAAAACTTCCAATCCCAACAAACAACCCGACTTTTTGTATATATATGTATATGTAACTAGTAGCGGATATTAAAATGTGTTCCTTTCCTTGTGTTTGTGAATTCTAACACATACCACATAGTCGGTATATAAGCATCCCCTAATTAAAACAAATGTCACTGGAGTCCATTTAGCAACATTTTTACCACTACTGACGACAACACAACCATGCCATCAAAATTCGTATTTAGACGTAGAAGAGGGATGAAAATGATGATGCTGCATAGCAAAGCACAATCCCAAAACGAAAAGCAAAGAGCAGAAAATGAAGGCGTTCCTCATTTCCGCTTCTGTATTTACCTTTTTTCCGTTTTATGTTTTTTTTGCTGCTGCTGCTGCTGCTTCTGATTTTTGTTGTTATGTGCCCATTTTCGTAGCTGCCGTCATCCTCATTAACCGTTTGTGCGCGAACTTGTGTGGGATGTTTTGCAAAACGACAAAAAAAAGTACCTAAAAGCACAGAGGAAAAACTTGAATCAAAGGGCGGAATTATTAATATCATCCTCGCTCTTGTGTTTGCCGCATCGCTGTGTATAAAAGATTATTTTAAGGGTTGATTACAATTTATAGACAGTGTAAGCCAACAAAAACACAGTTAACGCAAGGTGACAGAGTAGTATGTGGTAGTATGGTATATGTATATGCCTTATTGCACAAAGTAACTAAAAAGTAACAACACTTACTTGTCCCTTTGTCGTTTGGCTCCAGTTAAATTTTAGTTGCTGTGTGAGTTTTAACATCTAAACCTTAACATTTGTTTTTTAGTTGATTCTTGCTTGTTTGCTTCTTAAAGTTAGAGTTATGTATTTTGTCCGCCTTCTCATCTGAGTGACAGGAATGTAAGTTTCACATCTTAACCCTTTACGCCCAGTCCATGCCTCCTGTTTTATTAATTAATGCGCAAGTGATTAGTTACGGAAGGAGGAGTTCGGTTTTTTAGCATTGATTTAATTGGGAAGTTTTTGTGTACCTAATTAAAGAAAAAAATAAGACTAGGTAGCTATAGCTAGGTATGTATGTAAGACTTGAACAAGGATCATCAAGGACATTCTGTTGGCTTAAATATTTTACTGAGTAGGTAGGTACACAAAAAAGAAAGGGGGTTACCTAATACAGGAATGCTCTCTTACTGTACGTACCTACCACTATGAGTAGGTACCTATCTATACATATACCAATGTACTTACCTACATACCTACCTACCTCTATTAGTTTTATTAATTGCTGTTTTTTTTTTATTTGTAGGAACCTAGGTACTCAAGGAAGGTAAGTAGGTATATTTATGTTTTTTTTTGCCTCAGGTATAGGTATGTAAAAATGTAGGCACCTATATATGTATATATACTATAACTAGATGCTTACGTTAGTGGGTAGGTACCTACTTATCTAGGTAATACAAAGTTGGTAGATAGGTACCTACACTGCATTAAAAGCTGGATAGTTACCTACCTATCTATAGTAATTAGACATGGGTATGCACCTACCTAGGTACCTATAGTTTTATAATTTATCCAAGAGTTCCTATTATAATCAAAATGGGGAGGGTGGGAACGAATGTTAGTTACACAGGTAGGTATACATGTTTAAATGAAAAAATGCATTATTATTAAATGATAGGTAGATAGGTACTAAACTATATCAAAAATTACTAATGATGTTCTCAAGCTGACCTTGATCCGAGTGTATGCAATGAAAGTTTTTTTTTGAAGTCAAATCCCACTAATTTCATCTGAAGATTGTGTGAAGTTAGTTTCCATCTACAATATTTGTATTATAGGAGATATGAAGCTGAAAATATTGGGCTGCTTTAGTTCCCGGTGCCCCCAACAGTTGAAGATTGGTTAAGAGGGACATGCTGCCCCTGAAACCCTCTGCCTGTCTTGATGGGTGCGAGTTTGGGTAGGTACCTACCTATGCAATATGTTATTTCCCACTTTGAGTAGTTTCCATGTGAAGTTAGTTCCCGTGAAGTTAGTTCCCTGCACCCTATAGGCATTTATTTATCTGTCAGATATAATAAGTAGGTATAGGATAGGAAAAGGCAATGGATTTCTTATAATATTAAATGGATTCTCTTTAAATAAAGCTTCCACATAGGTACAATCGAAATTAAGATCCACTTACCTATTATTTAAGCCGGAAGTCTGGATTGGAAAAAAACTACAGAAATTCAATTAATATTGTAAATTCTATTAGTTTTTAGCAGGACACATTTGTTCGTGTTTTAATAATATGGCAATTTTTTTTTGTTAATCTTTTTTTTTTCATGAGGTTGTTTTTTTATAAGATCTGCAAGATGTTTTAATTTGCCCCATTTAAATGTAAAATCAAACAACCTGAATCTTGGCATAGCTTAACTACAAAAAAACAAAATTTTACTGAAACCAATAACATTATTTATAAAATAAAACACTTTTCATTGTTCCTATCTAGTGAGGAGAGTTACAAGACTGATTTTTTGGACTGAGCGTTGGTACCTATAACTATTTTTTATCTACGATCGATTTTAAGTTGCCGTAGATACATTGATTGGTTTGGATAAAATTAATATTTTCTTTTTCACGCTATTCTAAATGCTTAGGGGAACCCTTTGTTTTAATGTTGTTGCAATTTACCTCTATTATACTTGCAGATCCACCTTCCTCTGTATATATTTAATTTATTTTAAGTTTAGTTTCCTTGTATTATATTAATTAAGTAGGTAGGTGTATTGAGGCTTGAACTTGCATCAACGGAATTCATAAACACTGTTCTTTGTCATTACTAAAGTTCATATAAGTGGAATCGACTGTACCTAGAAAAATAATCGTCTCAAAGAGTGCCCAATACATAGGCACATAGTTATAAATAAAATTTTCGCACAAAAGAATCTAAAATCTATTCACAAACAACTTCGTCCGCGAAAAATATCTAAAGCCAAGCACAAGCCACCAATTGCACAAACATAGGTACCACAAAGCAAAAGCAGTCCCGTCATCGTCCAACCAAACGCCGAGCCGCAACGAGATTCCATTGCTATCCTTGCGAGCTGACGTTGTCGTCATCGCACATCGAATCCAATTGGTATAATGAACATCTCTGGGGGAACACAAAAAGACAAAAAGGTAGGTACAACGTACCTAGAGTGCTATGCATTTGGAGGCTTAAAACTAAATGAATAGCCATGGCAACTGGCTTAGCTATATGACGACAACAGTGACTATAACAAAAACTCCCATCTAGATATGCAGCCATAAGCCATGCAGCCTGAGTACCTCTGTTATTCACTCCAACTACCAATGTTGATAGAAAAAGTTACTTTACTTATTGCACACATTCACAACTGCATCACACCATGACTGATCTAAACAAAAGAATGCCCTAAATTGGATATTTACCCAAAAAGGGATTTATTTTTGTAGTTTTTAATTTGCAATAGTTAGGTATAGGTAGGTATACCTATTTACTGGTATAGGTGTCTCTGTATATCTCTATGAGGGCAAGTTGTGCATTCGTAAAAAATCGAGATTTCTCGGAATATTATGCCTGCTGGTCACAATAAGCGATAATACCAATTTAAGTAACAAATAGTGTCAAGAGTCGTATGGATTAAACTGCACCACACTTGCGACATCTTTCCTAAGAAACCTTGTTAGGATTTGTAGGATTTGTAATCCTGAAACACTGCACTTAGTTCTGTGTTGATGGCTTCGTTAATTATTATATTCTAAAAGTAGGTACTCCTACAAACCTTAATTTTAGTAGATGTTAATTAATTAATTTTCGAAAGTAATACTTTTGTACTTGTAATTCGTATTCGTTGTGAGATGACTATCAAACTTGACATTGACGATATAATAGCATACCGCTGGCCGGATTTGGTTAAAATTGTATATGTACCGAGTGTTTTTAGGGTATTTTCAATTGATATTCAAGATTTCTATAGGTCTCAAAACAGCCTTATCTACCTTACCGTACTAGAAGTTCTGGAAAACGGCCCTTACCATTTCAATGAAATTTCATATGTACAGAGACATCGTATACTTACCTTACATACATATATGCATACATCTGATGAAGGTAACCAAACATTCATATGTACCTACTCGTTTTACGCTAGCTGTCAGACAACATTTGTTTTTCCCATTCTCAATAACAGATGAAGCGATTTTAACTAAATCCTATATTGAAATTATTATTGTCATTCTAAAATATATGGCACCAACATTGACGTACTAGATATGGACCGCCAGTCGGTTGGAATGTTCATACAAACAGCCAAGAAAAGTTGTTCCAGCTAAAAACAGTCTAAAAACGCCATCATCTTTTAGTGTTAAATTCGTGCACTAATTTCGCCATTAGAATTTAAATAAAAACGATAATATATTCATCTGTAAGTAACTCATGGCATAAGGAGTCGATGTGTTTTGTAAAATAAAAGTAGTCTGATAATAATTTCCACCAAAATATTTCAATAGTAAATAATTAATTAAAGAAATCATATCACTGCTACGCAGATTCCCTGCTAGTAGTTGATGGCGCCCATAGTTATGTTGGAACACGCGTGAAGTTGGCTACTGGCGGTCAATACCTAACACGTCAATGGTACCAATTATTGTATTCTGTTTTAAGTTTTAAACTAACTCTTAACTCTTTTTTTTTAATTTTTTTTTTATCATTGAATGATCAACTTTTAAAGTTTGTTGACAGATCCTTTGTTTATAATCTTGAAGGTAGGTACGTAGGTATATTAATTTTTTTTTTCAAAAAATTGTAAACAAAAGTATTTTTTTAAATGGAAATTTAATTTTTGGAGAAAGGTTTATTGGCTACAAACTTTAACTGGCCACTCCAAAACACCGTTTTAAATGTCATTAAGAATGTGAAGTGTATAGATGGTATTTAAAAAGTGGTCACCAATAAAAAGTATACCCACTCATTTGTTAAAGTTATAGGTATAGTAGTCGTACAACCTTATAAGTTATAACATTTTCTTAGTTTTTATATATTCCTTAATCGCATCACACAAAGCATCATATCAGTTTGAATCAACCTGATACCATCCCCATCGATACACTCCCACTTATTCACCATTGACGACTCATAGTCAGTTGGTGCATAGTACACACTAGGCTCCTTTCGTCATAAGTTTTATAAAAAATTAATTAATTAATTAAATTAAAAAATAAAAAAAATAAAAAATTGATATAATGAGTTTTTTCCTAATTTTCTTATTTTTAAGTAATAAATGAATTTCTATAATATTTAAGCTAGGTACGCCGAAAGGCAATAATTTTAAGTTGGTTATGGTATAATTAAGAGCGCTCTCATAGGGCCAGTAAGTTAGTTAACTTAATATGTAAGCTAGTTGTTAAGGTTTTTGTCTAGCAAGTAAGTAGTTATAAGAAAATTGAAATATAAAAACTTAATATACAAAAAAAAAAAAAACTTCTTTCGTCACCACGCAAAACAAAGTACCTACCCATATTGATACATTGTGTAACTATATCGAACAAAATAAATATAAAATAAATAAATTTAGTGGCACTGACAGCTCCGAAGAACCACGGCCTAGTGACTTACAACTCTCAACCAATCCTTTTGTGTGTGTTGTTAGTTCTACGGAATTGGAGGGGACCTACCATTTTACGTCGAATCCGAACGACTAAGGTGAGAAGCGCTTTTCATGACAAGGATACTCTTGGAGGATTTGTCACTTCCTCGCAAGAGGCAGTGCCCCTGAAAAAAACATTAGATTTTATCGAAGTTGGAAGCTTGGCTTGAACCCAGACCTCCGGCATGATGGTCCGACACCCTAACCACTACGCCACGGGGCACTACAAAATAAACATCGAAATTTTATTATTAATGAGTTCTCATAAAGAAATATAAAATTATCGCTAATATATAATTTATTAGAAGAAAACACCTTAACTGACAGGCAACTTCATAAGTTATTGTCAATCACCTTAATTTTTGTAAAATATAAACCCTAATTCTGTATAAACTTTTGTAAAAAAAAATTTTGTATCTATCTATCTATTTATATATCTATTGAACATAATACTCCATTTTTAACTTACCGTTTGCATGCGTAGAATTTATGTATAGTTACCTACTTTGCGCTTGCGGCTTTTATACGTACTGCAAACAAGGACGACATAACATACATACCACCATACCCGCACAATATATTATGAATACTTACTGCATTCGCAGATTGCTGGATGGCTAAAGGTAAAAAATACAAAGGGTTTCCTGATTGGATTCTTAGGAAGGTATATTATTTTGAAACCCAAACCGCAATCCCAAAATAATATCCTGGCAGCTAAAAGGTTTTAAAAATAATATGAACAAATGTTTAATTTTAAACAAGTTTTACCAGAAAGTTAAGTAATGTCGAATTCCTTGGATTTATTTCAGGTTTGATCGGAAAAGTGGACTTTTTTTTCCTTTTTTGTATATTAAGTTTTTATATTTCAATTTTTTTATAACTACTTACTTGACAAAAACCTTAACAACTAGCTTACATATTAACTTAACTAACTTACTGGCCCTATGAGAGCGCTCTTAATTATACCATAACCAACTTAAAATTATTGCCTTTCGGCGTACCTAGCTTAAATCTTATTACTTAAAAACAAGAAAATTAGGAAAAAAACTCGTTATATCTATCATTTTTTTACATTACATTACATTACATATTATTCTACTCCGTAGATAAATCTACGAAGTAGAGACACATATAAGCACTAGCAGCTTAGGCCATCGGCTTGAACAACACAAGAGAAAATAGACTGATGCATGACAGAGACATACACAACAGAAGAAAGACAGAGAACAGAGAACAGATGCCAACAGCACATTTAAAAATTAAATAAAAGAGTAGTTTTCTGGCTTTTCAAAAAAATATAACAAGGCTTTGTATCATTCACCGTTGTTTTTAAATAATTTTTTTTCTGATTTAAGTCAATGTTTTAGAAAATTGCCCCTCCCGCCTAAACGGGGGGAAATAGACCCCCCCTCCCATACAATTTTTTTCGTGTCTTAACTCCAGCTACACGCTCAAGCTTTTTGGTGTATCTTATACCAATCACCCTGTATACGTTTGTATGTAACCCTAAATAAAAATTAAAAAGTACCCCAAAATGTTAGCCCGTGATGTTTTTTTTTTTTTTTTGTATATTAAGTTTTTATATTTCAATTTTCTTATAACTACTTACTTGCTAGACAAAAATCTTAACAACTAGCTTACATGTTAACTTAACTAACTTACTGGCCCTATGCGAGCGCTCTAAATTATACCATAACCAACTTAAAATTATTACCTTTCGGCGTACCTAGCTTAAATATTATCGAAATTCATTTATTACTTCAAAATAAGAAAATTTGGAAAAAACTTATTATATCTATCATTTTTTATTTTTTATAAAACTTAAAACTACACTTAAAACTACTTAAAATAACTGAAGACTAGAACAGCCACAGCAACGGTTTTTTTTTCTTTTTAGTGCCACCATAATTGTTTTGTACTAACCTAGCCTACTTTTAAAGCCAAGGACACGCCTAAGCCTGCGTAAGTCAAACCAAGGCAATAAACTCAATTAGTCAACTTTTATTTTTATTAATTTTTTAAATTTTATGAGTTATTTTACTTTTGTTCCTTCGCATGGATGTTGAAACAACAAAGTTGCTTTTTTTCTGTAATTGTGTGGTGAATATTTTATAGACGCGATCCAAACAATTCACTTTAGTTTTTTTCAATAACATATTGCACTATTAACAACAAAATTCACGTCCAATAGATTATTTCAAAATTATTTTGTTTGGGAAATCTATTTTAAAATAAACCAAACTACACAATTAAAAGGCTCGTCTGATAGAAGAAATGAAATCTGTTAAGTATGTGTGCAAATATGTACGTGTGAATCTTGCTATCAAATCAAGATTTAAGAAAAGTTCATCTGAGGGGAAAAAATCAACTTTTCTTGTCCATGGATCATGTTTTTCGAAGAAAATGCAACTTTTGTCTGAAAAAAATCGATTTTTTATTTCCAAGAAATTCGACATAATTCTGGGCATGCAAAGGGGCAATGTCTTCCTCCTAGAACTTTTAAAAATACCTATTGGTTCTTTCTAATTTCTTATCTAATTTTTTTTAAATTCTTTGATACTAATAGTTCTGTTTTACGTTAAGTTTTCAGTTTAGAAACTAGTACCTAGATGCGTAAATTAGCTTCTGAAAAGATGCCGACCGTTGTGTGTTCCGCAATATAGGCTTAGACAACGCCATAACATTCTATAATAATTTTTAACCTGTTGTTAATTAGAAACCCCTCCCCTCTAAAATCAAAAGTGTTCGTGCCATCTATAAGCTAATAGCTTACACCTTGTGAAATCTAAAAGCATATACCTACTCAAGTAACATTGATCCACAACATTTATTGATTTGGCTGCAAAATTAGTTTACATAAGAGAGCGATTTTTTTTTTCATTCTTCATAAATGTCTCAAACATTCACGACGCGTCGTCATTTATAACATCAAATTTACAAAAATTATTTATGTTCTGGAATAACTATTTTTTACTATAGTTTTGTAATATGGAACTTACACAAGAACCAAATATAAAACCGGGTTCCATATAAAGCCCTTTTTTCTTTAAGAATATTTGTTGTGTCTTTCCTCAAGCAGGAGTCATGTTACGAAGTCAAATAAGAAACACCCTCAGTTTCATATTCCCATCTTCTCTTCCCGCTTTTGTGTATAATTCGCTCCAATCTTTGATTGATCGTTATTCAATTAGGCAATTCAAAATATTATGCCTTTCAAATGTTAAGAAGCTAAACAAAAAGATTTAAAAATAAAAAAAAGGAATTTGAAAAGCGTTCACCCTATGTAGACGTAGAGATAGAAAAAGGGATACCCCCGCAAAAAAGGATAGAAACATTTTCATTATAATGAGAAACTTTGTTTATTAGTTTTCTATCTTTCAGATACCAAATGTTTCCACAAGAATGGATTTCGATTTGTGCCCTGAAATTAAATTCTTAAAGTCTTCCCCCAATTTCAGTGTTCATTGAAATTAAAACTGTAGTTAAAAGTTTAAAGTAAAAAGGTACCTAAAGTTTAAACCGAAATTTGAGTTTATCAGCCGATCACTGTTGTCTACATTTCGCCGCCTGAGTGCTTAAGTGCCTCATATCCATCGAAATTATTCCTGACAAAACGATTTTTAAGGTTTGAAAAATCATTTCGTTACTTTCTACTTAATTAACATAACTTTTGAATGTTTAAACATATTAATTGAACAATTCTTTCTTGTCATTTAAAAGTCCTTTGGTCAAAAATCATTACGGCTAAAAAAAAAAGTTTGAAAAAAGTCAGAAATGGATATATGTAGAACCCTGTTTTTCCATGGGATATAGGACTTTTGTGCACTTAACAGAATAAAATAAACGAAAACAAAAATAATATAACAATTTAAAATCATAAGCATTATTAATTAAAAAAAAAATTTAACTGATAAAAATATAAAATAAAAAATTAATATTAAGTCTGTGGGTATGCCTTACTTTATATCACATAACTATTTTAACAATAAATTATGAAAAATGCTTAAAATTAATTTTGATCCGTTAAACGAAAAAATACATTTAATTCTATTCGAAATTGAGTATTAAAATATTTCAACATTCATAGGAGCAAGTTTTTTCTAGTATTGTAATTTTTTTACCCAGTTTTGTTCTTATCTATTTTAGTAAAAAAAACAATTCTTAAATATTATCGATACAAAATTTCGAAAAAGACTACATTTAACTCTGTTTTATACTTTGGCAACTTGAAGGTACATAATTTTCGTCTCTATAAAATAATCATAATCACGTCTCTACAAAAATTGTCCCACCTAGTACAAATTTGGACATGAGGCAAATAAGCACTAAGAGAACACACAAATTTGTGGTCTATAGAGCAGAAGTGGTTTCTCTAACTTTGTTTATAATAGAGATAGAGCAATTGTGATAGGACCAAACTATAAAGAATATTCGAATTAGTATAACTGCATCATTAACTCAATTTCCCGAAAAAGTGGTCTATGACTAAAGTCAACAAAATAAGGCCATATGACACTTTGGCAAAGCGGAAAATGGCCAAATTTACAAATATGGCCATATTTCGCATTGTGAAAGTGTCAAATGGCCAAATTTGTAAATATGGCCAAATGTCATGGCACCTCCATTTTTTTCTGTCTCACACTACGGACTAAACAATTCATGCACACCTTTATCCCCAAACGCATAAAACTTCGGTTAGTAATGAAAGAATATTTTGTACAGCTCTTTTTGCCACCTTCACCCATGTATTTTTATGTTGTCAAAATGTGGCCAGGTGATGCCTGCACTACATGTTTGTGTACATGTGTACAGGTTGACAACATTTTGTTAAAGCTATTGATTGAAGATAAACCAAGTAACTATGTTAAACAACAACACTCTCCTTACAAGTTGGTAGAAAAAAAAGCATTATAATTAGAAAATAGGACAAATGATCAACCAAAACGAATGTGTCAGAGTAATTAAGCGAAGCAAAATCAGCAACAACGGGCAGCAAGTCATGCCTGATTACATAACCGATCTGTAAAGACCTTTTTCTTTTCTTATTGTCTGTAAATGAAATGAATTTTGTTGTTTTGTGTGTTTTTTTCGTTTCATGCATAAGTGCATTTTCAGGAAGTGGTTGTGAGGGTTTTTTAATACATAGGAACCTATACACAAACTGTTGACAAAAGTGCTTAAAATATTAAGGTAAGTATATTGTACCTAACTAATTAGATTAGTTTGTTTGATTGACAATTAATTTTAATTAAGAAAATTTTGTATTTGATTCTAGATAGTTGACAACTCTGTTCTTATTGACAAACATGTACCTACATATTTTATTAAAATTTAATGGTTCGTAAATAATTCTAAATATCAATAAGTATATAGGTAATAGGTACACTGTTGACAGTCTTTAACTCTTGGTCTCTACATCTCCCAGCTTTTTAAGCATCTTTTGCGAATCACCCTGTGGGTAAACTTCGTTTTTCACCGATTGATATTTTTATTTATTTTGTTAATTAATTTATTTATTTAATTGTTTTGATACATTCACATTAAGAAAAAAATATTTTTAGTATAATTTCCTAAAGGTTATTAAAACAAATTTATTTTGTAAGCTTTCGGCTCCTTTTTTATGCCCTTTCTAGAAAATCTTTAATAATATTAATATAACTACATAAATTTTAATATAAATAAGTATAAACAAAAGGAAATACTTACAATAATAATAAACTTTAATGTTTGAATGAATTTTTTCTAATAAATTATTAAACATTTTCTGAAGAGGGCCTACAAAAAGAGACCGAAAGCTTAAAAAATAATTTTGTTTTAATACCCTGGCTTGGAGTACCATTAAGAAATTATACCTACCTATTACGAAATTTTCAACCAAGCGATTTTTATTTAGGTATTTAAAACCATATTCTTTTAAGAGGTGAAGTTTAATAGTGAAAATAATGATTTAAAACTATATTTAAGTATTGGTAACATTGAATTCTTAAAACATTATATAAAAAAAAACAAAGAAAAGGTCTATAGTTAAAAACAAACTTATAGGAGAAAAAAAACCAAACAGAGGGATACACACCTCCCTATTTAAATGAAACCTTACATGGTCAATCATTTGACATCAAATTTCGTGTACATGAAAATTGACGTTTCCCTTAAGCTTAACCTTACACGGCCAGTCAAACGGCATCAGTCATGATCAGAATCAGTCAGAAATCAAAAGTGTTGATTTTTCGTCAAACACATACAGCGTTAACGTTACAAAGATTTATGTCAATTGATTGACTGTGTAAGGTTCGCTTTACGTGCTAAATCATTGTGACATCAAATTTATTTTGTTCATATCTTCGTGTGGCTGTTTTCAATTGGTGAACAAATCTTCGGTCTCTTTCTCTTGCATTTTAAAATAACCTTGCACACATCAATCTCTTTGATCAATCATCATGCAAAGTTATTCATTTTCATTCATTCATTACAGTCATTCTCGTCAATAAAATTACAGATGTACGTGACGCAGTTCTATTTTCACAGAACCATCTAAATGAGTGAGTCTTAAGACTTAACCTTTCCGAGATATAAGCGTTGATACTTAAAAGGGGAACTTCGTAACCCTCCTCCTCCGTTTCACCTCCCAGACGTCAGGACTTTTAGTATGGTTACTTTTGAATCACACTAAACAAGTTTCTATAGAAATTACTGAGCTCCCAGCTCACGCCCTCTAATATCCCTTATACACCTTGAATGAGTGTATGTGAATTCATTTTTAATTTGTAAAATTATGACTTCTCATATTACAAAAAAGGTGATTTTGGTCTGATGCATTCAACAACCTAACTTGAAAAATTATTTTTTTAAAGGAAATTTAATTATATATAACTTCTTCCAATGATTTTTTTTGTTAGATAAACAGTTTGGAAGATATGACGGAATGTTTGATGAAAAATAAGGGGAAAACACAATTTTTTGTAATTTCCCTTTGCGATGCGTGCAGTTCAGGAACGGTTGGGAATTAAAAAAAAATAATATGACAAAAAAAAATTTTTTTTAAACTAATTTTTTTCAAAATTTTATGTTATTAACTATTCTTTTTATTTTCTAAATTCAATGCTCTTATTAATTTTTAGTCAAAAACAGAAAACCGGATGCCAAAATGTATTTTTGCGAAATTAAGAAAAACTAGAAGTATTTATTTCCAAGAAAAACACTTTTTTTTTTGGTTTTCTCAAATTTGACCTGCTCAGGTCAATTATTAATTAGGTTATCATCCCTTTTTTATTTTTTATTACATACCATCCGATTTTAATCAAATAATAAAAAAAAACGAATTAACTTTTTACTTTACTTACTGGTTTTACTTTTAAATTTTTTTAATTTCTCAAAAACTAAGATACATTTTGGCATATGGTTTTCTGTTTTTGACTAACAATTAATAAGAGCATTGAATTTTGAAAATAAAAATAATAGTTGATTACATAAAATTTTGAAAAAAATTAGTTTAAACATTTTTTGTTTGTTTTTTTTTTCAAAATTTTGAGTATGAAAATTAATTATTTTTAAAATGTTGACTTAAACAACTTAATTTAAAAAATAAATAAAAGAGTAGTTTTCTGGCTTTCCAAATAAATATAACAAGGCTTTGTATCATTCACCGTTGTTTTTAAATATTTTTTTCTGATTTAAGTCATTTTTTTAGAAAATTGCCCCTCCCGCCTAAAGGGGCGGAAATAGACCCCCTCCCACACGATTTTTTTCTTGTCTTAACCCCACCTACACGCTCAAGCATTTGGGTGCACCTTAAACCAATCACCCTGTATAATGTGAAACTATTTGTTGAGAAAATTACACATACTTATCCAAACTGATTAATTTACCTACATGTACACCAACTCGCAGCCGAAATGTTAGGCGAGTAATCTGACGTTCCATTTCACTCTCTAGAACACTCGCATTTGTTAGCTGAATCGCTTTTCAATGAAATGCGACTCATCTCACTCACTCCCTGGAAGTTTGAATTAGCTGAATCTCGACACAGAGGTTGTAATTTCTGTTTGAGTTTTAAATTTAACATAATGTACCTGCCTTTAATTTAAAAAAAAAACTTAATTTCATTTCAGTAGGTAGATACACTATATTAAAGCATTGATTAAAGTGTCTTATGCACATAGGTTCATTGGAATATAGAATCGTTATAGATTATTATAATGAACAAATATCTATAATAACTTATAATGATTATTTATCTTTTCCCTCTTTCGTAATTTTATGACCACCACACAATTAGATGTTGATTGCGTTCAACAAAATGCACAAATAAATTAAAAATCTCGTCTTTTAGGTCCACGGAAAAAAAATGTAAAAAAAAGAAACACACCAGAATCTATATATGTACATAGGTACCTAATATGTGCAATTAAAATCACCCAACCCAAATGGAATTCAATTGAAATCACAATTAAAACCAGAACAAAGAAATCACTTCACTCATAGTCGTCGGTCGTCGTCGTTATCGTTGTCGTTGTCGTAGATGACATAATAAATTAACGAAAATTAAAACGAACAACGTCCTAATTTGGACGTATCTCTCTCTATGTTTCATTAAATTCCTGTTCAATGACCATCATATTCCAATGGACAGATCGATTGGCTATTAATTGTTGTATGAATACTCGTGAATTCAATTAGTTTTTTTTATCGAGCAACATGTGTCTAGATACATTTATTTTAACTCTGAATTTTTGATATTTCCATCAAAATACGTAGTGTTGTATAGTGCAATGAACTTCATATAACGAGGCAAGAAAGAAAAGGACGAGAACACTCTTAATTAAGACACCCAATTAATACAGTAACAAATCATTGAAGGCGCACTCTGACAACAAATGATCAGTAGCACTTATTCTGCTCGTTAGTCGTTAGCCATTTTTCAAAATGAGCCAACACTAAAACACCACTCCTGACTACAAGCCGCGGAGAAATGAACTTGGCGCTTTTGTTCGTTGCTTGAATGTATGAGCTCAGAGAAACATAAACCAGCAACATCTTTAAGCCTCATCGTCTGGCATTTGTTTGTTTGATCATCGCCCGTCATCGCCTTGTTTTTGAGTTTGAAACCTTCAATCTTGTCCCCCTCCTGTCTGACTTTGAATGATGAAAAAAAATATATATGTAACGTACCTATCTACCTACAAATTCGTAAATGAAAAAACAAAAGTTTTGTCGTCTTGTCTTAAAAAGATGAGATGGAGGTGTACAAACATTTTCTTTGCTCCCTGGTTCGCGCTTTGGCGTTTATAGGACGTGAGTTTGGCAGAATAGGGAGCACTGATTTGCATTACAATAACTGTGTCTGCGGTAAATGTTGCTGTATGTATGGTCAATTGTTTGAGCAGCATCTATTTAATTTACGGACAGACATATTCAATGCAAGCATTTTTAACTTTTAAATCTGTTCTGAAATTCAAATTGAACGATGATGAACAAACGAGAGCAGTAAACAACAGCTATCTTTTGATAGAAGGAAAGGGGTTCGGCGGAAGGGCTCAGGGATACAACAAGCCTTATGGGTGCGTACAATTAGAAATTAATTATTATTTTACGTACACACTATGTAGATATGTCTTTTGTTTGAGTTGTTGTTCACATTTCTTTCCTGGTTTTATAAGCTGAATATTGGTTCTGTGTTGCGCAATAAAGCTTCAAAAAAATATCTTACTCGAACGTAGAATTAGCGTTAATTACAGCTTAAATTAGTGGTAATAAAACTGAGGATATGCTTCTTAAGAACACGAGTAACATCGAGAACTAAAACTTCTAGTAAAAATAAATTTTCCAAAAATTTCAGAGTTAAAGACAAACGGTAGGATTGCTTATTTCGAAAGTATGAAGAGTTTTCTATTTGAAAAGAACTGATGTTGTATAAACTGTACTCAAAATATTTTTTAAATTTTTTTTTAGACAAATACAAAAGAAAATGTAAGTTTTTTTTTTTGCGTCCTGAAAAATTTCTTATCATGGACATGACATGAAAATAAGCGACTCAATTAACAAATATCAAAAAAATACCATACCCGATTCCTTTTTTCATTTCTATAAACAATATAGATACCTACCCTCCGAGTCTCCTCCTGAACATCTTAAAATATTTCTCAGTTAAATGAATACAATTATTTACATACATATTATATATTTTTAAGTTTATTAATCAGATTATAAGATTTTTGTTTTGTTTTTAATTGCAGAATCAAAAAGTTGACAAAGGACAAAAATCGGCGATCTTTGACTGGAAACTAATAAATGCTTGGTAGGTAAACTTTTATTATTTTAATTTCACAATGACAGTTGTATATTTTTTACAATTTGACTGCTTCTTCAATTTTTTTTATTTTAGTTTTTACTCATTTACACAATTTTCTAGTTATATATTTTCGTATTTTTGTGTTGTCACATGATTCAGCTACTGTGTTTCTATCCTACTATTAGTTGTCAACAAAGCAGAATTCTTAGAGTTTACCACCTTTTATAATGTTCTTCAAAGATATAGTTTGGTAGGAATTACCCTTTCCTCGAAGTAATTCAAACGAGTACAAAAAAAAGTCGTAAGATTGATATAAAAGATTTTATCCTTGTGCATAAATTTGTTCGATTGCAAATTTACGACTACCAGCCCAGGTGGGTTAAATGACTGATCCTTTTTCTCAGGAAGTCGAAGCATGAGTGTTGTAAGTCTGAAGTTTGTATGGAGACCGAGAGATGTAGTTCCGATAAATCGGTGGTACACTCGTTGTGTGTGTTTGCAAAATAACAGACAAAAAGTCGACATTGTCTTTATTTAGATGACATTGGGCAGACAATTTATATTTTTAGTCAGCGTTGCGTAGGTTGTTGCCAAGAGACGCATATGAATGTGTGTTTACTTATGTTGTTGAAGGGTTATCGACTTCGTCTGAAGCTGCAGGAATCTCTCTTGTTATGCTCTTTGACAACTACGTTTGTTTTATTTTGTTTTTATAGTTAAGATATAGTGTAGTGTGGGTTCTAGGATAGAGGTGATTGAAATAAAGCTTTTTTTTTATTTGTGTTTAGTCAACCTAAGTGTGGGACTTTCTTAAAGAGAAATAAAATTCTTTAGGTAGTATATATACTAGCAAAGAAATTACCGAAATATCTCTGATAAAGGTGTTATGCCAAAGGATAAAAACATTACAGGAGCTGACTTTAAATAATTGCTGGATTCTCAAAATAAAGAGCTAGTTATAATTATTACTTAAGATGGTGTTCCAGGATGGTACGCCTCCTTATTAAACAAGTTCTTACAGCCATCTCGGTCTTTAGCTAGGTTAGCTGCCTTCAGTTATACACACCACATTGAAATACTTAATTCAAAATGCTTAAAATATTGTTCTTTATTTTCTCAAACCGTATTATCACCTCAGATCAGCTATACAAACCGAGACGGGCATTGTGGCGCCCTTAATTACGACATTTAATAACTACTGACGGACAATTTAAAACGTAATTCCACTCCTTCATAAATAGTCATCGATTTGAAAACCTAAATGTCATTATTTAAAACTATAATTTCTGAGCTAAGACTTTTTTGCCTAGCGGTCTTATCGCTCTAAACCATAACGTCCAAGTCCCATAAATGTCATAACGGAAAAAAACACCTTAATAATTTGTTATTGTTCATTAAATTTGTGTGCTATGCCATTTTTCATTTTAGGTTTTATCGATCGACATGGCTTTACTGATGGAGCCCACCGTGTGTAAGAGTAGGTACCTATAAAACATCTGTTTCTCGGCGTAACGCATTTTGGAGCGAAGGCCACTAGCTTTATATTTGTGAATAAAAGATAGATAGACAGATAGTATGCTTATTCTTTATTTCATCGAAATTTTTTACAAAGTGTTTTCCTAAGATTAAAGGATGGCAATCGTCTTGATACGACATTTCTAATAAAATAAAAGAAAATTAAAGAAATATTAGTTAGATATTGTTTTTAATTCTTCTTATTTAAGTTGTATAGCCATAAAATTCACAACACTTTTACCAAAAAGCTTAAAACATAAGCTTAAACATCGCCCAAATGGAATATGATACCGCCCAAAACTATTTTCCACTTCCGAAATTTTTACAAATCTGAAAATACCTTACCTTCGATTTTTTTTTTTTTTTATTTTAGTTTTTTTTTGTCTTGGCAGAGAATTTAAGAACAAGAAATGGGTACAATGTGGAGGGGCTTACACTTGACAAATTTTAAAACTAAAATTTCATAAATCCTTTATTAAATTAATTTGAATTTAATCAATTATTTTTAAAGCCAAAGTTAAATAAAATATTTAAAAATATATTTCTAAAATGACTTGATATTCTTAATTCAATAACCCAAAACGAATTGAATTATGGCTTGCCAAAATACGCAAATGATTTAATTTTGTATAACTTTATATCTTAGACTGTGCACTTTGTATTCAGTGATTTCTGAATTCGTTTTTTTTTACTACAACAAGATACAAAACAAATTAAAAGAGCTGCAAACGTTAATACATTTTTTTGCTTTTATTATTCACTAGATGTCTTGAGTTTGTGCTCCACGAAGACTCATGCCACGATGATAATTCCCATCATCATCATCACGATATCCAACATGATGTTGAAGTCATAGCACGTCGCAGAGGCGCAAAATTTATATAAATGTGGATGTATCTATAAAGTGTATAGGACTTTTCAGCCTTTTTTTAAATAAAATATATGAAGTTCATGTGTAAATATAAGAATAATAAGAACAAGATCGCGCGCGTCGCGCTCACACACAATCCTTATGTGATGAAAATGAATTCCTTGTTGCTCCTTTGACAACGAGATAGCAAAAAGTAAGGAGGAACGTTCGCGCGACTGTGAATTGTTTCCCCAAAATTTGAACAGTACCTTTACCTGCTGCTGCGTTTACGTAGTCGTGTCGGCTATCCTTTCTTAGATACTTTTTGTTCTAATTTTGTGTATGCTTTCGTTTTTAATTCCTGCTCACGTCAGGTTGACATTTTCTTTGTATATTTTTTTTTTGGCAAAAGTCGGCATTTCATTTTGGATCTCCCTGTGTTGTTTCGTAATTATTGTCGTTGGATTTGTGATTCCGATTAGAAGTTGTTCCAGAAAGAGGTTACATGTTGCAAAAAAAAAAGTTCTGCAGAATAATGAGCCCTTCACAAAAAAAAACAATGGATCTTAAAGTAAGAAACAAAAATATTTATATAAATCAGAGAGCGAGAGAGGAGAAACAAAAAAAAAGTCTTTTGAGTGAATTTTCGGCGGCATGGCTTCTGTTGCAAGATCGGTATGTGTGACCATCACCAGCGGTGAACACGTTTCCATTTTGATTGTGGTTACAGTTTTGTTGTAGGTTGCGTTTTTGTTGCTGTTTTGACTGCATAGAGGTTTTTATATCAACGATTTCGACACTTGGTATCGGAACTGTAGGACCTTTTTTAAGTTTCCGGGAGCAACCGACATATTGCATAGAGTGATTTACGCGCACAGTAACACATTGAAATAAATTGTTTTGGCTGTTTTTTTGCTGATATACTTTGTTTTATTATTCGACCAGGTTTTTGATTTTGTCGGAAGAAATTAAAGGACTTGAAATAGTACAGGTTATGCCTTGGTTCTCGTGTCGATGGGGATAGAAATCAAAAAAGCTGGATTTTATTGCAATAAAACTTTGCAACGATATTTGCAGGTCACTTAGTTTTAATATTGACGGAATCGCTTCATTTGGATTTGTGACTATGCAGTTGTATTAGTTTATAGGAGAGTAGTTTCAAAACCACTGTCCGCATCCAGAATTTATGCAGTTTTAGTAGGTAAACAAAACATTTTGAACAAGTAGGTATTTTAAAGTAGGTTGATAGGACAAAATTTTTTTATTAATTGAAAATAAATAGGATTTAAAAATATGAAGCAGTTCTTTAAAATATTTCTCAACTAAATAATCATTCTTGTCAATAAATATTTAATTGTTAATTAATAAACTGTAAAAGGAAAGACAATTTTGAACGTTGGAAGTATGAACCATGAACAGACAAATTTACAAACTGGAAGAGAAGATGAGTAGAAGGCGCTTGGACATATTTTGTGCGTCTGAGAAACGAAATAGAGAAACAGTGGAACCAGATCAGGTTTCTTGGAATTTTAGACACTTAACATATTAGATGTTCTACTACGGAGTAGAACAAGGTAAGAATGGGATCGGTATCATCCTTGCAGAAGACAGATGAGTAACTTGGTAACGGATGATCTATTGCAAAGTCTGGTGATTATTTAATGTATCTGAAACTTGCTGCAATGCAAGGAAAGGCTTTCAATTTTGTCAGATTGTCAATGCTTATTCCCAAATTTGTTGTGAACAAGCGGATATGAAAAGCACATTTACATATATCAAAGAATAAACTTCTGTCTGTGGGTTTGAGATTTTGAATTGATATGTCGGGGAAATCAAACGAGGACTAACAGGGACTACCGTATTATGGTCTGTTATACTACATCAGAAATTCATGAAGACAACGTATGTATTTCACTTGAACACTTAACATGAGCATGTACCGGGAATTGGAAAAATATGCTCTGGCCTTACATTCTTCATCATAAGTCGTACATTCTTCTTTAAATAAAATACAAGGATATAATTCTTCAAAGCCTAAAAATAAAGACATCTACCTACTTTAGATTTTCAACTATTTTCTGCGCGATTGGTAAACATTTTATAAAAACAACTTATCGGACTTACCGCGTGTATTTAATAATCTTATTGATTAATTTCACCCGACATTTCGACAGAATTGCATCTAGTCGTGGTTACGGTTCATCAGTTAGCCCGTGACCACGACTAGATGCAATTCTGTCGAAACGTCGGGTGAAATTAATCAATAAGATTATTAAATATACGCGGTAAGTCTGAAAAGTTGTTTTTATAAAAAAATCTACCTACTTATTTTTTTTTACTTGCTCAATAGGGCAAGTATTGCTTTCGCGTAAGAAAAAAATCGAGGTTTTAACCAAACCTGACATTACGATACTATATAGAGAAGCCTAACAAAGTAGGTTTCGTCATGCCGTCCGTCGGTATGTCTGTGTGGATGTGCGGATCTGTGGATGTGCGTATGTGCGTATGTGCGGTTGTCTGTGCACCGACCTACAGCCTAAAGGTTTCTACGGATTTACTTCAAACTTCGTATATAGCACTTTCTGGTGATTTCCTAGAGGACAAATTCAAATTTTCATTTTAGCCCGGCTATAAAGGGTACTTCCCATATAACGGTGTTAGTTTTTCAATTTTTTCTCATAAACGGCTCTAACGATTTGGATTAATCTTTTTGTACGTTATATTTAGAGTACTGTTAATATAACTGCATTTCAGGTTTTTTGCTAAAAATGCAAATAACGGAGATTTGGTGTTAACGGTTTTTTACGAATTTGTCCATTAATTGATAACGACTTAACCGATTTTATTTAAATTCGGTACTGAAGATTTTTTGATTATTTAACACAAAATGGAATTTAAAGTTTTTGGCTAACCAAACGTGTTATAATAGCTACCATACAACTTGGTCTTACGTTGGACCATTTTCTGAAATTTTTCTCTTTGGATATAATTTATTAAATTGAATTTTTTTTCAATCCCTTAGTTTGCTATAAGAGCAAGTTTGTGCGACCCAGTCGTGGATTTTATTTTATATTTTTGTGTAAAAAAAATTGTTGGTCCTAGTCACTTTCCCACTTTTTAAAAAATTAAGTTATCCCACTAAATCTATCTTTGGAATCCAAGTCGCTTTTAGATTTATACAATTTGAAGGTTCATAGTGGTTCAAACTTAATTCAAACCCTTTGGTTTGAAACCCCCAATGGGAACCCAATACAAACTCAACAGAGACCTATTTGAATGAAACTCCATAGGGATGAAATGAGCGTTATTTTTAATCACAATCCTTCTTATTGCTGTTATCATATTATTAATTTTCTATAAACACCAATTAAGCACATTATAATTCGAAAGTAAAAAAGTATAAAAAAGGTTTCCTTATTACTCGAATCTGTTATCTTATCTTATTGCGTTCAATGATTTGATTTCGGTACAGCCAATAAGCAAAAAGTTTTCACAGTTTTTAAAAGTGATACCTACAATAAAACCAGTTTAGAAGATATTTCGGTTCTTTTAATTTCACAAAAATTATTATTTCAAATTACATAAACATATTATGTTTAAAGCTGTCGCGATTTAAAAACTTTCTTTTAAAAGCCCCACATGACTAAAACTAATTTAATGTTTCACCCACGTACGCTCTTCATATTCATTATTGTTATATTATTCAGTTCAGATACCAGTTCTCGAAGCATTAAGTTAATTATAATAATAACCATAATCTTTCCCTTTCTTTTTTGTAAAAAAAGACGTACCTACCTATTTCAACCTTAAGAATTTAAATTCATGTCATGTATGGTGTCACATTTGAATCTACCTTATATTTATTTTTTTAATAACTTTTTAAGGTTAGAAATGCTATAACGTACATAAAGACGAATGCATTATAAAATTATTTGTATCTTATTTGTCTGTGACAAACATGAGAGCACTCTATTATTATAAGCAATTATATACATTATACATTACATGTTATGTTGTTAGATATGTATAAAAATCATAATAATTATATGAAGTATTTTTCTATAATTGAACAAATAACGATTTTAGTTTGAAGTGAAGACGATTTATGTCGAGAATTAAGCTTAATAAAATGATCAGGTACCTATGAATGAGTTTTTACATCTATGAGTCGCTCACATATAGTTATTTTTAGAGTCTCAATGTTGTTTCCAATGAGAATTAAATGTTTATCTCTAGCAGTGAAAAGAGTAAGAACATGCTTTTAACTACTTCTTTTCTTTGATTTAACTTAATTTGAAACTTTTCGCTCCTTGAACTTTTGTAAAATTAAACACAATATAAATTCTTGTGGTAAAATATTGTCTAGGCAACATAGCCTAAACATAGCATTTTGAGGAAATCATAATAAAATCAGAATGTAAGTTATTAAAGCAAATTGGTCCGAATATTCTACAATAAAGCCACAGATTGAGAATTAATTACAGACCGAATATTTTTAATTTAATATGTATAAATCCAATCTAACGAATGCCACATGTTTAAAAATTTAGGATAAATATTGTCCAGTTTTCAGAACTTTGATTAGTTCTTGTAGATTTTTCCAATTTTTCATTTTTCTAAAAAAAAAAACATAACATTAATATTATATACATACAAGTACGTGAATTTTTTAAAATAAAAATCGATGTTCACAAGAAGCATCAATCAATTTCTTTGTGGAATATCATTGTATTCGTACATAAGTATGTTTTTTTTTACTTTTGGTGTTGAATGTCTGTCATATGATTAGAAATATATAATGCTGTTACCCGGCGCGTTGCTGCCGCAGAAAAAATAAGAAAAAAAAATACATTATCAGATATCTTCCAGCTAAATTATCGTCAAAATCGGTCCAGCCGTTTCCAAGATGAGCCGGAAAAACCAGACAGACAGACAAACATTTTAAAAATTGATTTTTCGTTATAAGTTCCCTATATATGCTTTCATATGTATATGCATCGGACTCAAAAAATATCTTCGACTCATTCATTTCAGATAAAAAATTGATATTTTATTAACCTTAAAGTCTGCAAATTGTGTATTGTAAATATGTTTTTATGAAAGGTTTTCCAAAACATTCTTAAATGTACTTAAAAAAATTCTGTTACTGTGTGCGAAAAGCGTGTGAAAATTGAACTAGTATGTTTTATTTAATTTAATGTATCAGTATACCTATGCTGCAAAACGAAAAATATTTCTAACAAAAATTTTCGTTGTGTCAAACTTCTATTGAATTTTTTTTTTCGCTTGAATAGCTTCACACTAATGCTTAAAAAGGACTCCAACTTAAATAAATTCCCATTTAAACCACAGATTCGCTAGAGAAACAATAATTATAATCGTGATAAAATATCAGCTTCATTTAAACTGTCAAAAATGGAGAATTAATTTATTACCTCAATTATGATCGATTTTCGAAAGTGTATATCTGTATACAGGTCAGACGGACTAGACTGCTCTGATGCAACATGCCGGACCAGCACAGATTAACCCAACAAAAAATTATGTGTATGAGGTGGTATACCTACCTATTGAGTTAATATTTAGGTATGTATGCCACACCGCAATATAGTAGCATGAGGGCGGATGTCAGGCAGTGCAGAATCGAGTTTCTGCAGTCAGGGTACCTTCTTAAACCGATCACTGAAATGTAGGAATTCATGCGCAGAGCGCCAAAACTACATAAATCAATTCTTTTGTAATTTCTACAAACGAAATGACGATAACGGGTGTCGAAACGACATTGCTACATGGTGTTGTTCATTTGTAGGTAGCAACATTTAAGCTTATATTCTACCACCAAGCTCAAAGTAACTAACTACATACAACAACAAAATATTGTGGTTGTGTTTATAACGGCTTTGGGCTACCAAAATAAGTTAAAAGCAAACAAGAAACTAAAACAATATGATGGACGTGAGAACGGTCACGCGCAGGGATGACTACATAATAAAATTGTATTACCTATATTGAAATTTTTAGCATTCGAAGTTTGAGCATTGGTTTTCATATTAGAGGTGTTAAATGTTTATATTGCATTAGTCCGCATAAATATTCAAATGCCTTTTACGAATTTCAATCCCCATAGCAAGATTCGCAGTGGATCCGCACTCGGATACAATACTTACTGAACCCGATGAATGAATATCATTATTCTTCACTCAAACGTTCGCTCAGGTCCGGACTTAACCATTCAGACCCTGGGCGAGTTATACATTTGGCTCTCTTTATTATTTTTTATATATATAGAGATCCAATTAGTTTATTTTGAATTCGGTTTTACATGCTTGTTCAATTAGAGAAGCATGTATTGCATTCTTGTAAAACAAGATTCGAGGTTTTAAAAATCAAACTTGATATAACAGTTTTGATGATACACAGAAAAAAATTCGGCCACTATGTACAGATTCTATATTTTTACCAATATTTTTGTATCCCTATAAAGAAGAAGAAGGTAGGTTTCCACATGCTGTCTGGATTTTGCAAATGTCTGCCTAAACGGTTTGACGGGTTTTGGGGATTCATTATAGACGAATATTTTAAACTTTAGTACTAGAATTGCTATTTAGGGAACTTCCATGGGTTTGGTTTATTTTTATAAGACAGTTGTAATCACATAAAATGTACCGTGGTGTTTTCAACGCACATTCTCTGATGCCCATAGCCATAAGGTGATTTGTAACAGGGCCGGCAGCAGCGGCGGCGGCGCGGGCGGTGCAAAGTGAAAAATCCAGTGACTAGATCGATTTGCCTCCTATTAGTTTTTTGGAGTAGTTTTGTTCTCTTATCGGAAGCGTATTGCATACATTATTGTGCTGGGCTTTTACCTTCCGGTTTCCCTTCCGTTAATGGTTAACAAGCCATGTATTTATACTACTTTTTATAATAGTAAGAGGAATACCGCAGAATGGTATAATACTTAAGAATTGTGATGCATATCCTTTGTAGCTAATTCGTCTGCGTGCTCATGCCATCGTTCCACTGTGTCCTGGTATAGTGGTATCCAAATAAGATCAACAATGTTTGTCATACACAGTGAAGAAGTTGAAGGCAAATATAATCAAATGTTTGACAACATTTTTGACAAGCAATCAAAGTTATAAAAGAAATGCAATGTTGTTTTCTTAGTTTTTGAAATTAAAACAATAAGCCGTTATATTTTTTTCAACTGGCTTTTGCAACTGATAAATTTAGTTTTTTGTTTCTTTAAATGATTGATTTATTTTATTTAGTTTTATTTTGTATTCTTGTTTTATTTATTTAATGCATTAATACATGTACCTTTAATACGTAGCTTAGAAAACATAAAAAAAACAGAAAACAAATAGTGCACACCATTTGCAGAATATACCAATCCTCCCCCCAAATACCTGGTCGGCTTCGATTTTAAATCACATAACTTCAAAAATTACTGGTTTCCTGGAAACTTTGGCAAAAAAAAGGATCATCACTCAAGAAGAAAGAAATCAACAGCAGTATGTTGCAGCAACATTAAATGCTTTATTAATTTAAACAAACGCGTAGGACCAAGACAACGAAACATAGTATTTTGAATTTATAGAAAAAAATGCCACCTCCTTCAACACAATCGGAATCTACACATAATGCGCCAACACCAAGAAAACGTCGACGTAAACGTGATGATCCAAAATCGTGTTTCACCAACTCGGAGGTGAGCGACATTCACAATATTTGAATTACCTTTGTGTGTTTTTGTTGCTTACGTTTGTTTTTGTTTTTTGTTGAGAGTTTGAAACTGAAAACTGATATTATTTTTATAATATGTCATATTATTAATTTTTTTTTTTCAAAAATCACAATCAAAACATAAATTATGTCTATTAATGACATTATTTTGATGTTTAGATTGATTCTGATAATTGTGCCGAAATGCAATGGGGGTGTAGAGTTGTTTTCGAGAGATCAAATTTGTACAGTATAAGCATATTGTCAAATCTCAAGTTATGATTTATAATAATATCTTTCTTATAACAATATTTATTTAATTTTAAAAAAAGTTGGGTAACGTACTATTTACAGTTGTTTTTCCAACAAAATTAGCTTTCGGAAATCTCGAGAACGATTTTTTAAATTCTTTAATTAGCTTAATCTTCTATAAATTACTTACATAAAACTTATTAAATAGTTCATAACTAAAAATATCATTTTACTAGAATCGTTTAAGACCAGTAATTAGAAGAAATACCGGTAGCGTTGTGTTTAATTATTATATAGGTACATATCTACAAAACACATAATGTATCATGTCATGTAATGTTTTTTTCTATTTAGTTGTTTCGTTTTAATCTGTATTGCTTTTAATAATTTTAAATGGACAAAATTGGTTCTATGTTAATACTTACTATTTATGTTATTTTGTTGATTGCAGGAATACGAATCGGATGACTGCTCTCCAATGTCCTGTTCTGATGTTGAAAGTTTTCAAGGCAAGATCGTTTATAATCAAGATGGCAGTGCTTATATAATCGATTCTGAAAATGAATCACTTTCGAATATATCGGAGAATTGCTTGAGTGGTTAGTAAATGTTTTTCAAAAGATATATATATTTAGAGACATAACTATATTTAAGAATATTTTCATAAAAAAAACAACTAGAGAAAAACAAAACCTATACATTGCTTTAAATATTTCCTTTTCCTATACTATAGTTGGGGCTACAGTAACGAACAACCCAAAAATACACTCATTTCGTGTGGTTACGGCTCGTGATGCCTGTGTTAATATATCCGAACCAAATAAAATTCAAAAACCTATATTGATGTGTTTCATTTGTAAGCTGAGCTTTGGTAACACGAAATCTTTTAGCTTGCACGCAAACAGCGAACATACGTTAAATCTTCAAGAATCGGAAAAGTTACTATTGAATAGGGAATATTCAAGTGCCATTATACAGCGAAATGTTGATGAAAAGCCGCAGATATCGTTTTTGGAACCATTGGATATTCAGAAGCAGAATCAATTAAATAAATTATCACCACAAAATCAACAAGAACAACAACAGCACCAACAACAAGAAACGCATCAGCAGAAGCAAATACTTATAAACTCGACGTCATCATCATTGGTAAATACCAACAACTCTTGCAGTAATAACAACATAAACTGTACTAAACTACCAACGACGTCAATATCACCAATTAAATCTGTGTCTTCAGCGGCAGTAGCAGCAGCAGCTGCTGCAAATGCAGCATTGGTGGCTGCAATAGCAGCTAGTTGTAGCAACAGCAGCAACAGTTTGAATACATCAGTTCCATTGTCGACTAACGCACCTCACATGGACAGTGATCTTAACATGGCGAGTCTTGGTGCTAGTGGTGGTGGCAGTGGCAATAGCAATCCTGGTTATATAATCACAACTAGCACCATTAGTAATAATCCTAGTAACAGCAGCAGTTGTAACAATAGTCAAATTAATCATCAACAAAAAAGGTCAGAAAATCTTGATAATGTGAATACTTTGGATTTGAGTGCTGCTACAGCTGCAGCACAAGCAGCCGCTGCAGCTGCAGCAACCTCAGTCGATATCCGAAATACATCACCGCCGTTATCACCCACGTCGACCACTTCATCCTCGCCATCATCATCGTCTTCATCTTCTTCAGATTCGACGTTGTCATTATCTGGTCAAACACCATCAACAACAATAACATCTTCCGGACAACTAGCACACCCAACCACTGTTGTTAGTGATCCAAAACATTCGTCCCATTTCTTTGCGATGGACTCAATCTCGTCAACATTATCAATGAGTTCTTCTGCAACAAAGCTATCTGGCAGTAATAGTATGAGTGGTGTTAATTCCATGCACAATAAAACGAATTGCTCTGTAGTGTCACCCCCGACACCTACAACAGTGGCGGATTTTATTCATCAGCAATTCCAACAAATGCAAAATCAAAGTCGAATAACATCACCAGCCTCGGCAATGGTAATTAGTTCCAGTGGAAATAATTCAGAAATGAAGCCATCACTAAGTTCCTTAACAGCTTCTTTGGCAGCAGCAGCTGCTGCCGTTGGAGGTGGCAATCCCGCCGATCTAACTGGCAACAATAGTAGTGTAAAGTTGATTAACGATTTTCTTCAGCACCAGTTGCAGCAGCAGCAACAACAGCAACAGCAGCAGCAACAACAGCAACAGCAGCAACATCCGGCATTCGCAACATGTCCTGAACATCCAGATATGAAAGGAATTGACTGCAAAACTTGCGAAATGATCGAGATCAACATGAAATCGCCGATGACTCCAACACAATCGCCGAATAGTCTAAACCTATTTCCATCAAACGTAACTTTGTCACCGACGGCAGCTGCAGCACCTAGTTTTACAATTGGTGCATGTCCAGAGCACATAAATGGCCGGCCCTTGGGTGTCGATTGTTCAAGGTAAGATTTTAATAAAAAAAATACTTCATACCTTATGTAAATTTGACGAAATATAGCAAAATCTTGATCATACTCAAAAAATTCAAGATTTCTACAAAGTTTTTGAAAACTTTTTAAAGTCAACAGTTGATTTAATATTATTGCAGAAACGATTTTTAGAAATTTCATTCTCATATCAAAAAATTAATATAGGAAATAAATAATACAACCCTTATTTTCTTGGTAAGGTCATATCATTTATCGGAATGATGTTTTCATTCTAGTGTTCGCAAGGAATACCAGACAATTTTTCAACAGATTTAATTTGCTGGTATAATTAATAACAAACGATGTTCGTTGTTCATTCTACAATTATTATTACAATGATGATGACTCAATCATTGTTATTGCATGCACTTTCACTATGAACAATAAAAACTAAATTACACTAACGTACTTTACTATATAAAACAATGCGCGATAACGACGAGAAATGATCCTCTATCAATGTTGATTAAAATTAATCAAAGTCACGTAAGGCAGTGAATATTTATCACACAGATTGGTGCTTCTCTTTTATATGTATGTGATGCACACTTAATGTCAGAAATCTTATTGTTTGTTTGCTCTGAATTTTATATATGAATTTTATGTATGATTTTTTATTTCTAGATGTGAAATGATACTGAATTCAGCTCGGCTTAATAGCGGCGTACAGATGTCAACACGTAACTCATGCAAAACTCTGAAATGTCCTCAATGTAATTGGCACTACAAGTATCAGGAAACATTAGAAATTCATATGAGGGAGAAACATCCGGATGGGGAGAGTGCTTGTGGCTATTGTCTGGCCGGTAAGTATTCGAACTTTGTACATATATACATAGTTGATCGTTGAGAATATAATTGGTGGAACAAAACTGAGCCTTTCGTTGAAGGGGCGTTTGTTTATTATTTTATTTACGCTCAGAATGAATATCAAGCGATATAGTACAGAAGGAACAAAATCATGAATCTGGACACAATTTACTTCGATTGAATTAAATTGGCAAGATTCTCTCGCTTTAATCTAAATTAATGTTGATTATTGAATTAATTTGAGAACCATATACCGGGATGAGATATCTCACAGAGGATGCGACAAGGCTCTTTCACATCAAATACACTTTTGCCTGGATATGCGGTTGCTCTTGTAATTACTTATAATTTATATCGCCTTTATTGTGCGCGCTCGGGCCAGGGAACCGATTTTACAATTAGGTTCCGCGAAGAATATTCGTAATTTTTTGTTCACATTTTAAAGTCCAAACATCAGAGGGGATTTCAAGACGAACGCGCAAGCAAATTGGTTTGCTCAGGTCTGCGGTGTTATTTTCGTGCGTCTTGTGTTGTTGTTTTTTATTTCTTTTTTGATGGAAATTACTTTTAATTGTCCTAATTTCCGGATGACATTGTTGCGTTTCGTTTCAGTTCCAAAGCAATACATGATGTTCTCGACTGATTTGATAATATTATCTTTTTTTTTGCTTTGGTTTTAATTTTCTTTTAGGTCAACAACACCCGAGATTGGCACGTGGTGAATCTTATACCTGCGGCTATAAACCATACCGCTGTGAGATCTGCAATTATTCTACCACCACAAAAGGAAACCTATCGATTCACATGCAAAGTGACAAGCATTTAAATAACATGCAAGAGTTGAACAGCTCGCAGAATATAGTGAATACTACGGCAGAAATTCGTGAATCGCCAAAAATAATTATGCCAAATATGCAGCAGCAGGCTTCGAAGCCAAAGCCTAGTTTTCGCTGTGACGTGTGTTCATATGAAACAAGTGTGGCGCGGAACTTGCGTATCCATATGACAAGTGAAAAACATACCCATAACATGGCTGTCCTGCAAAACAATATAAAGCACATTCAAGCGTTTAGTTTCCTACAATCACAAAACCTCGGCCAGCTGAGTGCAGCTCAGAGTGCAGCGGTCGCTGCTTCAAACTTGCCTAACATTTCTAATTTGCAAAATTTTCTACCTGAAGCGGCTCTTGCTGACATAGCATATAATCAGGCTTTGATGATTCAATTGTTGCATCAGAACTCTGCAGCGGGAGCTCTAAGCGTAGCGGCAGCTGCTGCGGCTGCATCGAGTCCACTAACCCTAGCTCCACCACAACAATCTCCAGCTGGTACTGGAGGAGCATTAACGCAGTCACAAACTCATTCAACATCACAACAGGCACCACAGCAATCCTACCAACCTACGCAGTCATCAAAACTTAATCAACCCACACCTCTACCGCTTAGTTTGCCAACATTAGGAACAACATCGGCAACGTCATTACAATCGTCTTCAACAACTTTATCGTCACATCCATCCTCATCGCAACAACATTCTGCAGTAGCAGCAGCAGCTCTTCTAGCCGAAGCGGCCGCAGCAGCTGCAGCCGCAGCAGCAGCTTCTTCCGACCCAGCATCAATATGCCTTCAGCAAAAGCAGCAACACCAACAACTGCAACAGCAGCAGAGCCTACAACAGCAAGAATCCACGCTAGATCCACCCATCGACCCTGATCCAAAACCAACGACAGTCTTTAGCTGTCTCATATGCGCAAACTACAACACCAACAGCATCGATGAGCTCAACAATCATTTAATGATTGACAGATCCCGCAATACAAACAACAATTGCACCGACATAATGATGATTATCAATAACAATTACATTTGTCGGCTTTGCAACTACAAGACTAATCTGAAAGCCAACTTCCAACTACACAGCAAAACAGACAAACATTTACAAAAACTCAACTACATAAATCACATCCGCGAGGGTGGTGTCAAAAATGAATACAAACTCAAGTACAACCAAACCAACACAGTTCAGCTAAAGTGCAATTGTTGTGACTTCTATACGAACTCTATACAAAAGTTAAATCTGCATACGCAGCACATGCGTCACGATACCATGAAGATGATCTTCAATCATCTTTTGTATTTAGTGAATAGTTTAAACGTTTCATTGGGAAGTAGTAGTGATTCGGCCGGTACCGCTAGTGAAAATAGTGAATTCCAACTAATGAACAAAAATAAAGTACTTATGTGTCAATTGTGCAACTATTGTGCCGTAAATATCTTACAAATGGTGCAACACGTCAAAAGCTTACGTCACATACAAGTGGAGCAGTTTATATGTTTGCAGCGTCGAAGTGAAGACCTCGAATCTCTCGGACTCGACGATGTATACAAAATTGCCGATAATACCGGTAAGTTTTTTTAAATTATTTTTCTCTGAATCATAATTTTATCACTTTGTTCAATCAACTACAAAAAAAGATACTGAATTTAAGAAGTAAAGTGCCTACCCTCTCTCAAATATATAAAATTCGAAAAAATGCTCAGTTTTCTCTTAACATTAAAGCTTTATCTGAATTTGCTTAAAAACATAATTACAAAACTGTCACGATTAACGTATAAAAGCGAAAGACGCAGAAAAGGAAAGCTTAACCTCTAGATGTATTTGCAAGTTGAAGAAGAATAAAAATATTCTTCAATAATTGTATAAGAATTATTGGAAATAAACTTAATTACTTAGTGTGCTATTACACCATGATTCGAAGACTCGTCGGGCTGGTGCGTTGGTGTTTATATGCTCCACGTGATTTTCAGCGTCTTGAACAGGTTAATATCGCTGTATAGCCCATATTTCTTGTCATTGAATCTTCTGCTACATACTTCTCTGATACACACAGGACAAAAAATCACTCGAAGAATCTTTCGCTCAAAGCACCCAAGTAACTTCTTATCCGAGTCTTTGACGCCCATGCTTCCGCCCTATTGGAAATATAGGTCTCATGCAAATAAAAGACAAACACACATTTTTCTCTTCTGGGGCTTACACTTATTTATTTTAAAATTCAAAGCGAAATTAGCGTTTAGATGACGAATAAATTATTATTGGTATGGTTATCCATTAAGTCCTGTATAAATTTTACTACTGGTAATATTACTATTGTGAGAAACACTGAAAAATAAAACAATGGTACATATGCAAATATGACAAAAAAAAAAAAAAAAACGCAACTCTAAATATTTAAAACACGCCCATTAAAGAAAAATGTTTATACTAAAAACAATTCGAACATATTTTTAAAAGTTGTTTTCTTATGAAAAAATCCTCAATTTTCGTGTTTTGCATCATATGGTAATGTCATGGTTGATTTGTATTTCAAACACTTTTTTGTTATATGAATTCATTACTTGCCTTGTATGGTCATCTAACCTTAAGTAAGTAAAAACTTTTTTTTTTAAGAACTAGGCAATTACTACTAAAAGTAAAATATATATATCCATATGGAGTGGGAAGTTTTTCCTGTTCATCCAAACTTTTTCAAGTGAATATGCAGATTGTTCTTATTTGTACTTTTTTTAAGAAAAATTATATAATTTAAAAAAAAACACGACATTTGAATGTAATGCAGCAAGTGTTGAAGTGGTATCTATTACATGTTAAATCAGTCTTATGTAGATACAATTGGACACACTACATACCTATATATATATAGATAGGTACAATAAAATTTCTGAAATTCAGGCAAACATGCCTAAGATTAAAATTAGTATACCTAATAACCTTATGTTTACATATGTTTACATACAAATTAGCATTACCATACCACCGTTCTTTTTCTAATAAGCGTGCCATTCTCTCTGTTTATTTCTTTCTACCTAATAAAAAGGAATACCTTTGATAAAGGTTGTAAAATAATATGTGCGATATGCGGTTTAGAAAAGAACGCACCTCCTCCTCGATCGACACCTTCTTTCGTTCCTTGTGTTGGAGTATATGCTATTATCGAGCACGATAATGCAAAAAAGTTGAGGAAGCAACATTCTACAAGACCAAAACGAAGACGATGTAGACACTAACAGACTGATAGATTTAATTCTGCAAAATTATTTTCATCCTGCCACCTTCACTTCCTCAACCACCATCATCCAACACCGCACCACCTGTGAGTGAACAAAAGCATTTCTAGAAAAAAATTGTAAATATGAACATTGAACATTGCTTGGAGTAGATGATGAGGGTAAGCCAAAACCAAATAACCCGAACTCACACAAAAAGTTGAAGTAAACACACAATTGCTGCATCAACCAGCAACCAGACCGACCACAGGTACTCCGTCAGTCCGTCAGTGTTTTGGCATTGGTAGTGGCGCGGTGGCAATGAAGATGGTGTTACTGGTGCAAGCAAGAACAAAATGCAGCGGAAAATTGATATAGCTTCGAGTTAATCGTCACTAATTTGTTACGGTGATTATCCTTGCGGTGATAATAGTGTTCTTTTGTGTACTCTCTCTCGTTCGTTTTGTGGTAGTTGGAGGGTTTAAATTATTTTGGCGGTTAGTTTTGGTTCTGATGGTTAGATAAGAATGAATTAAATTTGTTTTCATGTTTTATATCTATCTCTTATTATAATTCTCTTTAATCTTTTTCATTGTTTTGTTTTATTATCTTTTATTTGATTTGTACGGGTATGCAGAGTGCAGTCGCAAGTAATTATGTTACAAAAAGAAATCAGAACATCGAAAGGCTTACGATCAGCTGGAGCTCTGAAGTGAATTAAAGAAAATTATTAATTACGAGTCTCTTTTATACATTTGAATATCAAGAACAGCGGCATAGTGGTTGAAAATACCACTCTAGCTGAACAAAAAAAATTTTAGTATTTTATTTGTATTTTTATGAAAAACCTACCTTTTTCTCTTATGTAACTAATATATAGAGGATACTACAAAAATGTGAATGCTTTGTCTGTCTATTCCAAATTTTCGTCAAATTGTTTCAGAGGATACTTAATATTTTAACTTACAAAACATTTTTAGTTTTAATTAAGGCATTTATGTCCAGTTGGACTAAAAAAACATTTAAAACTATTTTTGTGATCAGAATAATATTTTAACTTTATACATGTTCCGGCGCGTGCGGCGCGGCGTTGAGTTTTAATCAATGTTCGTGGGAACTTTCATCCGAACACTATCAACGTTCTCTTTGTCTTATATTTTGATATTTGAATACCAATCGCACTTTCATTTAAAAATTCTTTTAATTTTATTTATTCGGAAAAATGGGACCTTAGTTTATTACTATTGAAACTGAAAGTGGTTGGTGCATGGAAAAATTCCTTTTAAAAATTACCAAAACTAATTAATATTGAAATGTGCTTAGAGCAACTGGGCATTTGTCTTTCACAGCAGTGTTAATATATAAAAGTATTATTAATGGTGCTGTGAACGATGCTCTTACGAAAGAAAATAAACGCCAGACACATTGGGTCTTGAGAATAAAAAAAATAAAAGCTGTTTTTTTGCTAACGCTAGCTAGTCATAACTTTTACTAGCAGCTTAAGCTAGATAGTTCTAGCTTTGGTTTTGTTTTGTGTGAATAAAAAAAAGATCTTACTATACAGCCTTAGCTAAAAAATTCTAGACTAAGCTTCATATTTTTAGCTTTAGTTTGTTTATTCACATATTTCGACTAAATTATTCTATTTTCTTCAAAGCTTTCAATATATTTATTGCAAAATATTTGAAAATTAATTAATACGATCCCAAAATGTTCAGAGCAATTCGTGGAATACGATTATGTTTAAATGTTATATACTTTTATTTATTTATTTTTATCAAAATCGTACATTCAGTTAACAAAAAAAAAGTTGGTTTTCTTAAAAACTAATTTTTTTTCACGAACTTAATGAAGTAAAAAAGTTTATAAAGATTTCGATTGGAATCCTAAACCTTTTTTGAAATGAAAATTCGTTTGATCAACAAATTGAGTCGCGCATTTGACAGATTAATTCTTTGAAATTCTTCTCTGCATATATATAAATGAAACATGGCTCAACTCACAAAACATGTAGGATTGAAATGCTTATTTTTTCGCCTATTTCACCTTTTTCCGATTTTATATCGCTTTCAACGGGCGAAAATGGAATATTTTTTTCCATAATTTGTTTGTATACGTGCTTAATAGTTTTCAATACCATACTGCGTTTCCAGGTTCTCTCAGATATGTCAAACATATTGTTATCCTCTGTTTTTATATTATTGCACCACCTCTGCTATAGTTTTAATTTAAAACCGAGAATATAAAAGTTTTACATGTCATATGGGAAAAAATACGGCAATATACTCGCACTTAAACTGAGGAGAATTCTAAAAATCAGTCAAAGTCAAAGCTTTCTATACAGGGAGGGGTCTGAAAATCTTGATATTTTTGTAGGTTTTTCTTAAAATACTCTAGTCCAAGCTATTTTTAATCGCATTAATTGGAGCTTAAGCTGGGAAAACTAGCTGAAGCTAATTATAAATAACTTCGGCTATTTTTGAGAAGCAATTACTTTTATTAGCTAGCTTTAGCTTGGTTTTATTCCCGCAAAACATAGCTTTTCCCTTAAAATTCAAGTTTTAGCATTTTTATTCACAAGACCCATTAGCTGCGTTTTTTTGCCAGTATAGACTTGTGTGAAGAAAACGACATCAGTTTAAACGTAAATACAACAACAAAGTCTTTATGGACTTATCTAACTCCAGATAATTATGGGAGCGTTACAATATCTCGCAATTTAAAATCTCGAATAATGAAATCTCTCCTTTTTTTCAATCTCGCAAGCTTAAAATCCTGATTTTCATAAACTTGCAATCACAAAATCCAGTTTTTTTTTAAATCTCGCACAAAAAAATCTCGAAATATTAAGCCAAAATCCCGCAAACTTAAATCGCACTAAATAAATACTAAATTCAAAAGAAACTAAACACACCCAAACTCGCACCCACCCTAAATCCTATAGTGAGGCCGAGCAGGAAGGTTGTACTTATCTCACTGTTTTTACGTCAAAAACTGACAATACTTTTTTTAATGCGAGATTTCGAGATTTCGAGATTTTAGTTTGCTGGTTTTTGTAAATGCGAGATTTTAAGAAACAGAATTTTGTAATTGCGAGGTTATAAAAAGCGGGTTTATGAGATTGCGAGACTTCGTAATGCGAGATTTCGAAAGCGAGATTTTGATTTGCGAGATTTCGTAACCAACCCGATAATTATCGGGAGTTGTCAAAAATAAATCTGTGTTTTTTTTTAGCTACGAGCTCGCTGGGTGCTCAACTAGCTTGCACGAAGCGCGCTCTATGAGCTCAGTGTAAAATGATGGAGTAGACCGAGCACAAAGAAGAGCGCAGCCAACTTCATGTAGTTTTCATGTTATTTGACAGATTGTAAGTTGATTTCTACTTATATGACAGTGAAGTGCTAAAGTCAATTTTTTATATTAAATCTGAGCGCTCGGAGCGTACTCTGCTCCGAGCTTACTCGATAAGTTCAGGCTCCCACCTTGCTCAGAGCTAAACGCCTAGTATAGATTTGCTAAAAATGTAAAAAAAATACTTCTATTATGTACCTACTCATATATGCACATATCGACTTTATTTTATTTATTTATTTAGCTATTATTTAGCTACAAATTACAATTCTTAGCTGTTTAAATAATAAAATAAATATAATTATGATTCATATCATAGTCATCTCAATTGTTCCTGAAAATTATTTTTAAATTTCTTGAGTTTAAATTTAAATCAATTAAACTAAAACAATTATTAAAATCAACACAGAAAGCAAAAAGTGGTTCATGAATACCGTAGACAGTTCTATTTAATCTTAACTTTAAAAATTCTGTTTCGAACATTAATTGATATTTTAAAAAGAAGATTATTTGAATCAATATTTCCAAATAAAATGTTAAAAAAACGAAAAGAATATACGATTCTTTCTTCTTTTACTTAATGTTTCAAGATTCAAAAGTTTTTAGCGACTAGTGTACGATGGTAGGTTAGATGATCTATCCCAAGAAAAATTCCGCAAAGCAAATAACAGGAACTTTTTCTGGATCTATTTAATGCGATCAATGTTAACATTGTAACGTGAACACCATACGTTGCTAAAATACCTAAGCGCGATTTCACTATAAATAAAATAAAGCATTTTTAGTATTATGTGGATCCTGAAAATATATAGCCCACTGACGCAAAACACCAAGCATTCGATTCGAACTCAAGAATAATTGCAACAATAGGAGTAAAAAACACAAGTCGATAGTAACGTATTTGAAACTTACACATGATTTCTCTGTTATGTTATGTTATGGCTATAAAAAGCCCTTAGATATGCAATGTTTACACTGAATTGTTGCTGAATTAGGAGAGTATTCAAAAATGTCAACTCTTATCGAAATTTATTCACTTTCAGGTTTTTGGCAACAAAAATAGTTACACTTTTAACACTATAATAAATCAAAAGCACATAAAGAATATAGGGGTTTTACAATTATATCAAAATACACAATCTTTTAAGACTACATAAATGTAGTTTTCTACATATGAGCCATTTTACTTGAAAGTGGAATAAGTCCATTTTAATTTTTTTTTTCAAAAAATCAATCTAACGATAATAAAAGTACATTTAAGCATTATCAACCTATTTTTTTTATTTAAGAAAAGCGATCAATGTTTCTATTGACTTAGCTAAGTCCCAATAAAAACTGTTGTACAAGTACATGAACCTATGTTATATGGGAATGTCAAATTTCGTCTGTAGTGGTGTGTGCTTAACACCAAAGTCGTTTTATTCGACTACTCTATGTAGACTTGCAAAAAATGCGAAAAAAAACTTCTAAGACTCGTTTTGTTTTGACGGCCATTTGGTAGTGCCGTCCAGGGTTGCAAAAGCTTAATTCATTTGAAACTTAAGCTTGGCTTTTAATTTACAAGCAAGTTGGTGAATTATGAATTAAAAAAATTCAATTCATAAGCTAGTTGGTGAATTGTGAATTAAAAAATATTCAATTCATATGCTTTTTGGTGAATTGTGAATTAAAAAAAATTAATTTATAAGCTAGTGAAAATCCCGGCACCAAAATACCGAAAAAGAAATCGCAAAATACATAATCACCAAACACAGTATTAGAATGAAGTTAATTCGGGATTTCGGTGTCGGGATATTGTATTTTGGGAGTTTGTTTTCGAGTTTTTTGTGTTGGGGTTTTCACTAGCTTAGAAATTAATTTTTTATTTGCTCAATAGGGCAAGTATTGGTTTCGTGTAAAAAAAAAATTTCGGGTTTTAATCAAACCTGACATTTTGATACAAGCCAAAAAAAAAGTAGGTTTCGTCATGCCGTCCGTCGGTCTGTCTGTGCGGATTTACGGATGTGCGGATGTGCGTATGTGCGGTTGTCTGTGTACTGACCTGCAGCCTAAACTGTTTGACGGATGTAGTTAAAATTTCGAATATAAATGCAGAGAACGGAGATTTGGTGTTAACGAATTTTACAAATTCAGCCATAACTTGATAACGGCTTCACCGTTTATATTTAAATTGGATAGAGAATTGAAGCTATTTAACACAAAATAGCTACCATATAAAACTCGATCTCGCGTTTAGCCATTTTTTGATATTTTTTGCCTTAGTAAAATTCAATTTTTGCAGTCCCATAGTTTGCTATACAACAGCAAGTTCGTGTGACCCAGTCGTGCATTATGTTTAATTCACAATTTACCAAATAGCTTATGAATTAATTTTTTTCAATTCATAATAAACCAACTAGCATAAGAATTGAATTTTTTCAATTCATAATTCACCAGCTAGCTTATGAATTGAATATTTTTTAATTCACAATTCACCAACTTTCTTATGAATTATTTTTTTTCCAAATCATAAGTCAATAAATAACTTAAGGCTTAAGTGTTTTTTTAGTTCATAAACTCGCAACCCTGGCTGCTGTCGAGACTCGATTATCCAGAATGGTCGGGAGTCGGGACAAAGCTGATCACGGATAATCGAAAATTCCGGTTAATTGAATTTTCACTTTTCACTTGAATTTTCTAACAAAACTAAACAGTCAATAAAACAACCCCATATAGATGTACTACATATAAAGCTCGTTACTATGTGCCTATTGTACCTGTCTAATCTATCTAGTCACTAGTGACAGTCAACACATACAAAAAGTCAAGTTAACTTGTTTGATCTGGATCTTTTTTTATGTACGGATAGAAGAGTTAATCAGGGATAATAGAGTTAAAATAAAAAAAGACGATTTTAATATTTTGACCAACGTATATTTTGTTCTGGATACATAATGTCGGTTAATAAAGTTAAAAATATAAAATTATTTTTACAAGAAAAATACCGGTTAATAGAGTGTCCCGGGTTAAAAAAGTTCCGGACAATCGAGTCTCGATTGTATTTGAAGAATGATTTTGTTTTCTTTAAAATACGAAACCTTTATTTCACATTTTAAGAACTGGGTCTTGATATTGGCCAACCAAAGTCTGGTGTTTGTCTCAATTTATTCGAAAATTGAATCTTTTAAAGTGAAATTCAACTATGTATAGTAAATTAAGTTCACGACTCGGTCGCACAAACTTGCTCTTGTAGCAAGTTACCACACAAATTAATAACTTTTTTTTAATATAGTAAATGAAAAATATCATCAAAATCAAATGAATTGTTTTCAAACTGACTTAAATGATTCAAAGGACAATCAAAGTATGTAGAAAATTTTGTTGCTTGAATGCAAGTTTACCAATAAAATAATTCCTAAATGGTTAGAGCGGTTTTTAAATAAATCGATGTTTACTTAATAATTTTTATAAAAAAAAAAATACGAACTTTACTACGAAGTTTAATATAAAATACGAAGTTTACCAATAAAATAATTCCTAAATGGTTAGAGCGGTTTTTAAATAAATCGATGTTTACTTAATAATTTTTATAAAAAAAAAAATACGAACTTGAGAAACGCAAATTTAAAGTGCTTAATAGTTTGCATTTTATGCAAAAAAAAATAATATTTTTTAGTCAAACCGTTTTCCATATATTAAATTTACAAAAAACTAAATTTAAAAATTAATTAAATTAAAACGTAGCACTTTTGCAATTTTTTTGTATCGAAGTCATATCAAAACATCTAGACCTTTCTTATATAAAATCGATGGTTCACAAAATAGCTCAAGAAAAAAATAACGGATCTATGGGAGATACCGTTAACAGGCTTGCTTTAATTTTTTTTGCGATTTAACAAAAGAGAATTAAATAAAAACCATCCTTAATTTTTTTGAATAAAATCGTTGGAGCCGTTTTCGAAAAAACTAAGTTTTTCAAAAATCCTTATATGGCAGGTACCGTTACTTTTTGACCTTAAAAAAATACAATTTCTCGTCTAAGGAATTTTATTAATTTTTTATTTATTTAATATACATATATATGCAACGCTGTACAGGAATAATAGTAGAGGTAATGTATTGAAAAAGACAAGAAAAGGAATGCATGGAATACAAACCCTACATACCAAATTTGAAGAAAATCGGTTCAACCGTTTAGACTGTCGATGCTAATAGACACAGACAGACAGACAGAATTTCCAGACCCACTTTTTTTGACTTCGCTATCATTATAATGTCATGTTTGATTATTATTTCAATTTTTATTTTGCACGATTGCATAACTTGCCTTATTAAACGTATAACCGCAAGTAAATATAAATAATCCATCAACGCCTTATCCCAACAAATTATATTCTTTGGTGGATTCAAGTTAATTTAGCTACCAAATTTATGAGGCTCCACAATATTATTTAAACTCTTTTTATCGATATATGTATATGAATGTAAATAATTGTGAAGCACGTGTCCGAACTTATTAAAAGATTTTCATTGTGTCAACTGCTATGAAACGTAAACGTGGGGTAATAAATATCTAAAAAAGGCTTTGATTTTGATCTTACTCTAAGGACAAGTTTTGTTATAAAAATCAATACCACTATTATATCAAGTTCATATAAATCAAGTCTATGGTTACGACATACAAATGTGTACTCAAATTCTGAACAATACGAGAGTAACATGGTAATAACTGAACAAATCTTACCCCAAAGGGATAAGTCACCGCAACATTAGAATAGTCCCGATCAATTGTTATTGAAGTCGTTTCAGTTCGTTCCTTGCTCTATTAGCCACTCGAACGCTGGGGTTTATGCGTGCATCAGAACTATCTTTAAGGAAATTATTACAAATTGCCTAAGAATGCAAAAATAATCATTATTTGTATCGATGAAAGAGCATCGAGAGATGCAAACGGTAAGAGCAGGAGAGTCAACAATGATTAAAGGTCGGTATAGTATATGGAGTGCAGTGAATACTGACGAGAAACAACGGACGAGGTTAAGCGGAATCTTGCTGGGCTTGCGCATGTATCTCTGTGCGCGCAGACATTATTGCTCTCATATCGTCGAGCATAATCTAAATGCGATTTTATGGGTAATTCTTTCTCGCGCGCTCTTTTCGTTGTTAATGCACATACCACCGTGCCCCATTACTACCTCACCGGTACCGCTGCCGCCATCACCATCACCATCACCACCCACCCTCTACACAAACCATAAGCTAAAGGATATATAGGTTCTTTTTAATCACCTCACATTTTCTTGTTATTATAGGAGATCCCTTGCTCCCCAAACCAAGGAGTGCATTATTTTAACGCATCGTATTCTTGTGCGTTCAACATCACAGATTTGCTGCTAGTTTGTATGTGTTTCTGATATTGTAACGCACGAATTTTAAATTATTGCGAAAACCAAAAATATGAATAAAAAAATTCCACAAGGAAAAATTAAAGAATTGCAGAAGTGATGCAGGAAAAAATTGCACAAAATATGATTAATATCGAAGGAATAAACACCGAAGGGCAGGAAGTGTATTTGTATGATCGAGTATACCGTATGGTTATATGACTGCATCGTTGTTTTAACTCTGATACGGTCGGTTTTGCACTCTGCTGATGCTGCTAGATTTGTTCTCTTTTTTTCTTATTCTTGTGGTCAGTTCTGTGTGCTGTCTCGAGTTTTGATCGTTTCGAATGCGGAATATAATTCAATATGGTACTAATATTCGCACTGTATGGACGAGCGGACACACGTCTGGTTCTTTGTTACCCACTCTTCACCAACCGAACTAAATAAGAAAAAAGCAAAAGCCCATAAAAATAATAAAACTAACTGGGCCTGCCTGAGGACTTAATGTTTTATTTTTCCTGGTCGTCTTTTTAATTTCATTAATTTCACCTTCCTTTGATGGTTTAGATATATGAATAACATTTGGAGATGAGATTGGATTTATAATAAAATAAAACCAAAGTAGATAATAGTAATGATTTAATTGTTTGCTTGAATGTTATAGCATGATTTTTTGTTCACTTTAAACATTGCTGGACATCTGGCATTCTATATAAATGAAGATTGTTCTCGAGTACCGCTGAAAAGTCAATTGGATATATTTTATATTCGTATATGCTTGGAAATTATTGATTACAATTATAGAATAATGTCCTCCTTTACCTTAAGAATTGTGTTCAAATCCTTATGTTCTTGCACCCTCATATATTTGCTCTGAACCCTGTAACCAAATGAAAAACAAAAAATTACTGCCATTGACACATTTCAGTATATAACTTGATTTTAGCTCATCACATGTAAATTACTGTGATTCGAATTTTATGTTCCTTTAATTCATGAAAACAACAGTAAACCACAAATTAGAACATTGAATGCGTGCCAGCGCTATAATTGCTACAACCATAGCCACCATCCGTTCTGTCGGACAAGCACGGCACACTAAGCGCTACGCTACTGTATCTAATGCCTCGGTCGCAATCAGTAGTCAAAGGTGGGAGCAATTATTCACAGAGCAAATTATTTAGAAACTTTTTAGAAAATTGAAATAATTGCATAGAAAAAGCGAAATACAGGGGTAGTACGACAACAAACCATTTGGGGTGAGTGATTATGGTAAGTCTCTCTATTAGAATTTTGACGCATTAAAGCATTTGAAGCGTCAATATAGACTTCAAATAGAATTTCCAAATACTAAGTACAGCTAATATAGGTATTTGTAAGTACATGTGCAATGTACCCATACCAATGAAGACATACATGCATATGCAGTTTTGTGACGTTAGGGCTTAAATTCAGTTCGGTTTGGTTAAAAAAAAATTAATTTTAGTTTTGCTTCATTGAGCTAACTTTATATGTTTGATAGTTGCCCACCACCCAGTTTCCTATAGGTAGGTTGGTACGTTGCAGACGCAGAGTTTTATATATACAAAGTTGGAAAGACAAAAACTAGAATAATTACAAATAATTGCAGCTCATTTCTCCGAATCAATCGTAACCAACTAGGTATTTCAAAGTTTTATTTTATTGAAACCACAATAACATAATCAATACTCATATACGGTAACAGGTTAATTTCACAATGTATGGGGTTGTATTCTACTGTGATATATTTGTAATACATATATGTTTTCAGTTGAATATTTCATGTATAGGACATAAATACGTTTGACTTAAGGGCTCATTAGTTTTTGAAGTGGAAAAAACCACATACTCATGCTTGGTTATTTTTGTGAATATATACGAATAATTCCTTTGTGGCCCATTGCAACCCTATCCGCTTTCAGTCAAGACTGACAATTCACCATAAGGTGATTCCAACAATCACGTGAATTTATGTTCTGGGTTTCATGCTGCTATTATTTTACATGCAAAACCTACCTGGACTACCTGTAAGCATTAGTTGGGTTATTTTCAAGGGAAATTAAAAAACCACATTGTACATCTGCTTGTTTGGTTTTTGTAGATATTTTGTGTGCAGGCTTCGTTGTGATATACGAATGCACTTTGTGCGTGGCCTTAGAAGAAAAGAAAAAGATATTTTTGTCAATATTATTTTACAATTTATCAAATTTTTACACAAGAGCTATTAAAAGAAAAACCACACAGACTCAGGCCTTGCTCTAAGAATATTCTTTTTCTCACACAGGGTCGCCCAACAACACTCAACGAATTGACGAATTATTCCTTACAAAAAGTCATACAATACGTGTGTTCTGTAATTTTGTATATGTTTACTAAGGTAAGGCTAGGTCAACTCCATCAATACACTTAGGTCAATGTTAGCCCATTGTGATGCCCACTTGAGGTTTTTCCAGTATTTAGTATTATCATAATCTTAGTCCATCACATTTCAATTTACATCATAATTTCATCATATGGCTTCGATATGATTCGCTTTTCTCGAGAATCTGAAAAGTGATTCGCTTTCCTCGAGAATCTGAAAAGATTTGTCAATGGGCTCTGGGATTAGTTACTTGATGTCATCAAAGAAGTGTCTTATTTCTTAGGTGGCAGAGGAAGTAGGCTCTCATGTTCATCCTCGTCACTGCATCTTATACAAATAAAGTTTTTTTTATCATATTCTTCTTATGTTTTTTATGTCATAGTCTTTTGCTTGATTACGTTCTTTCTACTTTATTCGTACTGTGTTTATAGAAACCTCACAGGAGTTCAGTGTGGCCAATTTCGAGTCAGCTCTTTCCCGCGAAAAACATACCATTAAATTATCCGATAGGTAAACTACTTTAAATTACTATGTCTTCAATAAATAATTTCACCAACTATTGTTCTTTATTCGGTTTACATTGTTCGTTGTATGATAAAACAACAATGACAAATTTCCGTTATTCTGTTATGTTATCCACTATTAAAAGTGAAACAAGAACAAATCAGTTTGAACTGTTTGCACTTGTTACATCATACGCGTTATACGTCACTAAACATTGGGTGGTTTAATCTAGCTTTCGGGTTCCTGGGTTGTTTTTCGGGTACCCAGGTTTCAAGAGCTCTAGTAAGTATGTGTGCCATCCACAGAGATGGATTTAGTTGTAGGTTTCAGAACCTAAATTTTATCTCAACTCCAAACATGGGAACCAAACATTTGTTTGGAGGGTTTTTCGAAATCTGATCAAGGAATAAAATCAGACTTCAAATATTCTATTGTTTTGGCATTGTTTCTTATACCAGATTTCGAAAAACCCTTTGAATCTTTTTATGATTCTTCAGTGGGTTATTTTTAATTTTTACTTCGATTCAGTGTTATTGGTAAAACAAGGAATTTTACATCTAAAAATATTTTATGTAAAGTGCTTTTTTCTTTTGACTACAAAACCTACAAAATATAATTTTTTTGAAAAAAAAAATCACCCTGTAGTAATATAGGAGAGTTATAAATATTTACATTCAAATTCTGCATAAATTAGTTCCGCGCAAGTGGCTGGCACGGGATGGAAATAATTGTTTTAATCGATCGAATTTTGTCTGTTAAAGGACGATTTGTGTTTCTGGGTGGCATGTGGCTACGTTAGGTTTTTAAGTTCCGTATGCACGATTTCACATGCAGCTCTAGAAGCAGTGGAAAATAATAATTGCTTTGTTTTTTTTTATTCTAAGAGTTGAGTCGTTGTTAGTCTCCTTAAACAATGTACACCTGTACCCCATTTAGTTTGCAAATTCCTTTTTCTAATACGTAATACACAACGATGTTATAAAATATAAACCCTTATAGAATAAAAAAAAAATTTCTTACATTGTGTAGGCGGCAATTTATTTGTTATATATACCTACCCATGTGACCATGTGACTAATTTATACCTTACATAACCCAATTAAATATTTCTGCATTTTCTATAAATGTTTGTCGTTCCAGCTTCTCCTAATGACTCTCATAATTTAAGTTAGCTTGTAGGTTTATGGATTGTGTAGGGACTCTGTACAGTGTACTTTGTGATCAAAATGTTGCTAAAGATGTAACAAATTCTCTATAAAGCATTTGATAGAGTTAGGATCTAGCTCTTTTATCGGAAATGCATGCCAATATTGTCATTAGTCACTACTTTTATCATATAATTATTTTCAAATTGTTAATTTTGTATATTTCGGAATATTCTTTATTATTTTTGACACAAACAATAGGTATAACATTTGAGTAAACAACATCATTAAACTTCAAAAAATATTTCAAGCCATTTTATAAAGGATCTGTCATCTGTACCCATGTTCTGTAATTATGGCCAAATTTGTAAAAACCGTTAAAACCAAATCTCCCTTATATGCATTTTTAGCCAAAAACCTGAAATGCAGTTATGTTAAGACTACAGCTAATAGCTATTTCAAGGATTGCCAATTCCTTTCATCAGTCTCCTTTTAGTGGTATTGAGCTTTAATCCAATTTTATTATGAAAAACTTTTTCACATGCACATCATGAGATTCGAACCCACGCTTTTAGATATACTCAGTCTTCGAAGTCGTATGCACAACGCATTTGGAGCTTTAACAGTTTTCTAAGCGCCTATAAGTATGTTGTTTTGTTCCGCCTCCATTTTCTCCTAACCTTATTTGATAGACTACAATTTGTAGCACATATCGAAGGGGGAGAGGTTGGAAGATTGGTACGACCATACCATTTAAGTTATTGTTGTTGTTATATTGTACTATTTATTTGTACTATAGAATGTCAGTTTTTATTACTGACCATTCTGTTAATTTTCATTGAATGTGTTTGAACAACAACAACAACTTAAAAGCGCTACCACCAATTTTTAAACGAATTTTTATTTACTCGTTTACGAATATTATTATTCGTTTTTTTTTTCCTATCTTTGGCTGGAGATATAGCTATTTCAAGGATTGCCAATTCCTTTCATCAGTCTCCTTTTAGTGGTATTGAGCTTTAATTCAATTTTATTATGAAAAACTTTTTCACATGCACATCATGAGATTCGATCCCACGCTTTCAGATTTACTCCGTTTTTTTTTTTTTTTTTTTTTTTATAAATTCATTTTTATTTTCAATTTAACTTATAACTAACTTAAATGCTAGACAAAAATCTTTAAAACTAGCTTACAGAATAACTTAACTAACTTACTGGCCCCATACGGGCGCTCTAAATTATACTATAACTATATATTAAAAATGCCTTTGAGCGTAAAAACTAACTTAAATTAAACTTCAAAATTACTTAAAACTAAACGAGAAAATTTTTAAAAACTCGTTTTTCGAGACATTTTATTTTATATATAAAAACTTAAAACTACCCTTTACCTAAATAATAAAACTAAATTAACCTAAACTAAAATATACGTAAATATACGTAAATTACTTAAATAACTTAAAACTACTTAAGAATACTTAAAATAACTTAAAACTAGAACAGCCACCAGCAGCATTTTTTTTTTTTTTTTTTTTTTTTTTTGGCGCAGCAGCCAATGCGTATGTGCACACGCTTATAAATATATATATATATTTATATATATATATTTAAAAGCGCCAAATGCACATACACACCAACAAATGCCATTTAATTTTTTTATATTTTTTTGGTGCCACCACTGTCCTACATAAAATAAACCTATTAATACTTAAAAATACGCAGGTCGGCCAAGGCAACAACTATGACTAACCATCCATATCAAGGTGGTCACCCAACCACCAGTATTTTTGAACTTGCTTATAAAAGTCCCTTTTGTCCCGAAGGGGCACAGCTCTACTGAACCGCAGACGCTCTGCTCCGTTCCCAGAGCCGACGTCTCGACCATACAGGATTCGCCGATCCACAGTTCTACGGCCGACGTGGTAGATTAACGGAACCGCCAATCTATCCTGTATCAGCCCCCGACTGTCTAAATAGAGGAATGTCTCGGGCGGGATGAATCCGTTAAGACAAACGCTCTCACTATATTCTTCATTGGGGTAGTAAGCCCCGAAAATAAGTCCATTGGCTGAGGTCATCGCTCTTGCAATGTGACCCCGAATCAGCTTAATTAAAAAGTTATCTATCCTGTTTATATTGGCCCCGTTGTATAAGACCTCGTTGGCATAATAATGTTTGTACTCCGACTCTGGTGTTCTGTGTAATCCAAGACAGGTCCTAAGACACTGCCTCTCAAACACCCGAATCTTTTCCATTTGAGATGGGGCAACGTTAAACCACACAGGGCACCCATAGGCAATCATCGGCCGGATGAGGGCCATGTAGCAAATCACCTTCACCCTGTTTTCAAGGCGGCTGCTATAAAACAACCGTCTTGTCAGAGCAAACGCTCCCCTAGCTCTGGCCAGAGCAGCATCTATATGTCGATTGAAATATAGATACTGATCTAGCCAGATACCAAGGTACTTTACTACATCTTTACTCGCCAGTGGATGTCCACTTGGTCCAACGATCACTAGATTTCTCCAGTTCTTTCTTGTATCCCTAGAAGCCTTAGACAAAGGGGTTCTAAACAGGATAGTTTCTGATTTCTGAAAGTTAATTTTTAACTTCCAGTCATCACAATATCGCTGAATCTTGTCGAAGTCACGCTGCAAGAGAATTCTGATGACTTCAACTTTTGGACCCGTCCTGTACGCTACAAGGTCATCGGCATACGCAATCGCATGAGTGAGACTACCTATCAGATCGCTGGTGTAAATACTAAAAAGAATCGGCGAGTTCACAGCTCCTTGCTGTAGACCGTTTTTAATATCAAAAGTTGTGGTGGAAGTTACATTGCCACTTTTGACAACAAACTTTCTACCATTGAGCATGTCATGAAGCATATATAACAGTGGTTTATTTATGCCAAATCTAGTTAATTTCAGATAAAGACCCTCTAACCATACGGTGTCGAAAGCCTTCTCCAAATCAACAAGAACGGCACCTGTGCATTGATTTTTCGCTTTGTTCCATTGAACATCAGAAACTAACTTAGACGCGGCATGAATAGTGTCATGTCCCGCCTTAAAGCCAAACTGATTGTCTGGAATAATATTCTTGTCCTCAGCCCACTTGAACAGAGCTCTATTGAGAATCTTTTCGAATACCTTACTGATACTCGGAAGAAGACTTATCGACCGAAGATTTGCCGGATTGGAGCTGTCCTTTCCCTTTTTGGAGAAAGATGGACCACAGCTGTTTTCCAACTCACTGGATAATATGCATTATTCAATGCGTTGTTAAACAGTGTGGTATAAATGTCTATGGCTTCCTCAGGGAGATGTCGTAACACAATGTTGGGTATACCATCGACCCCCGCAGATTTCTTTTTCTTTAATGTTTGAAAAATTAACTGAAGTTCTACCTTCGAAATTAACAATGAACTGGGTCCATTTCGCTCGGCGATGGTGGCGTTTGCCAAATTTTCGTCATTGAACCCGGTGAAACCAGTATTCTCAGATCGCCATTGCGTTATGTTATTTCCAAGATAGAAATTGTGCAGCAAGGCTCTGTTCTCCAGGTCATAATTCGGACGAATGCTAGCATTCACCTTATACACTTGCTGGAAAGCAGCCCTTACAGCTTCTACCTTTTCCTGAGGATCTTCTATCATATAAAAATTGTCATCGAAAACGGCACCCTCCGGATCAATTCCCGCAATCGTTAGTACGTCTTCGTTATCTGTTGTCCTCTGGAGTTTAAGACATGGAAGATCGTTTTGATCATTTCTTCTAAATATCTTATTTATTTTGGGAAACATACTAGGGTCGCTAGAATTAACAGCCCGAATTCTGTTATCCCAATATAAATTAATAGATAATCTATAGTTTTGTTTAATCAGAACGTTAATGTTTTTGATCGACGACTTCAATGTCCTAATCTCCAGATCACGTGTGTCCGTGAAACGTCTATAAAGAAGTTTCAACCTAGTCAGCAGTCCACTTTTTTGTCGGTGTAGTGCGTCGATTGTCGCGTTCTTGTATAAACCAGTAGGGTCTTGTTCCTTATATTTTGGGATTGTTTTGTCCATTGTTCGTTTTATAGTCGTATCCATTTGAGTCAGAAACCCGTCGATCTCGAGGTTCGTCAGGTTTCTGTCATTTGGTGGAGAAATGTCATCGGAACGTATTTCTCTTGCCAAGGCGTTGGAGAAGCGTGGCCAGCGCGTCTTACTGAAATTGTAAGAGTGCACAGGCACATACTCATCCAATTCCACAAGTTCGCTCGGAAGCTGTATTACGGTGGCAAGCCCGCAGTGATCGCTGTCGTATTCGATTGTTCGTAAACAGTTTCTTGTCTGTTGATTTGTTGCGTCAGTTATAACAAGTCGTGAGTCAAGCAGTAAAAGATCCAGAAAGCCACCGCTCCTAGGAAACGAAGGTCTATCTGTCGCAAAAAGATCGATCCTACACTCAACACTGTATCGACCCATCCAATTAAAAAGATGGTTCCCTCTAGGATTATGTATTTGGTTTCCCCAATCTACATGTTTGGCGTTCAAATCTCCTGCCATGAGATAATAATTCTCATCCAAGTTCAGTCTTAAGCATTCGAAAAGTTTTTCGAGCTCTGCGATAAAATTAGCAGGCTGAGGTGCGTCAGGTGCGTACACCGCGATTGCGTACATTCTTTTTCCCTGCTGGAGAGGAATGCAAACGATGCAGGCTTCTAGCAACCCGAATCTTCGCACTTCACTATTATATATAACTTTATGTTTAATGCCCTTTCGTATGAAGATTGCGACCCCACCCCCTTGAGAGGAGTTGGGCCGATCCCTTCTTACGATATTGTAATTTTTATTAGTCAGTTTGTGTTTCTGGTTTAGCTTAGTTTCGCTAGCCATAAACACATCAGGACTTTGGTCTTGCAGCAAATGAAAGAGGTTTGCTCTACGTTCGGTCCTAATCAGCGAATTTACATTCACAGCTAGGATCTTAAAGGGTCGCTCAGGCAGCGCGCCTTTAACCATTTAGCGTTGCCGGCAGAATAGAGTAGAGGTAATCTACCCTAGCCGCCTGCTCCCTGATCTGTTTTTGCACGTCGGTTAACTGACCATGAATGGTCAGCAACACCTGCATCAGATCTGCCTCTGGCACAGGAGCCGTAGGCACTTGGACCTGTTTGGCTACCTGTGGTTGAGGCTGTACCGTTTTTCCCTTTCCAGACGCCATTTGGGCGTAAGAAATTGCGGGATTGACGGAAGTTGTTGTCTGGCGTACTTCAGGGCGTCTCACCTCAACTGTTTTCTTTTGGGCTTTGTTTTGCTTTATCTCCTGAAACTTCGGACATCCCCGATAGTTTGCGGGGTGTCCGGAGCCTCGGCAGAGCGCACATTTTAACTGGGTCATATCTGTGACCCTATCTTGCCCGAGTTTACACTCCCCTGTTTTGTGGGAATCTCCACATTTAACGCAGACTGGGTCCATACCAGTTAACTGCAATGTGTCCAAACCCTTGGCAGTTCATGCATTGAAGCATGTCTTTCTGCTTGTTTAATTTCTCCCATCTTACAACTTGGTAATCCAGGACTGTTATATTCCTTAGACCACTCAATTTGCTTTGGGGCGAGAGTTGAACTAGGAAGAATGGTAACTTCCGTTTCTCCCGTCTGGCTTTGACTGTGGTAAACGGTCTTACCCCGATAAAATCGAGATCATCGCTCGCCACTTGACGGAGCTCAGCTAAGAGCGCCTGCGGATCCGTAGAGGATTCGATACCCTTCAGGAGGACTGTTTGAAGCTTGTCTTCCTTTGGGGTGAAACTATAATACTCAGTTTTGGTTTGAGACAGAAGGTCTTTAACTTTTCTGTAGTGCTCTAAAGAAGAGCACTGAATAGAATGCCTGTCTGCGTTTAGCCGCTTAATTATAAAATTGTTGCCTACGACCGACCTACATATTTCAATAGTTTCTTTTATTTCCATTTTGTAAGTATTTATAGGTGGCACCTTACCTTTCTTTGCTTGTGGCTGTTGCTGTTGTTGCTGTTGTTGTGACTGCTGCTGTTGTCTCTGCTGCTGCTGCATCGGCTGCTGTTGGGTCTGCTGCTGTTCTGACTTCTGCGCTTGTTGCTGTTGCGTTTGTTGCTGCTGCTGTTGCTGCTTCTGTGTCTGTTGTCGTTGTTGTTGTGGTTGTGGTTGTTGTTGTTGTTTTGCCTGCGGCTGCTGAGGCTGTTGCTGTTTGGGAAGCTGTTGTTGTGGCTGCTTCTTTGATTGCTGCTTATGTGGCTGCTGCTGGTCTGGGAGTGGTCGTTTTTCCTGAGGAGGCTTCTGTTGTTGCGTAGCTTCAAGTTGCTCTTGGAGCGCTTGTTGGCGGGTGCGCTGCTCAAGAGTCACTTGGCGCTCCTTCTCCCTTCTCGCTTCCTGCTTCTTTCTTAGTGATTCAACCAACTCTATGAGCGAGGAAATCTGCTGCGTCAATGTTTCAATCTGTTCGTTCTCTTCTTCCTCCGACAGATCCACTATCTCGCCACTGACGTAGTGCCCTTCTCCTTCTACTGACATGTAGGATATGGCTTCTTCGGCATCTACGTCAGCTACGTTTTCTTCGCCTGTTACGCCGGCGATCTCGTTGGCTGGCTCTGGTATCTTCGATCCTTCTTCTTCAGCCTCTTTGACGATTACGACATCAGCCTCAGCCTCGTCGTCTTCTCCCTTGTTGTCGTTGTTGTTGTCTTCGTCGTCGTTAGAGGAGCTGTCAAGCTGCCTCTGGATTTTGGCCTGAGCCGATGACTTGGCTGACCGTTCACGCCCTTCAATTTGCTGGGCTGCATCACCGATGCGCTTCTTCACAACAAGGTTCGGCTTGTAGTTTATATAGCGCCTCCTCTTATTTGGATCAGTTGCCTCGGCACATGCCGGCCCTGTTGATTTGCCTTTGGTAGGGCTTGTTGTTTTGGCTGTTGCCATGCTCATGGTTTTGGCCTCGACACGTGCCGATGACTCTGTTGTTGTTTTTCTTGACCTTGAAGGTCCAGCAGATGCTGCCGTATTTGTTGTATGGCCTCTGGATGGCCCCGCTATCTGTTTATCGGCTTTTGCTGTTACATCGCCTGATGTTCCAGCACCTTTTGTTGTTGTTGGGGGACCATCTTTCGATGTCCCCGTTGGTTTGACCATCTGCTCTTCTTGTTGTTGCTGCTGTTTTCTTCTCCGAGAAACCTCTTGCCAGAAATAATTTAAAAAAAGGCCTTGCCCGGGGTGAGAATCGAACCCACGACCTTCCACTATGAATTATTCTGCTCCTCTACCACCTAGGCTAACTTGCCACTTGGTTTTGGTAGAACTAAATCACTACTATTAGCACTCGCGCCTCTAAGTAAAATTTCCACTATGAAAGTCGCCAACGATGTGCACACTTCCACAGTTGCTGAACGACTGAGCATTTGGAATGCGTTTGAACAAAAAACAAACAAACATAACATCTCGACCTGTGTCGTCAGTGGTCATAAGCGGTGGAATGCGTTGTGCATACGACTTCGAAGACTGAGTAAATCTCAGTCGTTCAGCAACCGTGGAAGAGTGCACATCGTTGGCGGCTTTCACAGTGATCATTTAATATAGAGACGCGAGTGTGTTAAATAGTGAATTCAACCTACCATTTTCAAGTGGCAAGTTAGCCTAGGTGGTAGAGTGGCAGACGAAGGATCTGAACGGCGTGGGTTCGAGCCCCACTGTGGTCCAGGCTTTTTTTTAAACAATTTCTGGGAGAAGGTGAACAGAAATCGAGAGCAACTAGAAAGAGAGATGGGAAAACCAACGGGGACATCGAAAGATGGTCCCCCAACAACAAGGAAGACAGTTGGAGGAACATCAGGTGATGTGTCATCCGACAGTCAAGTAGCGGGGCCATCAGGCCAAGCTGAAAGTGCAAATATAGCAGGGCAGTCCAAAGCCCAAAAAGCAACAACAACAACAGCAGCAGCAGCAGCAGCAGCAGCAGGACCAGGAAAGCCCAAAGTGGCAACAATAGCAACAACAGCAACGACAACTACAACAACATCGTCATCGGCACGTGCCGAGGTCGGTACCAGCAGCATAGCAACTGCAAAGACATCGAGTCCTATTAAAGGGAAAAAGCCAGGACCGGCATGTGTCGATGAGCAAGATCCTCTAAAGAGAAGGCGCTACATTAGGTACAAACCAAACCTAGTAGTTAAGAAGCGCACCTCTGATATAGAAGCAGCCAAGAAAATAGGAGGGCGCGGGCGTTCAGCCAAGGCTTCGGCTCAGGCCAAAATACAGAGGCAGCTAGATAGCTCCTCTAACGATGATGAGGACAATAGCGAAAGCCACGACAACGAAGAAGGCGACGACGAAGCTGAGACGGATGACAGGCACGTCGAAAAGGCTGATGGAGCGATCGCCGCCGACAAGCCAAACGATCAGGACGCCAGGCTAACAGGCGAGGAAAACGCCGCTGACGCAGATGCTGATGACATCTCATATATGTCAGTGGAAGGAGAAGGACGTTACGTCAGTGGCGAGATAGTCGAGCTGTCTGACGAGGAAGAGGACCAGCAAATTGAGGCTTTGACGGAGCAGATCTCTTCGCTCATAGAGCTTGTTGAAGCGCTCAAGAAGAAGCAGGAGGCAAGACGGGAGAAGGAGCGCATAGTTGCTCTTGAGCAGCGCACCCGCCAACAAGCGCTCCAAGAGCAAGCTTCGCAACAACAGAAGCCTCCTCAGGAACAAAAACCACTCCCAGACCAGCAGCAGCCACAGAAGCAGCAGTCAAAGAAGCAGCCACAGAAACAGCTTCAAAAGCCACAACAACCGTCTCAGCAACCACAGCATCAGCCTCAGCAACAGCAAGCAAAACAAAAACAACAACAACAACAACCACAACAGCAACGTCAACAGACACAGAAACAGCAACAGCAGCAGCAACAACAGCAACAGCAACAACCACAACAGCAACAACCGCAGCAGTCACAACAGCAGCAGACCCAACAGCAGCCGATGCAACAGCAGCAGAGACAACAGCAGCAGTCACAACAACAACAGCAACAACAGCAACAGCCACAAGCAAAGAAAGGTAAGAGGTGCCACCTATTAATACTTATAAAATGCATTTAAAAGACACAATAGAAATATGTAGGTCGGTCATAGGCAACAATTTCATAATTAAGCGGCTTAACGCAGACAGGCATTCCATTCAGTGCTCATCTTTAGAGCACTACAAAAAAGTGAAAGACCTTCTGTCTCAAACTAGAACAGAATACTATAGTTTCACCCCGAAGGAAGACAAGCTTCAAACAGTCCTCCTGAAGGGTATCGAATCCTCTACGGATCCGCAGGCGCTCTTAGCTGAGCTCCGTCAAGTGGCGAGCGACGATCTCGAGTTTATCGGGGTCCGACCGTTCACCACAGTCAAAGCCAGACGGGAGAAACGGAACTTACCATTTTTCCTAGTTCAACTCTCGCCCCAAAGCAAATTGAGTGGTCTAAGGAATATAACAGTCCTGGATTACCAAGTTGTACGATGGGAAAAACTAAATAAGCAGAAAGACATGCTTCAATGCATGAACTGCCAAGGGTTCGGACACGTTGCAGTAAACTGTGGTATGGACCCAGTCTGTGTTAAATGTGGAGATACCCACAAAACAGTGGAGTGTAAACTCGGGCAAGATAGGGTCACAGATATGACCCAGTTAAAATGTGCTCTCTGCCGAGGCTCCGGGCACCCCACAAACTATCGGGGATGTCCGAAGTTTCAGGAGATAAGGCAAAACAAAGCCCAAAAGAAAACAGTTGAGGTGAGACGCCCTGAAGTACGCCAAAAAACAACTTCCGTTAATCCCGCAATTTCTTACGCCCAAATCGCGTCTGGAAAGGGAAACACGGTACAGCCTCAACCACAGGTAGCCAAACAGGTCCAAGTGCCTACGGCTCCTGTGCCAGAGGCAGATCTGATGCAGGTGTTGCTGACCATTCATGGTCAGTTAACCGACGTGCAAAAACAGATCAGGGAGCAGGCGGCTAGGGTGGATTATCTCTACTCTATTCTGCCGGCAACGCGAAATGGTTAAAGGCGCGCTGCCTGAGCGACCCTTTAAGATCCTAGCTGTGAATGTAAATTCGCTGATTAGGACCGAACGTAGAGCAAATCTCTTTCATTTGCTGCAAGACCAAAGTCCTGATGTGTTTATGGCTAGCGAAACTAAGCTTACCCAGAAACACAAATTGACTAATAATAATTACAATATCGTGCGAAGGGATCGGCCCAACTCCTCTCAAGGGGGTGGGGTCGCAATCTTCATACGAAAGGGCATTCAATTTAAGGTTATATATAATAGTGAAGTGCGAAGATTTGGGCAGCTAGAAGCCTGCATCATTTGCATTCCGCTCCTTCAAGGGAAAAGAATGTACGTGATCGCGGCGTACGCACCCGAAGCACCTCAGCCTGCTAATTTTATCGCAGAACTCGAAAAACTTTTCGAATGCTTAAGACTGCACTTGGATGAAAATTATTATCTAATGGCAGGAGATTTGAACGCCAAACATGAAGATTGGGGAAAACAAATTCAAAATCCGAGAGGGTACCATTTATTTAATTGGATGGGTCGTCACAGTGTTGAGTGTAGGATCGATCTTTTTGCGACAGATAGGCCTTCGTTTCCTAGGAGCGGTGGCTTTCTGGATCTTTTACTGCTTGACTCACGACTTGTTATAACTGACGCAACAAATCAACAGACAAGGAACTGTTTACGAACAATCGAATACGACAGCGATCACTGCGGACTTGCCACCGTAATACAGCTTCCGAGCGAACTTGTGGAATTGGATGAGTATGTGCCTGTGCACTCTTACAATTTCAGTAAGACGCGCTGGCCACGCTTCTCCAACGCCTTGGCAAGAGAAATACGTTCCGATGACATTTCTCCACCAAATGACAGAAACCTGACGAACCTCGAGATCGACGGGTTTCTGACTCAAATGGATACGACTATAAAACGAACAATGGACAAAACAATCCCAAAATATAAGGAACAAGACCCTACTGGTTTATACAAGAACGCGACAATCGACGCACTACACCGACAAAAAAGTGGACTGCTGACTAGGTTGAAACTTCTTTATAGACGTTTCACGGACACACGTGATCTGGAGATTAGGACATTGAAGTCGTCGATCAAAAACATTAACGTTCTGATTAGACAAAACTATAGATTATCTATTAATTTATATTGGGATAACAGAATTCGGGCTGTTAATTCTAGCGACCCTAGTATGTTTCCCCAAATAAATAAGATATTTAGAAGAAATGATCAAAACGATCTTCCATGTCTTAAACTCCAGAGGACAACAGATAACGAAGACGTACTAACGATTGCGGGAATTGATCCGGAAGGTGCCGTTTTCGATGACAATTTTTATATGATAGAAGATCCTCAGGAAAAGGTAGAAGCTGTAGGGGCTGCTTTCCAGCAAGTGTATAAGGTGAATGCTAGCATTCGTCCGAATCATGACCTGGAGAACAGAGCCTTGCTACACAATTTCTATCTTGGAAATAACATAACGCAATGGCGATCTGAGAATACTGGTTTCACCGGGTTCAATGACGAAAATTTGGCAAACGCCACCATCGCCGAGCAAAATGGACCCAGTTCATTGTTAATTTCGAAGGTAGAACTTCATTTAATTTTTCAAACATTAAAGAAAAAGAAATCTGCGGGGGTCGATGGTATACCCAACATTGTGTTACGACATCTCCCTGAGGAAGCCATAGACATTTATACCACACTGTTTAACAACGCATTGAATAATGCATATTATCCAGTGAGTTGGAAGACAGCTGTGGTCCATCCTCTCCCCAAAAAGGGAAAGGACAGCTCCAATCCGGCAAATCTTCGGTCGATAAGTCTTCTTCCAAGTATCAGTAAGGTATTCGAAAAGATTCTCAATAAAGCTCTGTTCAAGTGGGCTGAGGACAAGAATATTATTCCAGACAATCAGTTTGGCTTTAAGGCGGGACATGACACTATTCATGCCGCGTCTAAGTTAGTTTCTGATGTTCAATGGAACAAAGCGAAAAATCAATGCACAGGTGCCGTTCTTGTTGATTTAGAGAAGGCTTTCGACACCGTATGGTTAGAGGGTCTTTATCTGAAGTTAACCAGATTTGGCATAAGTAAACCACTGTTATATATGCTTCATGACATGCTCAATGGTAGAAAGTTTGTTGTCAAAAGTGGCAATGTAACTTCCACCACAACTTTTGATATTAAAAACGGTCTACAGCAAGGAGCTGTGAACTCGCCGATTCTTTTTAGTATTTACACCAGCGATCTGATAGGTAGTCTCACTCATGCGATTGCGTATGCCGATGACCTTGTAGCGTACAGGACTGGTCCAAAAGTTGAAGTCATCAGAATTCTCTTGCAGCGTGACTTCGACAAGATTCAGCGATATTGTGATGACTGGAAGTTAAAAATTAACTTTCAGAAATCAGAAACTATCCTGTTTAGAACCCCTTTGTCTAAGGCTTCTAGGGATACAAGAAAGAACTGGAGAAATCTAGTGATCGTTGGACCAAGTGGACATCCACTGGCGAGTAAAGATGTAGTAAAGTACCTTGGTATCTGGCTAGATCAGTATCTATATTTCAATCGACATATAGATGCTGTTCTGGCCAGAGCTAGGGGAGCGTTTGCTCTGACAAGACGGTTGTTTTATAGCAGCCGCCTTGAAAACAGGGTGAAGGTGATTTGCTACATGGCCCTCATCCGGCCGATGATTGCCTATGGGTGCCCTGTGTGGTTTAACGTTGCCCCATCTCAAATGGAAAAGATTCGGGTGCTTGAGAGGCAGTGTCTTAGGACCTGTCTTGGATTACACAGAACACCAGAGTCGGAGTACAAACATTATTATGCCAACGAGGTCTTATACAACGGGGCCAATATAAACAGGATAGATAACTTTTTAATTAAGCTGATTCGGGGTCACATTGCAAGAGCGATGACCTCAGCCAATGGACTTATTTTCGGGGCTTATTACCCCAATGAAGAATATAGTGAGAGCGTTTGTCTTAACGGTTTCATCCCGCCCGAGACATTCCTCTATTTAGACAGTCGGGGGCTGATACAGGATAGATTGGCGGTTCCGTTAATCTACCACGTCGGCCGTAAAACTGTGGATCGGCGAATCCTGTATGGTCGAGACGTCGGCTCTGGGAACGGAGCAGAGCGTCTGCGGTTCAGTAGAGCTGTGCCCCTTCGGGACAAAAGGGACTTTTATAAGCAAGTTCAAAAATACTGGTGGTTGGGTGACCACCTTGATATTGATGGTTAGTCGAAGTTGTTGCCTTGGCTGACCTACGTATTTATAAGGTATAACTAGGTAGATGAAGTAGGACAGTGACGGTGGCACCAAAAAAAAGATAAAAAATCCAAAAAATTGCTGTCTGTTGTTTGTGGATATGTGCTTGAGCGCATACATATGTATATGTGTTAATGTATGGATATGTATGGCGTGTGTGCATGTGCGTAGGCTGATGACAAAAAAAAAAAAAAAAAAAAAAAAAAAAAAAAAAAAAACGCTGCTGGTGGCTGTTCTAGTTTTAAGTTATTTTAAGTATTTTTAAGTAGTTTTAAGTTAATTACGTATATTTACGTATATTTTAGTTTTATTTAGGTTAATTTAGTTTTATTTAGGTACAGGGTAGTTTTAAGTTTTTAAATAAAAAATGTCATAGAAAAACAAGTTTTTTTAAGGAATTTTCTTGTTTAGGTTTAAGTAATATAGATTTTAATTTAATTTACATTTGAATTTACGCCGAAAGGCATTTTTAATATATAGCTATAGTATAATTTAGAGCGCCCGTATGGGGCCAGTAAGTTAGTTAAGTTATTCTGTAAGCTAGTTTTTAAGGTTTTTGTCTAGCATTTAAGTTAGTTATAAGTTAAATGGAAAATAAAAATGAATTTAAAAAAAAAAAAAAAAAAAAACTGAGTAAATCTGAAAGCGTGGGTTCGAATCTCATGATGTGCATGTGAAAAAGTTTTTCATAAAAAAATTGGATTAAAGCTCAATACCACTAAAAGGAGACTGATGAAAGAAATTGGCAATCCTTGAAATAGCTATATCTCCAGCCAAAGATAGAAAAAAAAACCAATAATAATAACCGTAAACGAGTAAATAAAAATTCGTTTAAAAATTGGTGGTAGCGCCTTTAAGTTGTTGTTGTTGTTCAAACACATTCAATGAAAATTAACAGAATGGTCAGTAATAAAAACTGACATTCTATAGTACAAATAGTACAATATATCAAGAATAATAACTACAGCTAATATTTAACGTACAGCAAGTTTTATAAAATCGTTAGAGCCGTTTTTGAGAAAATTTGGGAAAACTAAAACGTTATATGGCAGGTACTCGCTTTAGCCGGGCTAAAACAAAAATTTTAATTTCTCCTCTAGGGAATCATCCAAGAAAATAAAAGTAAAGGTGTGTCCAGACCTGAGAAACATTTCAGAAACATTTATAGAAATAGGGAATTATTTCTTAAATGTTTAAGAAATGTTTATGTTTTAGGTCTGGAAGCTAGATTAACTTTTCTGAAATGTTCCTCCGTTTCCCATACGCGATGGGAAACATTCAATGTATCGCAAATGTCACAGAAAAAAAATTATTTGTTTGTAGTTGTGAACTTCTAAAAATGTCACGCGGATGAACAAATGGGAAAGAAGAAATATTTCAGAAATGTTTCTTCAAACGTCCACACAAAAAAAAAACATTTGTGAAATATGTTTTTTAAACAAATAGGAAACATGTAAACAATGTTTCTTCGGTCTGGACACACTTTAACGGGCATTCCTGGGTCGTTACGTTCTCTCCTGTCTTGTTTTAACACAAAGAACTATACCAGCAAGATCACGGTTGGAATCATTTTCAACTGAAGATGGTGTTTTTGTTTTGCCTCGCGGCCAAGGCTTAAATATAACAAAGAAATAAAATTAATAATGATACAAATTCTATATACTAATACGAAAAATTTATTTAATTTTTTTTAACTTGAAACATAACATATTAGTATATAAAATTTGTATCATTATTAATTTTATTTCTTTGTTACAAAAAATTATATAAATGAAAAAATTTAAAATTTTCACTGGAAGTTAAACCTTTTTTTAATTATTAAAACGACTATTCTCAGTAATCACAAGGGTGGCGATAGCTCAACAATATGACTTTACAAGTTGCCACTGCAGAGAATAGAACCATACCATACTCACAAAAAAAAATGTAATGAAAATTAGAAATGTATCAATCATATTCTGAAATTAAGGATACATAATAGAATTTTCTTGTAAACCGTCTGTTGGTTGTTAGGGTGTTTAGTTTTATCAGAAAGATAACATCATTTTATTCCTATTCTTCCTGTCAATACATTGACAATTGATCAGTGTTTTGTGTAATGCACTGTTAAAAAGAGAAATATTTCAAGTGAATAAGCACAATATTTTAAAACCTCCGATGAAAATATAGATTTGTATATCCACTTTAATTTTCTAATCTATTAAAGGTTAAATCAAGTTATGTTCTGTAAGATATTATTATAAAGATTATTAATTAATACTATTTTCGGTTTTTGTGATACGTAACATAGGAAAGAAGCATGTTATAGATAAAATGTTCGATAGGTACAAAATAATTGATTGTCTCAATTTTGCTAACCTTTATGGGTGGGAATACAGGATGTTGCCACATATAGGGGGACAATATTGCGATATTGGTTTATTATAAGAAAAAAATAGTGTTTCAGTAAGGGTCTATCTAGAGCAACAACATTTATAGGCGATTTCAAGACTGTTTGGTGGCTGAATGGCTTATATTCATGTAGTCGTTTTGGCCCATATTCATTGTAGTATGACTCGAGTTCTTCCTGGAGTCTTAAGTTAACACTCAGGATAGACACAGTTGTTATTCATAGTTGTACAACACGAGTAAAACGTGTATTTCCCTAGAACTATACTATAATTTACTTCCCAAACTTGGACTCCACATATCGAGTGAGAAAGTTAGATTAATTTTGGTATTAAGTAAGAAGGTGAAAGGTTGAAAATAATGCTTGAAAGATATTTGCATGCCAGATATTTATTTTTTATTTATTTTATTTCTAGAAATGCCTAGAAAGCCAAATAATATTGTCGTACTTAATTTTTTTAAAACTTTTCTAAACAAAATTATTAATTTCCTGAAATTGGCGTTTTCAAAATGCTTCTTAAAAATATTTAAAAAAAGTTGTTTAAAGAAATTGACTTATTTTAAAAACGGGACGTAATATTTTGGTGAAAAAAAGTGGAATAAAATGCTCATAATTTTGAAGCTTTTATATGTTAAAAATAAACGGGGACTGAGACTTTGAGTTTTTTTTTATATTTTTTAACCAAAAAACATAAAAACGTTTAATTTGAAAGAATAAAAAACAGAAAATATGTTATGATTTTACTTAGCCTATAATATAATACTAACAAATATTCCTACTTATATACAAAAATTATGTGGAAGTACTCAACAGGGGACTGATAAATAAAACGGTTAATCCACGAACTCTCGCAAAAATATATTTTTTTAAATGTGTCGTTACAAACAGACGCAAGATGTAAACCCAATTTCATTTTAACGAGAATTGATATTCCATGAGATGGGGCTTAGATCTAAATAGAAATTATCGATATTTTTGACGTTTTCAATCTTTCAAATCTTAGAAATGCGAAGGAAAAAGTTTATTGACTTTTTTTTCGCAAGAAAATGCATAGAAAAAAATTAGAGTGAATGAATGAAATGGTTTTAAATTATTGTATATTTCAGAGTCCTATGATTAGCAAAAATTCGAGTTTAGCCTTAAAACAACTTAACAAGAACTTGTCAGACATCCATGAATACGCCCCATTCTAACCCCGTTCTTCTTAATTTATCGATTAAAATAACATAAATTAAAGAAGAATGAATTTTAATAGATGTTGAGCATATTAATAGATGTTTACCAAAGTCTTGTTAAGTTACTATATTCATATCGAATTCCATCCATTTTGCCGGATTCGATCGGAAAAGTTGACTTTTTTTCTTCCTATGGATCTTGAAGCAAAGAAGTTGCCTTTTTTGCGATTGCATTGTGCTTTTTTTGTGATTATATTGGGTGATATCATTAAGTTTATACACATAGAGGAATCAAGATGGTTTCAAACTCACCGAAGTAGATGTCGCTAAATGAACATATCGAGTAATTACTATTGCCATAATTCCCTGTAACCAAAAACAATCAACCCGAACCAAACTAAATTCTTCTGCATACATTTGTATTTGTTTTTCTTTATTGTTTTTGTCTACGAGCAAAGTTTGAAACTTACACATGATTTCTGTATGTGTATAAACTCAATGGTGATATGTATAAAAATCCAGTACAATTTCTAGCAGAAGCTGATTTCCACAGTATTTACTGTATTATGGTATGCATAAAGTTCAGTATATACTTAAAAGCGAATACTTTCAGAAACTACTATATTCATCCAGTAGATACTATAGAATTCATCGAAAATAGATAGTATATACTTATTACCCCCCTTCCATATGAAAATACATCATCCTTTAAAATAATAAACACTTAAGCTGCATTGCAATCACCTACTTTACAAACAATCAAATGTTCATATAGATATGTGCAAAATAAGAGTTACAAATTTTCTAAAAATTAATTAGTTTAATGTACAATTTTATAATAAACTTACCCAGAAAATATTCACTCAGCCACTTCACGTTTTCCCTCTCAAAATAATGAAATTAGATTCTGCACCCAAACTTCGACCTAAACTTTTTGAGAAGTAATTCGTACAAATTCAACCATTTTTTTTTTCAAATAACAATAAATACTGCTACATTGCTTAGAAATGAGAATCACAACTAAAATCCTTACAAGTTAATCTGAACCTGAAGGAGAAAAAAAAAACAGTTTTTTGTCAATGGATCATTACTATTTCAGTTTTTTTCCCCTCAAATCAGTCTTTTTCCAAAAAAAGCAACTTTAGTCCGAAAAAAGTCAACTTTTTATTTGAAGGAACATTAGAAAGTCCAGAGTTTAAGCTATTTATAAAGACAAATTTAAACCTATGCTTAGGGCTGAACCTGCGGTCTAACTTTATACACAGAAAATGTTGCGTTCAAGTCGTAAATAGAATTACCAAATGTACTTTTTTTAATTTATTTCTTTGCGCTGACAAAGAGCACCCTATGTTGATTTTGGACCCACTTTGACATACATAATATATGTATACGAGTATTGAAGAATACTAAATAATTTTTTTTAATTATTTTTTTGTTTGTCTTGTGCAGGAGCCGCCATCTTGAATTTAAGTTTTTTTCGTGGTTTTGCGTTTTCCTATGTTTGCGTGCGTTTTTATAAAAAAAACTATTAAATACTTTTTTATTATTTTATATCTACAAAACGGTATAAAAATTATATTTATAGTGGAAGTATCTTAGAAATAATAAGGAAAAAACGTATAAAAAATAGACTTTATGACCATTAATTTTCGAATTGCTAACTTAAATCTTTAAGATTATCGAGAAAAAGTATTAAATACTTCTTGAAAGGTAATTTAAAAATGAAATTATAAGGAAAAAACGAATAAAAAAATAGACTTTATCACCATTAATTTTCGAATTGCTCCGTTAAATCTCTAAGATTATCGAGAAAAAGTAATAAATACTTTTTGAAAGGTAATTTAAAAAAAATTGTACTTTTCGTTAATATCGATTGATTTTTGAACTCTTTTCGACGGCCGGAACACAAAAAACCGAAAGCTATATTTAATGTGATCTTTTTTTTGATAAAAATTAATGTTGGTGTTAAGTTGATCTTTGTTAGTAATTCAAACTTTTAATGATTAATTATTGAAAAAAAAAATATCTTAATGAAACTTTCAAACTCGCACCCACCCCAAATCCTATCACAGGCCCAGGCAGGGGGGTTGCAGGGGGCAGCATGCCCCTTTAAACATTTGTTTTATGTTTTTTTTTCCCAAATTTTTAATTGATCAAAAACTATGGATAGATTTCACTTCATTTAAAAACTGGCTAATAAAACAGAGTATTGGTTTTTAAAAAAGATATAATACTTAATTGTTGGTATTACCTATAATATTTAAACTGAGTGCGTAAGTTCATTCTACTTTTTATAGCAAACACTCAGTTTGGTGTGATGAGTACCATTAAAAAAATTTTAACGCAGGTAAAAATATTTTGTTTGCAATAAATAAAAGTTTTTTTTTTTAATTAATAGTATTATAAAGTAGGTAACGGTATATACTTTTATCATAACGAACTTATTCAACTTGAAAAGTTGCAAAACCCTTCTTTATCTTTTTAAAATGTAGGTAGATATGTGTATAGGTGCTTTATCCAGCAGTAATTTTTCACTTCCCATTTGAAACCAAAACATAGATCCTTTTTATTTAAATTAATAAACACGCAACACTCAGGTATCTGCGTAATGTAGGTATATGTACCTAATTACCTACCACTGTAATGAAAACCATTTTAACATCTGTGACTGAAAAATTTACCTACGTATGTATAATGTATATCCCTATATATATGTATAGTATACCTACATTACCAATCTATATATAAAAAAAAAACATATATATACATATATATATATTTATATATACATATTGCTCAAAAAAATGTACATAACATATATGCAAATTTACATAAGTAGATACCTATACCACCTGTAATAAAAACCATTTCAACATCTATGACTAATAAATTTCTTCGTATTTGAGTTTCTAAGATTGAAATTTAATTTTTTTGTTTGTGTGAATTTACTCTTGTTGCAGTACCTCTCCATAATAAAAAAGAAAAAAAATACGGCGCCGCCAAAGGGAATCACAAAAAATCTTAAACAACTAGCTTACATATTAACTTAACTAACTTACTGGCCCCATGCGGGCGCTCTAAATTAAACTATGACTACTCTTAAAAAATGTCTTTCGACGGAAAATAACTCATTATTAGAATTCATGATTACTTAAAACTAACGAGAAAATTATTAAAAAAAACTCATTTTCTATATAATTTTTGTTTTTTAATTTTTTATAAAACTTAAAGCTACCCTTTACCTAAATAAAACTAATTAAAACAAAATTAAAAGTAACTTAAACTACATTCTATCTAATTAAAACTACTTAAAATAACTTAAAAACTAGAACAGCCACCAGCAATTTTTTTTTTTTTTTTTCTGAATACACATATGCACACTCGCGTACGCCCATACACATGCATATATACGTTTACTTATCTACTTTTTTTTTTTTTTTTTGGTACCACCGTCACTGTACCTAATCTACCTATATTAACCTTAGAACTATGAAAGTCGGCCAAAGCAACAATATGGTCAACTGTCAATATCACGGTGGTCACCCAACCACCAGAATTTTTTGACTTGCTTAACTAAGTCCTTTCTGTCCCGAAGGGGCACAGCTCTACTGAACCGCAGAAGCTCTGCTCCGTTCCCTGAGCCGACGTCCCGATCGTAAAGAAGTCGCCGATCCACAGTCCTACGGCTGACGTGGTAGATTAACCAATCTATCCTGTATCAGCCCACGACTGTCTAAAAAGAGGAATGTCTCGGTCTGGATGAAACCGTTAAGACGTACACTTTCACTATACTCATCATTGGGGTAGTAAGCCCCAAAAATATTGGTCGAGGTCATCGCTCTTGCAATGTGACCCCGAATCAGCTGGATTAAAAAGTTATCTATCCTGTTTATATTGGCCCTATTGTATAGAACCTCGTTGGCATAGTAATGTGTGTACTCCGACTCTGGTGTTCTGTGTAATCCAAGGCAGCGTCTAAGACACTGCCTCTCAAACACCCGAATCTTTTCCATTTGAGATGGGCCAACGTTGAACCACACAGGGCACCCATAGGCAATCATTGGCCGGATAAGGGCCATGTAGCAAATCACCTTTACTCTGCTGTCAAGGCGGCTGCTATAAAACAACCGTCTTGTAAACCCAAAGGCTCCCCTAGCTCTGGCCAGAGCAGCATCTACATGTCGATTGAAATATAGATACTGATCTAGCCAGATGCCAAGGTACTTTACCACATCTTTACTCGCCAGTGGATGTCCACTTGGTCGAACGATCACTAGATTTCTCCAGTTTTTTCTTGTATCCCTAGAAGCTCTAGACAACGGGGTTCTAAAGTGGATAGTTTCTGATTTCTGAAAGTAAATTTTTAACTTCCAGTCATCACAATATCGCTGAATCTTGTCGAAGTCACGCTGCAGAAGAATTCTGATTACTTCAACTTTTGGACCCGTTCTGTACGCTACAAGGTCATCGGCATACGCAATTGAATGAGTTAGACTACCTATCAGATCGCTGGTGTAAATACTAAAAAGAATCGGTGAGTTCACAGCTCCTTGCTGTAGACCATTTTTAATATCAAAAGTTGTGGTAGAAGTTACATTGTTACTTATGACAACAAACTTTCTACCAGTAAGCATGTCATGAAGCATATATAACAGTGGTTTACTTATGCCAAATCTAGATAGCTTCAGATAAAGACCTTCTAACCATACGGTGTCGAAAGCTTTCTCTAATTTAACCAGAACGGCACCCGTGCATTGATTTTTCGTTTTGTTCCATTGAACATCAGAAACTAACTTAGACGCGGCATGAATAGTGTCGTGCCCCGCCTTAAAGCCAAACTGATTATCTGGAATAATATTTTTGTCCTCAGCCCACTTGAACAGAGCTCTATTGAGAATCTATTGAGAATATGGCTTCCTCAGGGAGATGTCGTAACACAATGTTGGGTATACCATCGACCCCCGCAGATTTCTTTTTCTTTAATGTTTGAAAAATTAACTGAAGTTCTACCTTCGAAATTAACAATGAACTGGGTCCATTTCGCTCGGCGATGGTGGCGTTTGCCAAATTTTCGTCATTGAACACTGTGAAACCGGTAATCTCAGATCGCCATTGCGTTATGTTATTTTCAAGGTAGAAGTTGTGTAGTAAGGCTCTGTTCTCCAGGTCATGATTCGGACGAATGCTATTCGTGCGAAATGCTACCCATTGTACCAAGGACACAAACAAATTGTGTAAGCCATGTTGGTATTTTCTCCGCTATGGAGTGTTTTGAATTACCAAAAATTGAACGAAATTTTTTAGGGGAAAACTTTATTCACACCGAATTGAGTGTTCTCTCCAAAGAATGTACTTTACTCAAGAGGTCACACCTCACACTTGAAGTGTTCCCTCAGTTTTTATTCACACCACCCAGTAGCTCATGCTTACTCATACGCATTATAGTCACATGGTAACTCGGTGGATTTTTTTTCCTCGGGTAAGTAAGGTTTTATGTATTCGGTTTGGTTATCCAATAAGCTTTATTTTAACAACTTATAGTGGTATCTCAGCTTAGCATTTCCTCAAACATAAACGCCATTTTTCTTTGTTTATGTTGGTTCAGATATTAATTAATCTAAAAGTGTGCTAAAGCTCATTCTGGTGGTTTTTTTAAATTTCAATAAGTGGCTTTAATTGGTTTGTTCCGGAAATTTTGGCGTCGTTTGCCAGCCAAAGCGTTGACATCTGACCGGAAAAATTACGTGAAATTTTATCGAAATTGATCGTATTTTTTTGGAGAAAATTAGAATTAGATATTGGTTTTTTCCAAAATAAACTTTCTTTTTAATTTTTTTTTCGCAGTATTGGCAAGCAAATGTTTTAGAATATTAAATATCGTTAAAATCGTTGCAGCCGCTCAAAAAATAGTCGGTGTAAAAATAAACCAACTGTTCTATAACATATACCTGAAAACAAAATTCCAATGAAATCTTCACCTTTGGCAACAAATCACTTATATTAAATTTTATTGAAATTAATCGTACATTTTTGAAAAAAATTAGAACAAAAAAAAAACTTTTAAAAAATAGCTTTTTTCAATTTTGTTCGCAGTATTATTAAAATTTGTCCAAAATCGGTGAACTCGTGCAAAAGATAATAAGCATCTGAATTCTTAATTTAAGAATGCAGTAAACATAAAGCAAAAACTATTATTCTTGAATTAAAAATGCAAAACATCAAAATTTCAAGAACCTAAATTCTTATCATAATAACGAGTTGGGTGTCTTGTTTTGTTTTATTTTTATTGTTTCGATATTTTTTATTTATATAATTTTTATTTATATCAAAACATATTTTTGCTTTTTCCTGTAATAACAATATTGTCTTACATTGTATTTAATTTTTTTTTTAATAATACCAATGCCTCCACCGGAAATTGAACTCGAGTTTTCTCGCTTGACGTTCCCTCCACAGAATAACATAATTAACAATATCCAACTTCATAGTGTTCGAGTGAGAGATAGGAACACCTTCATATCTAGCTCTGTCTGAAACGAACAAACAACTTTGTTCCACATTTAAGATATTTATCTATTCTTAGGTTGTGTCCAAACTAAATATGCTTTTCTGGTCTGGACAATTCTGAAATGTTTTCGAAATGTTTCCGATAGGAAAAATTCAATGTTACGCAAATGAAAAAAAAGCAAGTTTTTTGTTATTTTAAAAATCTGAAAATGGGAAATAAGAAACATATCAGACACATTTAAAAAATGTTTCTTCAGGCGTCCACACCAAAAGAAACATTATTTCTGAAACATTACTACAATGTTTGTGAAAGAAATGGGAAGCAATTAAGAAGTGTTTTCCAAACATTGTTCTTGAAGCAATGTTTTTGACATATGTTTTTGTTCTGGACTCATTGGGAATAAGTGCTTACTGGCTATTTGAAAGCCACTTTTTTCACTCAAGGAATAAGTTATAAGTACTAACTGACTGTTTGAGTGACAATATAAGACCTGGTCCTAAATTAGTAAATTTTTATAAAATAATTTTTTCGGCGCGAACTACAAGGTGATTACAACGAACTCTCGAGCTCTATTCACCAATCGAAAGTTTCATTATGTGAAAAACGCTTTAAAAAACTTAAATTTCTTCACAAAAGGAGCAAAGCAATGATTTATTTGTTTGTATATCTTTTAAGTTTTCGTTTCAATGGAAATTAGTACAAACAGGTTTTTATATTATTTCATTACAGATTGCATCAAATCCGAACGTGCAAGTCCTGAACAGTCATTAGAATCTCACCAATCATTATTAAAACAGGATAATGCGAAGAATGTCTCAAAGTCAACAGCAAAGGGCTGTTACTCTAATTTGATGGCGGTGCGTCGGGATAGTTACAACGATTCTTCAGATCACCAACAGAACGTCTCGTCATCATCCGTATCCAACACGGCCGCCGCCAGCAGTATTTCAAATAACGACAAGGAGCTCGCTAATGTCGACCTTTCTTCATTGCCATCAATATTATACAAATGTAATAATTGTGATTATTTTGATCAAATCAAGTCAGAAATGGAGCATCACATTGTTAATACTCACCCGAATGTTTCTGAACAAGATTTTTTAACAATCCCAACGAATCCTGCTGCTTTGCATGCATTTCATGCAGCCGTTACAGCTGCTGCCGTAGCCGCGGCTGCATCACAATCTCAAAGTAAATCATCATCCCCAGTGCATATCCAAAACGATCATCATCAGCAGCAGCATCTTGAGCAAAGACTTACAGAATCAGTTCTTGGGAATGAGTTGATCTCGGAAGTAAAAACTGAGCATATTGATACTATGGATGATGCTCAGTCGAATGATGACTGCGAGCACTTCGAAGATCCAGTCGAACTGCCGAGTTCAAGAAATTCTGCCAATATAAGAAGCTCGCCAGCTATTAATAGTGTCATGTGTCCACTATGTCAAGACACATTTAGTGAAAAGAAGACCCTTGAAATGCATCTGATGGGGGTTCATAGTGTAAATAGTGATGGTTTGGCAAGACTGCTTCAGTTAGTAGATAATAGTCACTGGTTGAATACCAGCCGACGTAGCAGTACTAGTATAACGCCAGAACCTCGAAACTCCAGCACACCACTTTCAGAGGCTGGACAATCACACCAACCACAACAGCAACAACCCCTGTCTGGATCTTCTCCGGGTAGTCAGCAATGCCCCAGCGACGAATATGCATGTGCGCAATGTGGCGTCACATTCAAGTTGCAGCAGCATTTACTTATGCACGCCAATGATGCACAGCATTATCAAATAATAAATGATCAATATCAGTGCTTATCAAAGCACTGCCAACAATTCTTTGGCAATTTGCTGCAAATGTTGACGCACTACAAGGATAGTCATATGAATATAGTGATTTCTGAGCGTCATGTATACAAATATCGGTGTAAGCAGTGTTCATTGGCATTCAAGACCCAAGAAAAACTTAATACTCACTCCTTATACCACACAATGCGTGACGCTACCAAGTGCATGATTTGCAATCGTAACTTTCGGAGCACACAATCCTTGCAGAAACATATGGAACAGGTTCACAACCAGGCACAACCAAGCGCAAGTCCTATCCCATCGCCTAGCAGCAGCGGAGAAATCGCTAATACGCCCGGATCTTTGCCAGTAACGCCGTCAGTTAGCCTGACAGAAGATGATGATGGAACTGCAAACGTCATTACCACATCAGCTACAGCTGTTACAACAGGTACGACAAATATATTCAAAAGCAACCACTGCAACGATGGTGTGGGTGATAGTCAAGACATTGTCTCAACAAATAATATCGATAATAACTTATTATTATTATTAGCATCTCAACCACCTCCAATACCACCACCACAACGGCAACTACCACCGCCACTGCCACCACCAGCCGTTCTTGATGTTTTGCCCAGCGACAAGAGTCAATTAGAGGATTATCTTAATTCTCAACAAATGTGTGAGGAATATTACACAGACGTAGAACGCAAGCTTAAATGCCACAAATGTAAAGTTGCATACACGAATCAGAGCTACTTAGCGAAACACTATAAATCTAATCAACATCGTCGCAATGAAAAGTTGAATACATACCCGCTTGAAAAGTTCCTCGACCCAAATCGCCCTTTTAAGTGTGAAGTTTGTCGTGAGAGTTTCACTCAAAGGAATATTCTTCTAGTACACTTTAATAGCGTTTCGCATTTACACAAAGCAAAAAAACAACAAGCTGGAGGTATCGCATCTCCAGCGGAATCAAATTCGTTGTGCTCTGAGTCAGTTGAAGGTTCTAATGTAAGTAAAGGGCAAAATTTAGAATCTAATAGTGGCAATGGTAGTTACCGTTGTGGTGGTGATGGAGGTGTCTCAGCGGCAATCAAATTGCCATTTTTGAAAAGAAAATCAGGTCAAGAATCTGACTATGAAGCCCCAAGGAAACGTTTCAAATGCGACATCTGCAAAGTTGCTTACGTACAGGGAAGTACACTTGATATTCATATGAGAAGTGTCTTACACCAAACACGTGCATGCCGCTTGCATGAGCAGACACTAGCAAAACCAATGACGCCACCTTCGTCATCGGAGAGTCCAACATCTTCATCTACGATAACGCCTACCCTTAATGATCAAATGTACAAGACCCTTTTAGAAACATATGGTTTTGATATTGTTAAGCAATTCAATGAGATAAACAAATTTTGTCCATCTTCTGACTCTGGTAATTTTTATTGCCGACACTGCAGCAAAGTGTTCTCTTCAATTTTTGTGCTGAAAACACACTGTGAGGAGATACACAATGAGCAGATTCCCCTTGAGTTATTAGAAAATTTTGCTGAAAAGTTTAGAAACATTTATCTCGATCAAGAACCTACTTCACCATCATCTTTGTTAACAATAGACAATTTAAATCAGAATCCAAATCAATGTTTTTCTTTAAATGAATCCAAAAATTATTTAGGTGTAACAACATCAAATGCGTGCAGCGAAACTAACTCTCCATCGCCCATCGCAGGTGAGTCGGCAGTCGGCGGAAATGAATCTTCCCCTCTCTCTACAGCACAGCTTATCGCTCCTACCAGCCCCAACCCTATTTCAACCGTGGCAAAGGTATTGCTTAACAAACAACACCAACAGCAGCCAGTTGTAGCTCCAGACGTTGTGCAGAAGTTAAACCTAGATCAAACAATGTTGGCTCAAAAGATAATGGAACAGAACTTTGCAAATTTCCCACCGAATTTCCCAGGGCTGCCACAGAACTTATCAGGTCTACAAAGCTTGCAAAGCCTCCAAAATCTACAAAACATGCAACAAAATCTACCAAACATGGGAAACATGCCTATGAACACACTTGACATGCTTAATCTAATGCAGTTTCATCATTTGATGTCGTTGAACTTTATGAATTTAGCACCACCTTTAATATTTGGAGCAGGAGGATCGAGTACAAGCCCTTCTGTAACGGCAACCGCAACAACAACATCTACTGATGTACCGCCAACAACAAACACGCAAATACTGCAGCAACAGACGTCAACATCATCACAGGTGAGTGTCCTTTGTAATAATTTTGATGTGTACTCATTTATAAAAGGGGTTTATGTTCTCTGAACAGAGCACCAGCAATCAAAAAAGAGCTCGAACGCGCATAACCGATGATCAACTGAAAATTCTTCGAGCACATTTTGACATCAACAACTCGCCCAGTGAAGAGAGCATCATGGAAATGTCAAAAAAAGCGAATCTTCCAATGAAGGTATGTATTAACAATTATAATATTTAGAATTTAGTAAAATCCAAGAACCTCTACGAAAATTCCCATCCTTATCCTTATCACATAAACATTAAGGTTGTCAAACATTGGTTCCGCAACACGCTGTTTAAGGAAAGGCAACGAAACAAAGATTCACCCTACAACTTTAATAATCCTCCGTCGACGACATTGAATCTTGAGGAATACGAACGTACTGGTCAGACAAAGGTAACGCCCTTATCGGAAAGCGGAGGTGGTGGTATTATTAGCTTCCACCTCCAGCAACAACAGCAACAACATCAGCAACAACATCAGCATCACCAACAGCAACACCACCAGCAGCAACAACAACAACAACAACAACAACAACAACAACAACAACAACAACAACAACAACAACAACAACAACAACAACAACAACAACAACAACAAACACATCAGCTACAAAACCAACAACCACAACTACAACAACAGCAACAACCACAACTACAACCACAAATACAACAACCACAACAAAACCCCCAACAACAACCACAACAACAACCGCAACAACAACCGCAACAACAACCGCAACAACAACCGCAACAACAACCGCAACCACAACCGCAACAACAACCGCAACAACAACCGCAACAACAACCGCAACAACAACAACAACAACAACAACAACAACAACAACAACAACAACAACAACAACAACAACAACAACAACAACAACAACAACAACAACAACAACAACAACAACAACAACAACAACAACAACAACAACAACAACAACAACAACAACAACAACAACAACAACAACAACAACAACAACAACAACAACAACAACAACAACAACAACAACAACAACAACAACAACAACAACAACAACAACAACAACAACAACAACAACAACAACAACAACAACAACAACAACAACAACAACAACAACAACAACAACAACAACAACAACAACAACAACAACAACAACAACAACAACAACAACAACAACAACAACAACAACAACAACAACAACAACAACAACAACAACAACAACAACAACAACAACAACAACAACAACAACAACAACAACAACAACAACAACAACAACAACCACAACAACAACAACAACAACAACACCAACAACAACAACAACAACAACAACAACAACAAAAACAACACAAACAACAACAACAACAACAAGAACAACAGCAACAATCACAGCAACTACAACAGCAACAATTACAGACACTACAACCACCGCAGCAGCATCAAAAAGACCAACAGCAACTTGATCAGCAGCAAAGAGACCAACACCAACGTGAACAGCAGCAACGCGACCAACAACAGCAACAAATTCAACAACAGCTTCAACAGCAAATGCAATCTATTCATCACCAACAACTTCCGCCACCATCCCAATCTAGTGATCTGAATTTTCCCCAGCTGAGCTTCCACCAACAGCAACTCGATCTTTCCCGCCAACAATCGCACCAGCAACAGGACAATCGTCCGTTATCCCATCCTTCAAGCGTTACCAGCGATCGTGGCGATATCCATATTAAGTCAGAACCAACAGATGACATTGGCAGCTCTGATTGCGACCAACCGATGATCATGAACAAAGATCACGATGGCGAGCAGTCAATGATGCATTCAATGATGCAATCACATCATCAACAGTCAATGTTCTACAACAGTTTCGAGACGAAGTCCGAAAGTGGAAGCTCTGAAATTCTATCACGTCCCCAGACCCCCAATAGCTCATCAACACCATACAGCAGTAATATATCGGATATTTTGGGACAGCAAATGGATAGTTTGCCACTTAACAACATGGCTAACATTAGTAATTTGAACAATATGGGTCCTCCAAAAAAGTTCCAAATGAATAAAATGTTTGAGAAGAGTGGCAACTTTGAAACTAACTCTAATTCCTCCAATAGCTCTACATCAAGTGGAAAACGTGCCAATCGTACGCGATTCACTGACTATCAAATTAAGGTTTTGCAGGAGTTTTTCGAAAACAATTCTTATCCCAAAGATAGTGACTTGGAATACTTGAGCAAGTTGTTGCTGCTGTCCCCGAGAGTCATTGTCGTTTGGTTTCAGGTAGGTTATCTAATAAGGCAATCAAACTGCATTCATTCTTAACTAACTCCAGCCATTTCTGCATCTTTTCCTTTTATTTGCAGAATGCGCGCCAAAAACAGCGAAAAATTTACGAAAATCAGCCCAACAATACTTTCTATGAGTCCGAGGAAAAGAAGCCGAACATTAACTATGCATGCAAGAAATGCAACTTAGTATTTCAGCGGTACTATGAACTAATTCGTCATCAGAAAAATCACTGCTTCAAAGAAGAAAACAATAAAAAATCCGCAAAAGCTCAAATAGCCGCCGCTCAAATAGCACAAAGCCTGAGTAGCGAAGATTCTAATTCTAGCATCGACATAAACAGTGCGACTATGATACCGTCGAATTTGATTGGGTCACAAGCAGCTGCCGCTGCCGTTGCTGCTGCAGCAGCTGTTGGAGGAGCTGCTTGTCCTACTATTCCTCCAGTTATGCCAGGCCTTACCACCAGTCCAGGAATAAACTTGCTCTCATCACCCCAACACATTTTTAAACAACATCAATCAAATGTCTCCGTAAGTGGTACTCATGCGGACAGAACTTCGCCGCTTCAAAAATTTGAATGCGACAAATGCCAACTCAGTTTCACTCGTTTTGAGCTATTCAAAGAACATCAACTCATTCACTTCATGAATCCAAATCTGTTCATGAACCAAAACTACAGTGAATCTTCACCCTTTGGAATTCTTCAAAATCTTCAGGGCAGTCTCAATAACCAACAAGATACTTCAATTGACTTGAGTCGACAGAAAAAACGCAAATATTCTGATACACAAATATCGCCCGATGAACAACAACAACAACAAACTAACTATGAAACATTGAATAAAAAATTTAAAAATGATCAGTACGACTTCTTGTTCCAGTATTTTTTGCAAAACGAGCCTAATGTAGACCTTAAAAAGCAGTTTCAGCAGCAACAACAGCACCAGCCCGATCTCGATTTAGAGTACTTGGCAAACTTTTATCAGCAAAACGAATTAAAAAAACGTAGTAACTATGATTTTTTATTGCAATATTATCTACGAAATGAGTTCAAGCAGCCGAGTAATACCACCAGCCTCATGTTGTTAAACGATGATGCTAACAAACCAAATATGGATTTTCTCCTACAGTATTATCAACTCAGTGAATCGAAGAAGTTTTTTCAGTTAGAAGCCTCGCCCCAACGAATACATGATTTCCCACCGTTGCAGAATCTGACCAGCACGGCAGCAGCAGATACAGCAGCAGCAGCTGTAATCAACAATGGCCCATTGGCACCACATCAAGAGCAGCAACAATTTTCGACAATATCACCTTCAGAAACTGCAATGATGACCCCAACCAACGCTACTGCAACAACATTGCCCAGCAGCTCCCCAGTGCTGCAGAGCAGCAACAGTGGTTGCGGTATTGGGAACAAAGACATGAGCAGCACCAACAACATGGGCAACTGCCAGATTTTGCCACCATTGTTGCCAGCAGAGGCGAAACTAGTCTCGGCAACTGGTGCTGGGAGCGGGGTACCAACATTGACATTTTCAAATACAATACCAAATTCAACAAATACTGGTAGTCCTTCTGTCACTACAAATTTGATAAGCAGCAGTAACCATTGTTCCATACTCCCGCCACAACATATGAAACAACAAGAAAATTCTTCCCTGATTTCGAATCGTTTGGATACATCACCCAAACCTGCTACTGCATCTGATATCACTTTGCAAACATTGAAACTTTCTGTCAACAACAATCTCACACCAAATGCTGTATCAAAAAATTCGTCCATCAATAACAGCACTGACATCGATACTGACATAGGAGTTAATCATCACCAAAACGAGTCGTCGGCAACAGCAGACTCAAGTGCAAGCCACCATATTGAAGAAACCGTTACTACGACTGAGAAGCAAAACAATAAGAGACTTCGCACGACCATATTACCGGAGCAGCTAAATTTTTTATACGAATGCTACCAAAATGAGTCAAACCCAAGTCGTAAAATGCTCGAAGAAATTTCGAAGAAGGTCAATCTCAAGAAACGTGTTGTTCAGGTAAGTTCCGCATTGATACTTTCAATTTCCTTTTAAGCATTGATTTTATTTTCATTTCATTTTTGTATATGAGTTGTTTTGATTTCGATTTTTTTTTTTTTTCATTTTTTTAGTAATATCCTGACAGAAGCGCCCCTCACTTGTGTATTTTTATAGTTGTGTTGTGTTAACCTGTTGTGTTTGTTCTTCTGTACTTGATTTTTTTCGTCAATTGTTAATTGTATTTGCGCTTGCTGGACATCCATCCAATCGACCAATCGTCATTCTTCTAACAAATTTATTACATCCTATATATACAAATCCACACAAAAAAAAATATATGTTTTACCACTCAGGTCTGGTATCAAAACTCACGCGCACGTGAAAGGAAAGGACAGTTTCGCCAGAACATACAAATAATAAATAAAAAATGTCCATACTGTGCAGCCATATTTAAAATAAAGTCAGCTCTGGAGTGGCATTTGCAATCTAAGCATGGTGATAAGCAAGCCATTAACGTTGATCAGATTCCAGACTTAAAACTCCCTGACAGTTTGTTAAACTTGTCGGGTGTAGCATCGTTAGGAGCTAAAATCGATGATCAGGTAAAAGAACAAATTTCACCTTTGACAACAGCACTTTCAACCACATTGTCGCCGCCGATTAAAGCGGCTTCGTCGGTCGTCACTTCAACCGCTACTTCACCTGCAGCCGCTTCTGCATTAATATTTGCCCTTGTTAAAGGTGGAGGAACTCCACTTGATCTTAGCAAGACACCTATATCACAAGCCAACAACAATCACATTAGCAAGTACGAACAGAGTGAAAGCGATACAAGTTTCTCTGATTCAAACAACGATCATGACGAGTCTAACGATTTTTTTTTTCCCTCGTCATCATCGATTAATGGGAATCTATTACAAAATAGGGCTTACAATAAGAACGATCGACGACAGTATGATGCTAATTTAATAGAAAGTAGCAATGGTGTCAGCTTCAATGATAATAACATCGCAATCAACATAAGTGATTACCTAAGTAACGAGCGTGAAAACACTAATTCACCTGTTAGCCAGACATCAAGCAACCAAAGTGCTCAACAGAAAAAACGTTTTCGCACACAAATGAGCAATCTGCAGGTACGAATATTAAAGACGTTATTCCGTGACGTCAAAACGCCTTCAATGACGGATTGCTTAAATACTGGACGAGAGATTGGACTGCAGAAGCGTGTCATTCAGGTGAGCACTAGATTCCCTATTTATTTTTTGAAAGTTTTTTTAGTTATTGGGGGTCGTTTAATAGCTTGCTTTTTGCATTTAAGATGTTGCAAGTAAAATAAAAAAATATTCCTACTAACAATATAATCTCATTGACAGGTCTGGTTCCAAAATGCTAGAGCCAAGGAGAAAAAATCTCGCAATCAACGTTTTGCACATGATGAAAATATGTTTGAAAATGAGAAATCAAATGTTGATTCAACAACATCAAACATTCCAGAGATACGTGAATGTCACATTTGTCAATTGCCAAGTGTCAACATTCAAGAGCATGCTTTCTCAGCTCAACATATAGCACAGGTACGAGTGTTGCTTGAAGCAAACACCAACAAAAATGATGATCACCCAAATGTTGACAATAGTATGGAGCATGAGTATAATGGTATTTATTCTAAGCTATATGCCAAGCATCATAAAAATGATAATACTGATTCAGTACGAGCAGACGCTAGTCACCATGATGAAGACGTCACTGAGCTTGATTATCATTATTCAAATATTAATAATTCTGATGGCAACGTCGATCAAAGTTTTGATGAGGATGAAACAACGACTGATAAACAAAACGAAGACTTGGCGTTGAATGATGCAAACAAAGCAGCATTAGCATTGCGAAACTTTAACAAGTTACAACAACATTTCGCTGCGGCAACTGCTTTGGTTCAAAAACAATATCCGCAGCAAAAACAACAGCAATGCGACACAATATCATCAGCTTCTCCACCAACAATGGAAAACAATTTGATGTTGAAAATCAACACCGATAATCCATTGGCATCAAACCATTCAGAAATGTTACAACAACTGTTCAGCTACAGTCAAATGAGCGGTGAGTTGATTTTATAGATTATATCGAAAATATGCGCAATTTTTATAAGTTAAAATCCTTATGATAGTCATACAAAAGTGCATGGAAGAGCTTATTAATTGTTGTTTTTTTTTTTATTTTTTTTTATCTGTTCCTTCTTTTAAATAAGTAAATAACATGAAACTATTGTACACAATACAGAAAGTTTTTATATCTGTGTTTTCAAAGTTTGTACAAAATATAATTATTGTAAATATAATAAAAAAATTATATAAATACTGGGCATTCATAAATATGAAAAATATAATTTTGCTATAGGTTGTGCTACATTATATAATAACTAAAAGCTCTCACTCAATAGAGGAGGAAGTGTTTATAATCACAAAGTATTTACCACAGAAAGAAAAAAAGACTAATGAAGATAAATTAACTAATTATTCACTTGCATTTATATTTTAAATTTCTTAGATTTTAGTTTATCAAAAGAACAACAAACCACTTTTAATGTTTAAAAGTAAAAAAATCGTAATTTTAATTAAACCTCGCATATGAAGAAATACAACAAAAAACTGATTTAAATTTATATACACATGTAATGTATCAATGCTATACGAGATAAAATATAAGATAAAAGAATGCTTCCTTTAGTTTCTAAGTTAAATAAAAAATATTAGATTCCTTGTATAATGTAAACATCGTTTATTTTAAGTTCCAATTATTTTTAATTTTAACATTGTAAATTGTATGACTTTTTCATGTCCTCGATTGTTTGAGTCAAATAAAAAAAACAATTCAGTGAAATTTTATAAAAATACAAAATATACATACATATCTGGCTTTCGTAAATTTCAATCAAGGGCACAAAATTAAAAGTATATATAAAAAATTTATAAATATATATATATATATATATATATAGAAAAACTATTTATCTTAAATTATGAATTAGTCGAATATCAATGAAAAGTTTATTTTGATTTCAAAAATATATTTTATTATCTTTCTATGTTTTACTTTTTTAGATCTTAATTTTATTAAATGTTTTTTTGTCTAAAAAATAAGCACAAATAAATTGTTTCCAAATAAATAATAATTTGTATTTATATTATAAAGATATTTTTGGTTTTATTTTTTGTTTCTGTTTTGTGTTAGCATAACATTTTTGTTCTTGTATTCGCTAGTATCTTCGGTTTGTTATATTTTGTTCGTTGTTTTTCTATGAATTTTGTGTTCCAATTTGTATGAACTATTTAAAATACATAGCTAAAAGATTTGTTTCTTTTTTCAGTTATTGGGGGGAAATGAAACATGAACAAAAGAGCAAGTTGATCTTGCTAAGAAACAATCTGAACAAGGTAAGTTAGCCCATTTAAAATCTTAGAATTAGCATCAATGGTTCCAGGCGGTAACTATTTAAAAATTTTAATTTATATTTATTTAACTACTACCAGAGAAATATCTAAGTTTCAAATACTGCTCGTAGGATGTCTTTACTATATCGCCTTTTTTTTACTCTTGTAGCAATTATTTTTGAGTTAAATGGCAAGAAAAATAAAGAAAAACAAATGTATGCAGAAGGTGTTTGAATGATTCGTTACAGGGAATTAGAGCAATAATAATCACTCGATATGCTTCGGTGAGTTTGAAACCATCTTGATTCCTCTACAACATCTAATTTTGTCTCTTAAGTATTTCCCATCGCATTCACAAAATCACGTTTTTAACAATATCCCATTTACACACAAAAATTTAGCAATTTTCAACCAAAATCCCGCAAACTTAAATCTAACAAAGGCCCCTATTACGGTAGTCAAATATCAAAATGATAATTGATGTTATTCAACAAAATCGATCCATCGGTATTATCGTTGTCAATTATCAAAATTTTTGATAAACTGTGAGTGCCACTCAGATTTCAGATCTATTGTGAATAGTTTTATTGACTAAATTGGTATTATCGTTGTCAAAAATATTGGTGTTTATCAAATTTTCAGTCAAACGCAAATTCGCTGTTGATAAATTATTTTGCTAGAACTAATTTGTTTTTTTTTTGTAAGAAAACGCAGTGTATTGTTTAATTTTATATTTATTTATACAATATACAATAACCAGTGATATTTACTTTATTTACTCGAAAATAAATTAAAACAATAAAAAAACGCAATCCAATCAAAAATAAAAATAATAGAAAACTGAAACGTCAAACAAAATGCCCGTTCACAAGAGAATTGTGTTAATCATTCACAATTGATCAAAAAAATTTCAAACGAAAATCATAATACCGACATTTTGTTTGATTGATAAATGTTATCGTCTATCAAACAATTGATCTTTGACAACCGTAATAAGGGTGAAAATAATTACGAAATCAAAAAAAAAAAAATGGAAATAGCCAAACTTGCACCCGCTCCAAATCCTATAATAGTGGAACCAAGCATGGGGTTTCGAGAGGGGGCAGCAATTTGCTCTTTTTACATTACAAACTTGAACTTGTCTCCTAATGTGAATTTATAGGTATTATAATAAATTAAAGAAATAAAAAATTTTTAAATTTTCAAATTTTTAATTTTTATTTTTAATTTTACAATAATTTTCACAGTTTTTTTTTTAAATTTGTAGTTTAAATTTTTAATTTTATTTTAAATTTATATTGCGGCGCGTTTCGGAGTGTACTTACTCCATCATCGGGCGAATTACTCAATTTGACATTGGTGTTGATTGTCTAAGCCAGTGATGTTGTAGAATTTTTATTTGTTTGTTGTTGAATAGATTAATTGAATAGATTAATTACTAATACAGAAATAGAAACACTTAACAAAGGACTTAAATACAATATTCCGAAAATAAACAAAAATAATATTGACCAAGAAGTTATTAATGCAGAAGCAGCAATAAAAACAATAGCAAACATCGAATTACAAAATGAGACTAGAGTTATTATTAATAAAAAACTTAAACAGCTTTGTAAAAACAAAAATATAAACAAAAACCTTTCTAACAAATATAAAGAAGACAACATCAATTTAAAAAATATCAATAAAAAACTAAAAAACAGCAATGCAATAATAACAAAAGCCGATAAAGGCAATACTATGGTAATTTTTGACCAACAAGAATACATTACAAAAACAAATACTTTCTTCAACGACAACAACATACTTACTTTACAAAACGACCCTACCATAACATATCATAAAGAAATCAATAACGCAATAAATACATAAGTGTACTCAACTTTTTTCCAAAACACACTAAAACTACCAAACCCAAAAGCACCACAATTTACAGGCCTACCAAAGATCCACCAAAATGGAACACCTATCAGAACCCTTATTAATTATACGACAGCCCCAGGATACAAAGTTGCCAAAATGCTACAAAAAATCATCAAAAACAACATCAACCAGAAAAATGACAACAGCATCAAAAACTATATTCATTTAATTGACAAACTAAAAAACATAAAGCTATCACCAAATCACAAAATGATTTATTTTGATGTCACAAACATGTATACTAATATACCAATCGAACAGAGCATCAATATACTCAAAGAAAACCTGACCACCACTGCAACAATTAATAAAACACAAATAGATGAATTAATATTTATATTAAAAATTACATTAAAACAAAATTATTTACAATTTAATAACAATTATTACATCCAAACAGAAGGATTGGCTATGGGATCGCCTTTAAGTGGACTTATGGCCGATCTATATTTAAACTTCTACGAAAACAAATTTATTTTATCTTCATTAAACCCACAAAAACGTAAGATAATATTATATTCGCGATATGTTGATGACACTTTCGTAGTTTTCGATGGAACCCACAGACAAATAGATATTCTAACAAAATATATCAACAACATAAATACAAAAATAAAAGTTACAACAGAAATAGAAACTAATAACACAATAAATTTTCTTGACCTAAACATCAGCAAAAACAACAACAATTTCAAATACAAAGTATACAGAAAACCTACAACAACGGACATAACCATACATAAAGATTCTCACCATCCGTACCCCCAAAAAATTCATCAACAGACTATTAAATATACCCATGGACAAAAATGATTACAACACCAAACTGAACACTATAAAATGTATAGCACTTGCTCACGGATATAATACTACAATAATAGACAAATTAATTATAAAAAAGAAACAAAAAATTTACAACAACAGAAAACAAACTACTAATAATACAAGATTAGAAAATAAATTCACTTCAGTAAACTACACCAATCTAACTATTACCTCAAACACTACATTACGAATTTAAAAAACTAATCATAAATATATCATTCAAAACAAATAACAACATTAATAATATATTAAAACCAAAAACAAAGTGCGATACCAGAATATTATCTGGGGTATATAAACTAAAATGTGACGACTGTGATAAATACTATATAGGACAAACAGGTAGAACATTTAATGAAAGATCCATAGAACACAAGCCTAAATTAAACACAAAATCAACATACGCCCAGCATCTGATTGCAAACAATCACAATTACACGGATTTTAACACCAACATGACAGCGATCCATATATGCAAGAAAGGGAGAATTCTAGATGCGAAAGAAGAGTACGAGATATATAAAGCTAACAAACTAACAAACCAACTATACTACATAGCAATAAAAATCAAAACAGAAGGAAGAAGACAGATATAACACCACACGTTTAATCTATTCAACACAAACAAATAAAAATTCTACAACATCACTGGCTTAGACAATCAACACCAATGTCAAATTGAGTAATTCGCCCGATGATGGAGTAAGTACACTCCGAAACGCGTAGCAATATAAATTTAAAATAAAAATTAAAATTTAAACTACAAATTCAAAACTGTGAAAATTATTGTAAAATAAAAAATAAAAATTAAAAATTTTAAAATTTTAAAATTTTTTATTTGTTTAATTTATTATAATAGGGTAGGTAGGGGCACATTCGACAGATTTTCTGTAAATTCCTTATAACTTTTTTAAAAATGCATTTTTGAACGAGATTTTTGATTTATTTGAAACTTTAACAATTTTACTCAAGGAATTCACAAAGCTTGAAGACTTTACTCAAACCTAGGAGTTTAAAAAAGACATGTTAAACAACTACTTCAAAATGCCCCACCTACGGGGCACTTTCGTCGTACTCGTGGGGCACATTCGACGCACATGTAGATGACACAGAATGTAGAACAAAAAAAATATTTTTTGCTCGGTTATCGCACATTTTTTTTTTATTTATTTAAATAAATCAATCTCATATCTAAAAACATAAAAGTTAAATAAGTTACTTCAGAAATTAATGTTTAAATTAAAATTAAAATCACATTCATCTTTTATACGAATATACATACGCAGTATGTATCAAATAAGATCACAAAGTATCAATAACTTTTCGGTGAGAGTATTGAATCATTTTTTTTTATAGTAAACTCTGGTAAAAAGTAATTTATTGAACGTTGTACAGGTTCATGTCAACGTTTTTGAAAAAAAAATAGATTAAAATATCTTGATGATCCAGCTGGGTGTTCTGGCAACGGCAGCTTCAACTCGATATCACTTCTGAAGACAAGAGATATATCTTCAAAGAGGGGCTTAAAAAATTGCCAACTGTTCGGTTTTTTACGGAAAAAATCTTCATAAAAATGAAACTCGTTCTCATTTTAAAATCGAGTTATCTGACCAACATAATATTTGGCAATTCGAGCATCAAACTTGACCAAAACATAGTCGCCAATGTTAAGTTTAGTGTCGCGCTTAATTTTATAATCCCTTATATTTGATTCTTCTTAATCAGAAACTTCATCTTCTGAAACTGGTCCAACAGACTTATCTGAATCTGCAACACTAAACTCATCCGAATCGCTTTTATCGTAGTCTTTTTAAATTTGTAAAGAATTCCTCCACCGAAGTTTTATTAAAGCCTCTTAATCTTGCTAAGCTTATATTTTCGGGTCTGCGCAAGGAAATATCAGGGTTTCTTTTGAGAAGTCCACGAACCCAATCGATACCAGTTTCTTTTTCGACCAACCATGAACTAGGAACTGTAATATTATTTTTTGTTGCATATTCAAAAGCAAACTTTCGAGCCATTGAATACGAAAATCCAAAAGTTTGAGCAGAACACCTTTTAAAGTAATCCACGAGTTCACGCTCCTGATATTTTTGCAAACACTTGTTGGGTCGTATATTTGGAGTTGAATGTTGAACTGTGGTGGGAATCACTGGACTCGGTATTTGGATTCAGTTTCTTAAGTCTGGAAATATGTGTCGTACGTTTCAAGTCATATTTCTGAGCCGCTGACGTGGGTGTTTCTGTTTTGCTTAAAATTTCTCCCAGAGCAGTTTTAAGCTTTGTTTCATCGATATCGCAGCGATCAGTCTTCTTCTTATATGAGCGAACCATTCTAAAAAAAAGTTACAGAAATAACATGGGGCACATTCGACTATTATCGTAAGTGCCCCAAGTGCTATCGTCGAAAGTGCCCCACATTTAGTTTTTTTTGTTAAATTAAATTTTTTTGAAAACTTCTAAACATAAATTAAAGAAAATAAACCCACATTTACTTTTGATAATACACTACAACTTGAATTGGACACCTTTTAAATTCCGTTATCACAAAATAAAATATCGCTTACCTCGTGTCTGAGCAAAGTTACACAAAACCACTTGAATATGAAAAAATACTCTAGACACCACAGCAGTGGAAAGAGAACTGTAAAAATACGTATATGATAGGAGAGAACAATGTGACCAACAATACCATTAAGATTTTGATTTTAAAATCAACTCTCTTCTCACAATTTTAAAAGTCGAATGTGCCCCACCGTCGAAAGTGCCCCACCCTACCCTACCTATACTTTTTTAAGTTCGAGATTTTAGTTTGCAGGTTTTATGAAATGGCAGGATTCTAAAAAATAGGATTTTTTAATTGCGAAACTATGAAAATCGAATTCATGTGAGATTTTGTAATGCGAGATTTTGATGTGCTAGATTTTTTAATAAACCCATTATTAGTCGTTAACGGGAAAGTTAAAATAAAAAAAAACATTATATGAACTATTTTATAGTTAATACGGCTGACTCACGTAAAACTTAATTAAAATCGTTAAGAAAACAATTCAAGAAAACAATTTTTCTCTTGACGTCCTGAAATTTCAATTTCGAAAACCCCTCCATGTTAATTAGAAGCAAGGAACCAAAACGGTTAAACCATTTAAACTGCAGCCGACTGACAGACAGAAGTTTCAGAACACTTTGTGATTTTGTTATAAATGTAACTGTTTTTTATGTAATGTAGAGTTATGTCAAGATTCTATATTCTTATATATTATAATAACATATTCCCTTACATTTCAATTAATAATAGTATTAGTATTAGGCAGTGAGTAGTCAAAAGGACTTAGGAATTATTTTTCATGCAAAATTTAACTTTGGATTGCATTTAGACTACCTAATTTCAAAAGCTAACAAAATATTGGGATTCGTAATGCGCAACTCTAGAGTATTTCCAGATCCATATACGCTTAAATCTTTGTATAAACTGAACTGGGATAACAATTCTTTGTCATCGTAATTTGATAGGTGTCTCTTAATAAATTAAAAGTCTCTTGAAGCAAGATGAAAGTATTATCTTATAATGCTAGCAAGGGACACAATGTGTAATCATTTTGACTGCCCTTAACTGCTTTCTCTGTATTCTCTGTATGCTCCTTCAAGGGTTTTGAAAATGAGGCAAAGAATAAAGCTCATTATTTATATTCAAATATTATGTATACATACTAATGTTATAATTTTATATAAAAGTTTAGTCTATTAGAGCTATGTACTCGATAGATGGTATATAAATAAATAAACAATTAGATTACCCTCGAGTTTACTCAGACAGAATCATGTTTTCAATTAGGCTTGAATATCCCGATTTAACTCACTAAAACTGATTGCAAAACATGTTTCCATCAGAGTTAACTGAGATTAATCTAACCATGGGATAATCTCGCACAGAAAAACGGGGCTTAACTTGCAAATGTGTTTTATTTTTGAATGCTACTTGAATAGTTAAAAATCATTTACTAAATCCCGAAATTTGTTTTTACTTTTAGCATGAACAGTAAAAACCAGAATTTGATGATATTTCCAGTCCAAACAAAAAATTCAACAGAAAAGATACCACAAATAGCTAGGATTAACAAGCTGTTTCAACTATGAAATAATGGAATGTGATGATAAAGCTATTACTATTTTCCAAATAGTGAACTCGCAAAAAAAAAATTAAAGAAGAATGTAACAAAAACAAAGTTCCTATTTAAAAAAAGTTGGGAAATTTAGAAAAAGAAATATTGATTAGATATACGTTTTCAATATAATTAATATAGAAATCACAATAAAATCAAATAAAAGTCAAACTGTTCCTACATAAAGATACTAATTTTAAATTTAAAAAAAAATATAGAAATTTAAGGCAAAAGTTCCTAGGATAAGCGAAAATTTATCGTAAAAAATCTAAAAAAAAATATTTTTTTTAACGAAAAATTAAGGAAATTTCGGTTAGATAAAACATATTTTCATGGGTGCCAATTTTTGATTGATTTTAATTTACTATTTAAAAAAACGCGAAAAAAAAGATATTTATTCATACGCGCAAGCTATTTGGGAAATTAAAAATAAAAATATCTTAGCTTTTAATAATATTTATTTCAAAAATAATAAATCGACTGACTTACCTATTCTCAATAATAATGCGGACGTTAAGACTCATAAGAATCATATCTCTGAGAACTCAAATCAAACCAAATCTTCTGTTGACTATTTCAAAACTTACTCGCTTAGAGGAAAGAACCTTACATAAAACAATGCTGATACTGAGAGAAAAAATAGTTAAAAAATCATGAGAACACACTACTAAAATATCTTACAAGAATGAAAATAGGTATATAAAAAATAATGTTTGTGCTACCATAAATATTTATGTCTATTGATATATGTATATTATGCATTGAAAACAACACACACTCGATAGCGTTAGGAAATACAAGAATATTAAAAAAAAAATTAACTTAAGAATGCTCTTAAATTTGTAAGTAAAAAATAAAAGGTTCCTATATATTAAATATATAAAATTAAATTAACGTAGAACTGCTATTTAATAGAATAAAGACACGTTTTGAAAAAAAAAAAAACAATACAAAAACCTAATTTAACTTTAAGAAAAATTTGAAATTATAACTGAAAACATTTAAACTAAATAAAATATACTTAAAATAATTTAAAATAATAGATATATATATATATATATACATACATTAACATTAGTAACCATTTGAAATATTTTGCTTCGATAATATTTGTATTATTTTATTTTTATTTAAATTAGAGTATTTTTATTCAGCGAAACTAAGTGTGGAAAAAGAATTTTATTTTTTATATGAGGAGTAAACCATATTATACTATTAATTTTGTTAAGTTAAAACATAAAAAAACTCGTGAAGTTTAGAGACATTTTTTTTATTATTTAGTGAATCGCGAAACTAATTATTATTGTACTATTATAATTGAATACTTGAAAACAATCATTTGGCGACAATTATCTCATTATTATCTCGTCGGTTAAAACTTTGCACGTTTTTATTGCTTCATATATAGTTTATTAATTTTTTCTTATATATATGTATAAACAATCCAGTGCAATAAATAAACTTACTTAAACATGTATACTTGGTTAGGATACTGTGAATTGCAAAAACAATGTTCCAAGGCCCAGATATCATAAAAAATTCACTAAAAATTTAACAACGAAAAAACATTAGCTCTCGTATGGTTCCTCACCATCATAAATCTTGACACAATTCAAAACATCCAGTTTTTTAAATCCTATGTATGTAGATCCAAACTAGCATCTTAACGCAAGTATACAAATATATATGTATTTAAATAACATAATAACATTATCAATTTAATTAACGACGGAGTTTCAATCATATTACAACATTAAAATTAATTTTTTTTTAATCATATAAGAAAGAGAATAAAAGCAAACATAAATTATATGAAAATCATAGTTCCTAATTTGTATCACAATACTAACATATGTTTATAAACAAATATAAATATGTATACATAAAAATTAAATGATATTATGAAGTGAAAAAATACTTAATGATATTTAGGAGAGATAGACAAAAACTAAAAAAATATAATAATGTGTATCCATTTTTTTTTAGTAAAAACAGATCTACCAAAATGACTATTTTTAACATTTTAGTTACTTTTTGATTTTAAAGATTGAAGTTATGATTTTCTTGAAATAATTTTTCAAAAAACAAGAGTTCCTATAAAAAATTTGTCATTAAGTTTAAAAAAAAATTAAATAAGATACTAAGAGAATTACGAAACGGTAAAAACTATTCCAATTGGAAATAAAATATTACCAAATGAAAATGTTATTCGAATCCTCGCAAAATATGTGAATAAAAGCATATTATTAAAAGCAAATAATTTAACATAAAAATCAACCGTAAACTATTTTTAAGTTTTGACATTGCATTAAATAAACATTATAAATAAAACAAATGAAGGTGTGTATTATATAAGTACATACAAAAAAAAAATAGTTTTAGTATATCAAAACAAAATACAGGCACATTTAGTGCAAATAGGTGGATATCAAACTATTTTTGTCTCTAATAGTTTTTTTGAAACACTATGTTTTCTTCTTAAATCCTTATTTCCTTTTTAAATCACCACAAGAAATAAACAAACTGTTTAAAACGATAAACAACATATCACAGTATACGTAAAATAAAGAAGAAAATAATAATTATTTATAAACATTGATAAAAAGAAAAATAAAACTCAAAATATTTATTAGTTATACTTGCCTTTGTTATCTTTTTTTATTTAATGCAATATAAAATTCATATTCAACTATAAAATATTAAAATGTAAGCTTTTAAAAAAACATGATAAAGAAAAACGTAAGAAGTTCCTATATATTTCAAAATATTTAAAACTAAAAGAAAAAATGTGCATATTATTAATTAGTGTTTTTAATATATATATATACATACATATAAAAACGAAAAATAAGTTTACACTGTCTTTTATTTTTTATGCAGCCTCTGCCATAATTTTTCTTCTTTTCCTTGAAATCTATATTCCTTTTCTCATTGTTGAAAAAGGATAAGGCATAAATATTTTGTTTAAAATAAAAAAAAAATAAAAAAAATTAATAGGTCTTCCACCTAAAGGGAAAACTTTTGATTTATTGTTAACCAGGCAACACAAACTATTCTCTCCCTCGAAAACCCTCGCATAATACTAAACACTTCTTTACTATTTTTTGTATATTAATATATTTAAAACATATAAGTATATGTATATGACAACAACAACAAAAAAACTAAATACACCATCAAATGTATTGCCCAACCTCGCGAATCATGTAAAATGACTTAAAATTAATTTTAAACAAAAACACTATTTAAAATTACAAAAAAGGAAAATCATACTATATAAAACTATTATAAACTATAAGTAATTTATATGTCTATATATATTTATATATAAATTTACCTTTAGAATATTATATATAAATATATATACAGTATTAAAAAATCAAAACAAAAATTAAACAAAAAAAAGAATGGGAAGAAATTGTTTTGTTAAACAACAAAAAAGAATAATAATAATAATAATAAAGAAAAATTAAAAAAAAATTAATCTTTTCTTTTGTGTGCCGGCCAGTGCAAGTTGCAGCTTATTCTGAGCTTATGCTGTACGTCGCCCATGACGTATGCAATGACAATTAAAAACCAACTATATCCATTGTACCAACACAATTCTTTCTTATCTTTTTACTCCTTCTAACTAGTGTCGTGTAAAACGTATCAGTACAATTTATTTTTTCAATTTTAAGGCAAATTATCCAACAATGTTGGTGTTACATCTTATTAATATGAAGGTAATGAATAGTTAAAGCTTTCTATTAAAATAACGCAATTTGGGCTCGAAGCACGAAATATAAACACTTGTTTTTTCAATGATCATGGAAATCACAAAAGTGACAATATTACGCGAATCCAATTGTGCTTTTTATTTACGATTATAGGAGATTAGGTGCCAAGACAATGTAGGTAATGTAGGAAGGATTTGTTGATGATTTGTTCTCCACGACTGAACAATGAACATATCCTAACCCCTTATTGCACAAATTATGAAAGCGTAGAAAAAAAAATTGTTTTTTTTGAAAACTTTTTTTATTATACCTTATTAAGAAAACTATAACAGAAAAAAAAATTTATTCTTTTAATTTGTTTAGTTCTATAAACAATACATATATTGCTTAGTGTGCATTGTGGCTAATTATAAGACAAAACAAAAGGTTCATATTTGGCTTCATATGAGTTAAAGACAAAACAAGAAATTATGTCTTGTGAAAATCTTTAAAGCAATTTCGTTTCTCATTGAGACATAGGAATACTTCACATTTTTGGCATTGTATAAAAGATCGATATTCGTTACAATTTTGGCATAATTGGCGTTGTTTTTTCTTCCATTCTGGGAAATGATCCAAGCAGTCTGAACGCACCGTATCAAGAGGTAAGTCTTGATGCCTATATGGGGTTTTTTGTGACAATTTGTTGGGTATAGGTGAATTCAACAAGCTGTGTGGATTAGCTGCTCGACTTGTTGTTGGAGTACTGGAGGTCGGTGTTGCTGCCGGACGACCACGTTTTCGGGCCATAATTAAAACCTTTCCTGATTTACGCAAATGTTCGGAAACTGCAAGTTTGAAAGCAAACAATGGCATGTATTCATTTTCGTGGATTCGGCGCCAAAGTACCCAAGCATTTACAAGACTCATACCTACGAAATGGAAAAAAATTCATTTATACCATTGGCGGGAACGCAGATGGATTCTATAATAGCCAAGCATGGAATCAAGTAAATCTACACCTCCCATATGCTTGTTGTTCGGCACACGGTTAAGTTTTACTGTTCCCAATGGTAACAAACCATTTTGAAACAAATAAACTTGAAGCATTGGGCTATTGAACCAATTATCAAAACAAATTTTATAGTTTTGAAGTTTGGGTACAGTGGAAGTGAGTCTTGTTACTACGTTTGAACTGACACCAAGATCAGGTGCATCTAATGGAAAGCAATTGCTTTGATCTCCCGCAAAAATGTCAAAATCATAGCTGAAGCCTGAGGTGCCACTTAAAACATGATTTTTGTAGCCCCATTTATGAGTTTTAGCAGGGTTGTATTGCTTCAGTTCATGACGGCATTTGGTTGGTGTTATTTGCTCATCCACCGATAAATATTCTTCTTTGGGCACCAAAAGCAAACGTTTTCGAATTTTGTCCAGAAGAGGTCTGATTTTAAAAAGCTTATCATAACCATCTGTTCCACGAGGCTTGAGGTGTTCATTGTTATTGAAGTGTAAGTTTTTCTTTATAACCTCAAATCTGTTACATGTTTCACACAAGACATAAAAATAACAATTCCAATGAACTGTTTGATTTCATTTGTCGTGATACTAACAGGCTTATTGATATTATCTTGAAGAGACTTCAAGTTTGATTGCTGAAAGATCATATTTATTAAATCATCAATAAAAAGGAATTTAAAAACTTCCTGTGGCGTATCTAAAAGCTTAATGTCGTCTGGAAGGTTAGCGTTCCCTTTGAATTCAAAATTAAGTTTCTCAAATGTTGACATTTTGGTGTTTTTCCAGCTAACTTTATTTACTTTTTTTTTCTTTAATCCTACCTTTTTTGCTTTTGATGATGTTTGAGCCTGTATAACATTTATTTCGTTGTCATCAGAGCTTTGAGAACCAGTTTCTGGAATAGTTACATTATCTTCTTGGAGATAAAGATGGGGATCACATTCATTATCAGAGTCTGAAACCAGTTCATCATCACTCAACAATCCATCACCAGGAATTGGATTAACCAGCTTAGAACTTCCATAAAAGCTAGAAGGTTTCATTTCTGTAAAAAACGAAAGCACCCTTGAAAATATAAAGCCATATGTGAACGGCCGGGTTTTGTGGGGAATGCATACGAAGCAAGAAATGGCATGTTTTAAAAAGATATCAAAGAGCAAATAAAAAAAGCACCAACACAAAACCCACTCCAATTACCAGTTCTTGAATATTCATGCAATATATAATAATTTTTTTTTAACTTTTACTCACTATTTTCTATATTTTTTTTTAATTTTAAAATGCACCTTCAATTGGTCTTTTCTTTACCTGCGAACACGCTTCACAAATTTTGAACTAATTTGACAAGATGTGCGTTGCAGCGACAAAAATAACGGAATTCCGTTACACAAATGTATGTTTTATCAAGAGTGGCCGTTAATCAAAATAAAAATTGATAACAATCACTAAAAAAAAGCTTATAATTTAAGCGAACCAAATATGGCTTCGTGTGCGGTAAGGGGCTAAGCGAAGCAACGAAGTTGCGAGAGCGCGGGACTGACTACAGAAAGGGAGATAAAATCCTCTGAACCCCAAGCTGTTCAGAGGATTTTGACACAGGCACCTTCCACGCGACTACACATACAGGCAGTCTTTGGGGGGCTGGGGGTGGTCATAGCCTTATAAATAGGATTTTTTTTTTAAACAAATGTGACGGTAAAAATTCTGGTAGGTATGTATATCCAAGAAAAAACTCCGTTGATTTCCCGGACATTATTATTCCTTGAGTTTGAGCGTTCTCGATTTTAAGCTAACAAATACGATAGGTGACAGACAGACACCAACAAAAGTTCAAATTTAATTTATTTGGCGGGTCATGTTTCATTACAATAGTATTCTTGGCGGCCAAAAGTTTGGGATCCTTATGCCAGTTGTAATTTGTCACCAGTCGGAGTCGAAAACAAAATTTTCTTTCAGTACGGTATAAAATGAAAAATAAAACTTAAAAAAAGAAGAAAAACCAAAAGAAAAAAAAAATCGATAAACGGGAAAAAAATTGCCGAAATTATAAAAACGTACTAAAAACCTTCGTGAGTGTTTCTGGTAAGCAGTTTTTTTATTATTTATATACTGTCTTTAATTTTACATTTCGAAATACCTTAGTCACACCTCCTTTTTGATTGCATGTTACATATTAATATAGTTCATACAATCAATTATCTATTGGATTAAATAAAACAAAACATTTATCTTTATCGGCTTTTGTTAGGGGTACAGACAACCGTGTCCGCAGAGAATGAGCTTGCTGAATAGACATAGCTGATATCGACTGCCGCCGGGTTATAATTTGGTGTTTTGGCTTCTGCTTTTCCGTTGACGGTACTGCTGATTTGTGTTGTTGTGCATTGTTCTTTAGTTTGCTCAGTGTTGGATCTTTAAGTAGTGAAAGTCTTCTCCTTATCAAGGGCTAAGCCGTTGCTATTTCAGTTTTGATTGCTTTTGCAGAAATGAGAAGTCAGAGTTTTAATTTACTTCATTTCTATTGTATTTTACTTTAATAAATTAAAATATAAATCAAGATTGTTAAACTATTTAAAGATTTCTTATTTAAACATTATTGTTAATTTCGTTTAAAGACCGAACCGACTGCCACTCTGTTATAACGACAACTACACCTCGAAAATTTAACTTTAACTTCTGTCAAAATGTTAGTAAGGTTTAATTGGTTTGTTAAACACACTAATAGCGTTTGCTCTTTCCATCAAAAGATTTGATCTTTTTGCATTTTTGGTGTTTCATTTAATTGAAAAGAGAGGAAAAAGAGAAAATCTCAGCAAGAAAATGGCGATCTCGCAAATTTGGGGGATTCGATCTAAACACGGACACATAAAAACATTTTAATGGCGGGGAATTTGCTTACGCGTTCTTTTTTAACCTAAAACTATTGGATAGCTTTGTATTGTTTTACCTTATTGGAACTATATATAATATTATTGCACTCGAGAAAATACAAATTCATAATATTTTTCATAAATCTTACATTTTTTTAGGAATAATAATACTTGTAATTGAATGGAAGTGTAAAATATAAATTACGGCTTATTATTTCTTAAAGCAAACAAGAAACAAACATAACCTAATGATAGTATGATGATCGTTTGAAACGCAAGCATATTATTCACACAGCCTATGCGTGTTTCATCTAACAGAGCACTTCCTGATTTTGAGGGCAATCTTTGAGATTTAAATAAAAACGCTATGAGTATCAATTCAGGCCTCGCCCACACAGTATTATCCTTTGATAAACTAACATCATTAGATAACCTTTTTACTATCTTGTTGGGTACTTTTTTTTTGTTGTCTTTCTTTCGTTTGCTGATGTAAGATTAAAGTTATTTTTCAATGCAGTATGTCCAAAAGAACTTTTGCTAATAGGTGTTGTTTTAGGCTTTGGAGTCCTCATAGTTTGCAGATTGCTTGTTTAAAGAAGAGGTCAAATTTTATCTGCAAAAGCTCTATTCTCCATTTGCTTCTGAGGGGACTTCAGTTTTTGTTCCACTTATTTGTGAACTCCCACCTTTAGTCAGCAATCAATTTGGCTTTCCCGAGACTCTGATATAAGTTTTTGACCTTCGGGATATTTACTGAAAATTTCTTGAAGTTTTTAAATAGTCTTATATAGAGTCTTGGGGGGAAACGAGTCCGTAATCAAACAATGAACACATGTGTAAAATAAAATTTTAAAAGTTACCAGAGGCAGGTTCATAACCCAAAATAATTGTTTTTATTTGCCCAAAAAGCAAGTACAGTCATTGGCAAAATTATTTGCTTTTTTTATTTGTTTTTGAGTTCGAAAATTGTTCATGTTTTTCGTTTTACATAAATAAATTTTGAATACAGATTGATAGGAAATTTCACAAAGCAAAAAGATTCTCTTTTACTATTTTGTTAAGTCAATATTTGGTACGATATTTCAAAGTTATTTTTATATAATAATTATTTTTATTACATTATGTATTATTTTTAAGTTAAATAATTAAATATATATTCATATAAAGTGCTAGAAAGGATATGAAGACTGAAAAACAACAGAATTTATAATAATTATTATACAAACATAAATAAGATTTTGTACCAACTTCTCTTTTAGGCTCTAACTTAACTTAAATATTGACTTAACAAAAAAGTAAAAATAAAATGTTTGCTCAGTGAAATTGTCAATAAATCTGTATTCAACATTTTTGTATGTAAAATGAAAAACAGAAACAATTTTTGACTCCAAAAACATAACATGTCAATTTAGATTTTTATTTGTTTATTATTTTTGAAATATTAAAGATACATTAAATCTAAAAAAAGTGCACTTAAAGGATAAACAATTTAATTTTCTACAAATTTGTTTTTGGCTGATTTCCTGTAAGACGAACGGTTTTCGAGATAACTGGCTTTAAGACTATCAAGACAACTTTAAAAATGTCGGCCTAACTATGCGATCCTAAATCCCAAAAAATATTTTTCTATACTCAGGAAGAATCATTCTACAATATTGAATCAAAAATTATAAAAGCACAAATGTATATTTTAGAATTGTATTGTTCAATGTTATCAAATTCGGCATCGAACAAGGCGAAAAAGGTAGAAAATCGAAATTAATGTGCTTGCGAACCTTATCAGATTCCACTGCCTACTGTGTTGATTGGAATCATTCCTGAAGCAAAGCCATTTTAAATCTAAAAAAAATACGGATTTTGCCTTTAAATGAATTGAAAATTATGAATTCGTTGTAGGGCCTTACCAGTTATGCAGATCCGCAAAATGTTGTTAATTCTTTAAAATAAATTTGACAAACACACAAAGAAACAAAAAAAAAAAATAAAAATATTAGAAGAAAATTAATGGTTTCTATGCAAACCATCTTCGAGAGACGTTACAGAAAATAACAAACCACCTAAATGTCATCTTCAAATGGGCACACAAAAACTGTTATACCTTGTATGGTATACACTCAAGGTATACAGAAAACAAGGTAGTATATTGCGCATGTCGTTATCCTATCTCCCTCTTTTGTGTGACGTCACTCGAATTCTATTTCTTGAAGTGAGTGTAGACTTTAATATAAAAGTAAATAAATGCTTATGACAATAGATGCAGATTGCAATAAGTTTTCATCTCTTAACGAATAACTGCGACACCTTTTACTTACCCATTTATGTATTTCTGCGTAAATTATCATATTTAATAAAAAAAAGTATAACACGTTAGGTATAACTTTAAGAACAGATTTTATTTAATTTTCTTTTAAGTTGATCTTTTTCCTTCCAAACATTGTTTATTATGTTTTGATTTTGAATTCTGATTCTAAAATACATTTTACACCTAAAGAAAGTTCTTATCATTTCAGGATCCAAAGAGCAGTCGGCTGCCAAAGAAAACAAATTTTGTATGTAGCCTTCAGATGGTTCGAGAGCGTATTCTTCTTCCTGGATATTGTTAAATTTGTTGAAAATTAAATCTAACTTCTTCAATTCCATGATGAATAATTCGTTTGGCTTCTGAACACCCCCTTCATTGATGACATTTGTCCATGTTAATCCTGTGGTATCTTCCTTATCAGCAAGAATCTCTATGTTTGGTATTTTTGATTTAAAACGCTTTAAAAGGTAGCCAGCAAGGTACTCCAAGGCATCGTACTTTACTTCGGACATTTCTGCGGACAGTTATGCTTTTTTCGTCTTCTTGTACTGTCTCGCAATCAGAAAAACAGGATAAAAGGTCTGAAGTAAGTAGCGTGCTCTCCTCGTCCTCTATTATTATTGGTATCACAACCGAAAACTGAACAAACCGCCATAGTTTTTATTTCACAAATTTTTTCTTTTTCAAAACACAACACACGCGATATTATTCATAAGCGAAATGAAAGAAAGGAAGCGCAGCTGTCAAACGACAATAATTCAGATGACGTACATGCGCAGAACATTCACAAAACAATGTGCGGGAATATATTACATTTCTATTCTGTATATCTTGGTATACACTATCCAGTTATATATTGAGATCAGTGAGCGCAGGAGAAAAATCATGAATGAAGTAGTGTGCGTAATACAAATTAATATTTTTTTTATATCTCTAGGTGTATAGTATGGACTTTAGTGCTACCAGATGGGTGTTTTAAATAAAGTTTTGTGTGAAAATTATAGAAAGTGTTATACAAGTTGTAGATAGGATTGATATGAGGAAATACATTTATTTTAGGTTAATTTATAGATAGTAAATATAAATGGGATCTGAATGTGTGTGTTAGTTTACTGTGGGTGGATGAGGGGGTATATACCTACCTCAGTAAAAGGGATAGGTATAACACCCAAAATTTATTTTTTTTACCGGAGGGTTGAAAAAAGAGGTACCTATTTACCTAGGAATATGGAAATAGTCCAGGGAAGGTATTAGCTTGTACCTAAGGTATTTCATGGTGATTGTAATATTAGAATAGAGATTGAAGAGATCGGCTATTGTCAGGCAGCTTAATTCTTTTAATCGGAAGTGAAATTCAGAAACAATTCAAACGATCAGTGTTGTTTGAAATCAAAAGTGTTAATTGAAACTTTCTCATGCTATAAATAATTTGTTAAAGAATAAAAGAGAAAATTAGGTAATATTACTCAAACGAAAAGTGGAAATTTGTGTTTTAACTCCATGTCTCTGTTACATATTATATAGAGTACCTACAGGGGACATTACAACAGATCTGTATTAAATCTATGCTGAGGTGTACCTATTGCCTTAGGCAAATTACAAGTACCTACTGGGATAAATTATTTTATAAAAAAGCAGAGTTTTTTTTTAATTTCTAATTAGGAAATAATTAATGAGGTGTAATTCCAAAGGACCATGGGCAATTTTGTATGGAGTTTGGGCCCATTTTCAACATTGCTAAACAGGAATGAAATTAATGTCGTATGAAAGCGTACCTATTAAAAAAAAGTATATAAAGTGCAAGCACTTTTTTTTATAAAATGTAGCAAAACACCACTTTTGCGCTTGATTTCGATTAAGCTGCCATATCCTTCGCAAGGGTAGTCACCTTGTTGTGGTGCGAAGGCTTAAGTTTCAAAGATTCATCTGATCTGTGAATCTGAGGAAACCTGGATCTACAGTGATTTTGATGAGTAACGAACCAAGAACTGCCCATCCCTTAATCCAGGGTGTTACGTCACCGTGCCTATTGGATGGTTTGCAGCCAAGGGGTATACCGGCTGTATTCTAACGGTACCTCTTCGAAACCGGGTCAAATCGAAGAGTAACCTGACCTTATCTGTGTACAGGGGGTGATACGCAGACGGACTTTTCCTTCCCCCATACTCGTGGGAACAAAAATGAACAATAAACAAAAAACAAAACAAAAACAAAAGGGGACGACATGCAAGAATCGGGCACGAAGTTCTTAATGGAAGCCGATTCAATCAACGACGACAACATGACAGAAGAAGAGGAGAGCTTTCTTCTCGAATCTTCTTCAGCCCTTAAGGCTACTTCCGACGGCAGCATTGGAGAGAGTGTCATGGATCTAGAAAATTTATTCCCAGGTAACAATGACACTGTCTCCCTTACTGGCTCGTCCATTTCAACATCGTCAGTAGCCTCTAACCGAAGCAGAATTAAGAGCTACAAGAAGACGATTAGGGCTTTGGAAGGGAAAAAGTGGGAGAGTCTTAGTGATAGGGAACAACTTAATGGGTTCACCCAAATCTGTGACAGGTCTAGGCCCGTCGGGACTGAAAGTGGTACCAGTGCACTCGAAACCAGCAACAACATCTGAGAGAAAGATGGGAGCACCTAGTTCTGTGACAGGCCCAAGCCCGTCGGGATCACACAGGTACCCGTCTGCCTCTGCAATTGAAGGAAAAAAGTTAGGCAGTGTGGAGAAGTTGGTGGACTCATCAAAGTCTGTGACAGGCATAAGCCCGTCGGGACCGGTAGTGGGTTCATCGGCTTGTCTGGTCAGTGAAGGCGGTGATGGGGAATTGTTGAACGAATCTGGGACTGTGACAGGCACAAGCCCGTCGGGACCTACGACGAGTTCTGCAGGAAACTTGATCCCAAAAGTAGACTCACGGGAAGACGGAGACGAAACTATAGGCAGTGTCTGTACAGTACTCTCCTTGCAGAGGGAAACCAAAGCAGGAGGTACTGCTCAGGCTGACATTCAAACAGCATCGATGAAGTACGGCCCGAATAAAGTACGTAACGCCAGAAGAACGCTCCAACGCCTCAAGGGTATAGAACCCAGCTCCTTAACGGAAAGACAACAATTATAGTTAGTTAGAGCTAGAAAAACCCTAGATAATGTGCCGTCCTGCAGTAGGGAACCCGCAAGGAAGATTGGAGGGAGAGGAAATGGCAAAGCTCAACCCTCTCCTTTGGCATCAACAAATGCCGCCGGCCGGTGTAGTAAACACGGGACCGAAGCCAGTTGCGGTTTGTGTAAAAATTCTCTCCTCCACCCAAACAAAACAAAAAACCAAGAACTGTATCCAATGTGGTCAGAGACAGTCATCGGGTCGCAGTTGTTCAGAACGGAGGCTGTCAGATGACCAATGGAGATTGATTGAAGTCAGAATCCTGGATGGGGTGAATGACTCGTACAAAGTCGCTGGGCATATCCCGGACTTTGGACAGCTTACATCTCTGAAAGGATTCAAAGTGATGGAATGTGAGGACGCGGAAACCCTCAAATGGTTGAAGAAGAACAACTGATGTCAGTAAAGTAGACGTGTCTGTGATCCGCTCCTATCATTTTTAGATTTTAAATCCGCTTATAGTCAATATTACAGTGCATAAATTTGTTTTTCAGTTTTTTGTATTGAACTTGTTTTGTATGACAATAATCATTTTCTAAAAGTGTTAAATCTTAACAAAACTGAGAAACTTAATCGCAAAAATTAAATAATTGTTTGAGCGCTGATTACCTATATTATTATATTCTTTGTGCACCAAAACTAACAAAATGCCAAAAAACAATAACGCAACAAGTGCAACCACTATAACTACCACCACTACTGCTGTCGCCGCCGTCGCCACCACCACAACCGACCTCACCGTCACTATACTGTTGCGGCTCCAGCTACCACCGCCACCGCACCAATTGCCTCTCCTGCTTTATCTGCGCCTGCCACCAACTCGTCTGCTGGTAAAGCTCCTATTCCATGTAGCTCTGCTTCTGCTTCTACCTCCTACAACACTCGGTCAATGTCAAAATTGCGAAGTAATAATGAAACTGATTCTCCCAAAGATCGTCAACCAATCAAGTTACCATCATACGATAGATTGAAAACAACGACTTCAACAATAATTGATAAAAAAACAAACTTCGCGGGCTTGAAACAAATCTTTTGGTGAATCTTACTAAATCATTTAGGGAGCTTGAAGACAAAATCAGCAAACATGTAAGTGAAACTGTCTCAGCTCTTAATGACTGTTTGTTTAAATGTGAGACTGAAATAATTGAGTTAAAATTGGAAAATAATAAGATAAGAGACCAACTGGAGGACCATCAACGCCAACAACGTTTAAGTGATGTGATTGTTTGTGGTTTGCCTAAACACTCAAGTTCAATTGAAATTGCAAAAAAACATGCCGCCAAACTCAATCATACGTTGTCTCCTCACTTTGATGCTTTTCATTTAAACACAAAGAACTCAAACAATAATAATCCACTTCTTATAAGGTTATCATCTGCTGCTGAAAAAAAATCATTACTTTCTGCATTCCACTTGAAAAATCGTTTGACCCATTCTCAACTGTTCAGCGATTGTGAATTACTTAACACCGACCACTCCGTATCCCCTAACCAACGTATATACATGAACGAAAGCCTAACACCGCTCAATAGTTCTCTGTTGCGAAATGCAATTCAACTTCGGAAAGAGGGATTTCTGTTTTCAGTGAGAACAAAAAATGGGTTTGTTTATGTAAGGAAAAGCAGTGATGACAATGAATTTAAGATAGACTCTAGTACTTTTGCTACTCTTTCCATTACACCTAATTAAATGATACTGGAGCAGGTCATTATACAATGCATAATTTTATTTGGTTATTAAATTTTACTATTATTCTGATTTTTAATTTAATTATTCAAATAATTCTCTCTATTTTTATTTTTATTATTTTATTATTTTAAATAATAATTTTTTTTTTCTCTTTTTCCTTTTGTAATTTATCTAGCTGTTCTTGTTTCTTCTTTATTGTTATTTGTTAGTCTCGTTTTTGTTCAAATTATTTGTTTTTATCATGTCGGTAAGTCAGGTTCCATCTGTTGGCATATCTTCAAAGTCTGTATTAAAAATACTTTCTAATGCACGGGATGGTTTTAAGGTTTGTTGTATGAATGCGCGTAGCTTAAACCTTGAAAAACTAGATTTTGTTAAGTATGTTTTTGATTCCTCGGGTGTTGATGTTATTTGTATAACTGAAGCGTGGATGAGGCCTGATATTCCAAATAGTCTGTATCAACTAAATAATTATAAGCTAATACGCAATGATAGAATTACTGCTACCATTGGAGGAGGGGTTGCTGTATATTGTAATGCTGCTCTAAAATGCAAAATAATTGCCAAATCTGAAGGTGTTGGCATTGAATTTCTAATTTTAGAAATAAATGATGGCAACATCACTTGCATTTTGGGAGTTGCTTACAATCCCAATAGAAGTTTTTCTGCAGAACCTCTTTTTTCAATTATTCGCGAACTTACAGCGAATTATGAAAATATTATCTTGTGTGGTGATTTTAATGCCGATCTCTTGCTCTTTGATACAAGAGCCAACCAACTAAGAGACGAGATTGCTGCTACTGGTTTAGCTGTGTCGAATTCATATGCCACCCGCTTTGGACCCAACTCCACCCCAAGTCTTCTTGACTTGATGATTGTGTCTGATTTGTCAAATGTTCTCCTTATTGATCAGCTATCCCTTGAAGGTATTTCAGATCATGACTTAATTTTTTGCACGTTCAACATTGATTTTTCACGAACTGCCTTTTCGTCTTCTTTTGAGTTCCGAGACTTTAAATCTATTAATTTTGATGCACTACAGTTGGATGCTAATAACTTTTCCTGGGATACATGTTACAATCTTTATAATGTTAATGACAAAGTAAATTTCTTCCAATATTAAGTGTTTGAACTGTACGAAAAACATGTTCCCTTGAAGACAGTTTTGGTGCGCAATAAAAATTGTCCGTGGTTTACTACTGAAGTACTTAGTTCAATAAAAAAGCGACGTAAATTGTACTCGAAGTGGAAGCATAACCCTTCCACCGTCGAATGGGAGATTTTCTGTCGTGCTCGTAATAATTCTTCTTTTGTTACTCGAAGAGCCAAAAAAAGATTTTTTATGTCAAAACTTAGCTCAAACCAAAGTTCGCGTAAACTTTGGACAAGTTTACGTTCTATTGGGGTTGGTAGAAAGGAAGTTATTGATAGTTATCCTGATCCAAATGATCTGAACAAGGCTTTTGCATCGGATAACTTACAATCATCGAACTTTGCTCCCAACAACAACTTAGTATATGGTGCTTCAAATGCTGTTCTACAGCGATGGTTAAGGTACTTGATGATATCAGAATCCAGTATGACAAAGACGAAGTGACGATATTGTGTTTGCTTGATTTTTCCAAGGCATTTGACAGGGTGAATCACGACATTTTGTGTAGTAAACTTAACTTATATTTTGGTTTCAGCAGTAGATCTGTTCGTCTAATTGAAAGCTACTTAAAACAACGCAGTCAAAGGGTTAAAGTTGATAATAATTTCTCCTCGCCAATAAATTTAATAGCTGGGGTGCCGCAAGGTTCAGTTTTGGGTGCTACATTATTTTGTATGTTCATCAATGATCTCCCACATGTATTCCAAAATGTTATGTTTCATCTTTATGCAGATGATGTCCAAATATATCTTTATCGACCGTTTAATTTGCTTGAGGACCTTATTTGCAGAATAAATGAGGATCTTTTAGGTATATACAATTGGACCTTGAACAATGGTTTGACTCTAAATCCTGCCAAATCGCAAATAATTGCAATTTCCAAAAGGAAATTCGATATAGAATTCCTTCCACCTGTTTTTGTTTCTTGTTTTCAACTTAAGTTTGTTGACACTGTCACCAACCTTGGCTTTAAAATAAATCGGTCACTTTCAGCTAATGACCATGTTAATATTTGTATCGGAAGAATATATGGCGGTCTCCTTAAGCTAAACCTGTTCTCAAAACTGACTCCATTAAGCACTAAGTTGAGATTAGTTAAATCGTTGCTACTACCTATCGCGGAATATGCGGCTGTTGTTTATTGTCGACCCGACTCTCACTGTCGACACAAATCGCTTGTTGCTTTCAATGATATGGTAAGGTATGTTTTTGGCCATGTTTCACAATTTCATCAACTTATTCTTTGATGTACGTTTGAAGAGTTTTTTTATGCAAAATGTTGTATCTTTTTGCATAAGATAATTCAAAGAAGAACCCCTCTTTATCTCTTTGAAAAACTACGCTTCGCTCATTCAACTCGAACTTTGAATATCATAAATAACTCTTTTAAATATTTATACTCATCGAGACTCTTTTTTACTTATGCCATTAGAATATGGAACTCCTTACCTGCAATGCTTAAACAAATAATAGGTATACCTCAATTTAAGAAAGCATTATTTTTACATTTCTCTAATTTGGATTCTGGAGCAGCTATTTGAAATTTAAAATTTTATACTAAAAGTTTAGTTTTTAAAATTTATAATTTTGTATGAAATTTATACCGAAATTAAAGAAGTCATGAAATATTTTAAATTTTAATATCTTTAAAACGAAACATATTTATTTATTTAAGTTTTTATTTGTATTTTTTTTTTTTGTATTTATTTATTTATCTATTTTCTTTGTTATATTGTTATTTTGTTTGTATTAATATTGTTTATATGCATTATTTTCCTTTGTATCAGGTACTATAAAAGACTAAGTCTTATTTGTCTATTCCTTCCCGGCCCTTATTGCCGAAAGAAAGAGTGCAACTCAACATCCAAAACCTCAACCCGGAACTTTTAAGTAAGGACTGGCAGGTGGAGGAAATGGGGCCGCACAATGATAAAGGCATGGAGATTGTGGTGAGACTCAGTCACAAATCCATGCCACTAATGCGCAAATGTGGCTACAAAATACGCGTCGGCATTACCCGATGCAAGATAAGACCATTTGTGACGGTATACAAGAAGAAAAGTGGGGAAACGACTAGCCGGCATGAAGATACGCCAAATTAATCTTCATCACAGCTAAGCCGCTAGCGCCAACCTAGTACATGCTATGACAAGCGGCAATATTGATCTAGCTCTGGTGCTAGAACCTTGGGTAGTTCGAGGTCAAATACGAGGGCTTAGATTGAAAGACTTGGTAACGTATGCCTTTCCACAGAACAATGAATGTACAGTTCGAACTTGCATTGTAGCTAAAAGTCAGGTCAACCTATTTCTTTTATCCACCCACAGCAATATTGACCAGACCGCTGTAAAATGCGAAAGACAGAATGGCTATCCAATCGTCTTCGCATCAATTTACATGCCACATGGGACGGATGATCCGCCCAACGAAATGACGAAGGAGCTTGTCAAAAAAGCTCGAGATGATAGATGGGACCTTATCCTCGGATGTGATGCTAACTCCCATCATGTACAATGGGGTAGTACAAATACCAACCCAGGAGGTGAGTCAATTCTTGAATTTATTATAGAACATAATTTAGTTATAGGAAACATAGGCAACGAACCAATAGTCGTTACTAAAAATAGAAGGGAAGTGCTAGACATAACCCTTATTAACAACTCTAACTCTTTTTCGTTAAGTGGCTGGAAAGTATCTACTTAACCTTCCTTTTCTGACCACAGAAGTATTGAATTTGAAATTGGAGATAACATAAATTAAAAAGAACCATATAGAAATCCCAGAAAAACTAACTGGGATCGTTTTGTCACAAAAGTAGAGGAAAAACAAAACATATTACAAGGCCTGAATTATGAGTCACCTAAAGATATTGGCAATACGGTTGAGACACTGAACCTGATTCTCAAAAGCGCATACGAAACATCTTGCCCCGTAATAGCTCCGAGTACAAAAACATCACCCCATTGGTGGAATAAAGAGCTGCAACATCTAAGAAAAGAAGCAAGAAAACTTTTCAATGCCGCAAGAAGAAGCAATGCAGAGTCCGATTGGGACCTCTACAAAGAAGGTCAAAGAAAGTTCAAAAATGCAACCCAAAGTGCAAAACGAACATCTTGGAGGACTTTCTGCAATGGCATTGAGGGATACCCTGAATCAGCAAGATTGAGAAAAGTCCTCTCAAAGGAACCGGTAACCCCTGGCTATCTTATAGATAACAGTGGCAGATGGACTCAATCCATCACCGAAACAATGGAACTCCTACTAAATACACACTTCCCTGGGTGTGTTAAGACGCAGCCCAAACCGGGCACTGATGCCAATTACGAAAATCCCCACAATAATATAGTCCCGGAGAAAGTAATTAGTGAGAAAGGAATAGAGTGGGCAATTGACTCCTTCTCCTCATGCAAATCACCAGGCACTGATGATATTAATCCAATAATGCTTCAAAAGGCAAAGCCCCTGTTAATGCCAGTGTTAAAAGAACTATTCATGTGATGTATTATGTACACACATATACCTGCAACTTGGCGAGAAGTCAAAGTTGTATTTATACCAAAAGCCGGTAAACCAACTCATACTACGCCAAAAGATTTCAGAGCAATAAGCCTAACATCGTTTGTGCTTAAAACATTCGAGAAACTACTCGATGTATTTATACGTAGCATGCTTAATTAAGGAACCTTATAACAGAACCAGCATGTGTACATGAAAGGAAAAAGTGTTGAAATTGCCCTTCATGTAGTAGTCAGTACTATAGACATCTCACTCGATCAAAAAGTATACACATTAGCAGCCTTTCTCGACATTGAAAGCGCTTTCAACAATTTTGAGGCTAGTGCTATAGAAAGAAACTTAATAAGCATGAACATTGACAACAGTATTACTCAAATAATACTAAGCCTATTAAACAATAGAAACGTAAACACCTCCCTCGCTAACACAGAATTGAAAATGACTGCCTCAAGAGGTACACCCCAAGGCGGGGTTATTTCACCACTGCTGTGGATATTAGTTGTGAATGAGGTCTTAGTACTGCTTAATAATAATGGGATAAAAGTCATTACCTACGCAGATGATCAGTCATAATGGCCACGGGGAAATTCCTAGACACCATCAGTGATATCCTCCAAAGAGCTATCAACACACTGAACAAATGGGCCCAAAAATGCGGCTTAGGTATTAATCCCCAAAAAACAGAACTAGTTCTATTCACGAACAAACGAATAATTCCACAATTCCATCTGCCATCAATTGAAGGCACACCCCTTAAGTTATCCGAAAGCGCGAAATACCTGGGAATCATACTTGATAGGAAATTGAACTGGAAAATTAATGTCCAAGAAAGAGTCAAAAAGGCATCCATCGCATTCTACTCATGCAGCAGAATTTTTGGGAAAAACTGGGGCCCAAAACCCAAGGTAATTCTATGGATGTACACTGCGATAATGAGACCGATATTGACGTATGGATGCTTAGTTTGGTGGAAAGCCGCTAACAAAGCTACAAACCTTAAGGCATTGACTAACATCCAGAGACTTGCATGTATTGGATCAACCAGTGCCTTGCGCACGACACCCACGGCGGGCTTAGAAACCATACTTAACCTTCTGCCACTTGACCTTTATATGCAGGAAACTGCAGTAGAAAGCGCTCTCAGGATTAGCCAATCTAATCTATGGAGATCCAGTTTAACTGGACACTCTGATATTTTGAACATCCACACAGGAACAAATGTAAAGCCTGACTTCATAGTTCCCTTTACAGATTTTGAAAGGCCATTCCAATGCTTGTTCCCAAGTAGAGAGAAGTGGATTAATAATGAAGTCTTACAACCTACAACCAAATCCATCTTTACAGACGGCTCAAAAATGGATATAGGTACTGGGGCTGGCTTCTTCTCAGAAGCTTTGAATATAGAAGGCTCAATCAGACTTCCCAATAACAGCAGTGTATTCCAAGCAGAGGTTCTAGCAGTAACGAAAGCTGCCAAAGTGGCATCAATGATGGCACTACCCCGAGAGGATATTACCATTCTCATCGATATCCAGGCAGCGATAAAAGCAATTTCTTCCGTTGAAATAAAGTCCAAGCTTGTGAAAAGCTGTCGCGAAGAGCTTAAAGTTCTTGCCACACAGCATAATATAACACTCTGCTGGGTCCCCGGTCACGTGGGCATCATGGGAAATGAAAAAGCCGATGAATTGGCAAGAAAAGGCTCAGCACTTAGCCTAGAACTCTCAGAAGGGAGCGTAAAACCACCGTTATGCGACCTCAAACTTAATATAATGTGTGAAATCCTGGCAAAAGCCAACTCGAGATGGGCAAACTTAAACACTTGTGTAGGCAATAATTCATTTATTAACGTAACTTCTCAAACACACTGTACTTTACTTTAAACAAAGTATCGAGCAGTGCCTTGCCAAACATACTGTTTTTCCATTTATTCAAGTATATGATAACCGACGAATTTGTCGATAATAGTGTTGTCTCATATGATCGTATGATTGTCTCGAAGTAAATAATATCCCGTATTATGCTTTGCTTTACTTATGTATATAAGTTTCAAATTACTGTTTTATCTTTTCCTTTGACACTTCCCAATAAACCGTCGCTAAGAAAAGAACAATATTTCGTCTCGTATTTTATTTAAAAAGTTTGAATCCAAATATCTTGGATTATACCTACAATTTCAGAAGTGGGGTCTGAACAATCAGTTCGTGTGTTAGATATATTAAATATTTAAAAATTAAATATGTCTGAATTTAACCAGTTCTTAGAAGTGGCAACAGTCGCCACCCTAAAAAATGTTTTGCGTTCGTTGAAGATGCAAACGACTGGCAGTAAAGGGGTTCTTAAAGCACGTGTTGAAAGCGCAGTCGAAAGTTTTGAAGAAGAAGAACTTCTTAGACTAATCGAGGATTTTTCGCCTGATGAAACAATCAAACCTACGGGACACGTGTCTGAGTCTGAGCAGGATGATGAATTTCATCTCAACACAGATGACGTCGATTTGGAGCTCATCATTCGAGAAGCCTGTAAGAAAAAGGAGGAGATTATTCTTCTGAAGCGTAAGCTTAGAGAGTTGCAGATCGAAGATGCAGACCACAGTCAAAAGCCACAAGTATCCCAAAATTTCAAGGATGTGGAAGATTTGTTGTGTCCATTTAGCGGAGATGATAATTTTCCGATTGACCGTTGGGTCGAATATTTCGATGAATATGCCGAAATTCTCCGTTTAGATGATCGCACTAAATTTATATTTGGGAAAAGACTTCTCAGTGGTACAGCCAGATTGTTCGTAAGAACTTTAAAGCTACGAAGTTGGGTTGAAGTCAAGGATGCTCTGGTTGGTGAGTTTAAGTGTTTGGTTACAAAAGCAGATAAATTCCGTGAACTTAGTTCGAGGAAGAGACGACGTGATGAGACCGTGCAGCAATATGTTCTATCTATGCAGGAAATTGCGTCACATAACCCAGTTGAAGAAGAGGATCTGACCCAGTTTATCATCAAAGGCATTTCCGACACCGAGGTTAATAAGAGTATACTGTACAACGCTGACAACATCGCACAGCTTAAACTCGCGCTAAGGAAGTACGAAAAGTATAAAAACAACACCCGTGAAAATTTTGCAGCAAAGCCTAGCACATCTCAACAGGCTCATAATCGCAGCAAACCTCATCACAATCCAAACAATCCCTTCCGAACAAATCCTCGCCCTTCCGAACGAGATGCAATTCGTGCACCTGCAAATGGTTCTTATAGCAGGAAAGAGTTCAAGTGTTTCAAGTGTGGTTGCCGGGGACACATCGCAAAAAATTGTCCTAGCAATAAACCTATACTGACACTAATTGAAAATGAAAGCAGCACGAACATAAATCAAGTGAACTCAGCGGCCACCACCAATGTTCCTGATTATGAAAACAAACAGCGATCCCCAGCAGCTAACGATTTTGAGAAGGATGTATTTTACCAGTTCTGTGATGGCCATGCAGATAGTTCGATTACACTTAGATCTCTTTTGGACTCTGGAAGTCCAATCAGCTTTATACAAGAGAAGTACTTACCACCGTTTATGATATCACCGTTGGAAGCGAATAGTCAAACATATTGTGGCGTCAACAGCAGTCCTCTTTGTGTTTTGGGAAGTGTTAATTCTTTTATATTTTTTGATAATAATTTACCAACTAATTTAAATTTACTTGTAGTTCAAAATAATTCAATGAGTTATCCTGTCGTGCTTGGTAGAGACTTCATTGAGAGGATTGGTATGGCGTTGCAAAGAACTACAAAGCTAGCTGAAAATCAAGAAAAAATAGTGCCATCAGAGTCAACCAGCGTTCTTGTCAATCATCATGCTTCATGTCCGTCGTTACTGCCAACAAGTCTGTGTCTGAGAATACATGATAATGTTAACAAGTGTGTACCGTCTACAAGCCAGAGTGAGTGTCGTAAATTATGCAACGAACCCGTAAGTAGGTTAAATGAAAATGTTTATTTTGTTAAAGAAATGTTTAATATTGACGTTAGTGATGACAAATTTGAGTTAGACATAAAAGTTAATGAAGATATTCCATTTCATATTCAGAAAAGTGTAAGACAGTTAGTAAAGCCAGTTTTTCGTTCTGATCTCAATAAAGTTTGTTTAGAAGAAAATCAATTTAAAATGAAAATAGTTTTATCGAAAGATGTCCCATTTCATTGCCCTCCAAGAAGATTACCATATTCACATAAAATTGAATTGGAAAAAATTCTTAACGATCTTTTGAATAAGGGCATAATACGAGAGTCAAATTCACAATACGCGTCACCTATCGTACTAGTTGAAAAGAAAAACAAGGAGTTAAGGCTTTGTGTAGATTTCAGGGAACTGAACAAAATAACTTTGCGTGACAATTATCCGCTGCCTCTGATTGAGGATAACATTGACCGGCTTAAAAATAAAAGGTTTTATACAACACTAGATTTGAGAAACGGATTTTATCACGTTCCTCTTAAAGACGATTCTATGAAGTATACTTCTTTTACTACTCCGATAGGTCAGTTTGAGTTTACCAGGATGCCGTTTGGGCTCAGAAATGCCCCTTCTGTTTTCGAGCGGTACATGAAACATGTGTTTGGAAAAATGATTTCACAATCCAAAATAATAACTTATTTGGATGATATGCTCATCGCGACCGAAAAAATTGAAGAGCATCTTGAAATTCTTCAAGAAATCATTGATATCGTCGTTAATAAAGGGTTGCAGCTCAGGCTTGACAAATGTCTTTTCTTACAAAAGGAAATCACCTATTTGGGTTATAAAATAAATAAAGATGGAGTCAGCCCAAACGATGCAAACCTCAAAGCCATCCAAAATTTTCCGCCGCCTGTTAGTACTAAAGATGTTCATAGTTTTTTGGGACTTTGTTCCTATTTTAGAAAATTTATCTTTCAATTTGCAAACATCGCAAAACCCCTTTATGACCTTCTAAAAAAAGATACTCCGTTTGTTTTTGGGTCTAAAGAAATTGAAGTCTTCAATTTGTTGAAAGACAAATTAATTTCCGCACCTGTTTTATCGATTTATAGTCCGCATAATAGTACAAAGCTCCATTGCGATGCAAGTACGCTTGGGTTCGGAGCAGTCTTGCTCCAGAAACAAAGTGATTCAAAGTTTCACCCGGTGTTCTACTTCTCTAAGCGTGCGACTGGTGCTGAAAGTAAGTACCATAGCTACGAGCTTGAGACATTGTCTATAATATATGCGTTAAAACGATTCAGAATATACTTACTCGGAATTCCATTCAAGGTTGTGACAGATTGTCAAGCTCTCGTTCAGACATTGAACAAAAAGTCTTTGAATCCCCGTATTTCAAGGTGGGCGTTAGAGCTCCAATCATACGATTATACTGTCGAACACAGGAAAGGTGATCGGATGACACATGTGGATTCCCTGAGTAGAAATTTTAATATTCTGCATATTGATGATGAGTCTTTTGAGTTTGTCTTAGCAGCTGCACAGAAACTAGATCCCAAAATAATTTCAATCGCTTCAGAGTTAAGTAAGTCTGAGAGTCCTCTCTTTGAAATGGTCGACGGGTTGATATACCGTAAGACGAAAGAAAAAATAGTTTTTTACGTCCCATCACACATGGAAGAACAGGTTATCAGAACCAATCACGAAGGACTTTGTCATTTGGGAGTTGACAAATGTTTTGAACACCTTTCAGGAATTTATTGGTTTCCCAAGATGAAGGAGAAGATACGAACTTTTATCAAAGGGTGTCTTAAATGTATTTATTTCTCCCCTGTATCAGGAAAAACCGAAGGAATCCTACATCCAATTCCAAAAGGCAATTCACCATTTGATACTCTTCACATAGATCATCTTGGTCCTTTCCCTAATTCCTCCTCTAGTAAAAAACATATTCTAGTGGTGGTTGATGGTTTTACCAAGTTTACCAAGTTATACGCGTCTAAAAGCACTCAAAGTAAAGAAGCAGTATCTTGTTTAAAAACTTATTTTGCAAATTTTTCAAGACCTAACCGAATAATATCTGACCGTGGAACTTGTTTCACCTCAAAAGAGTTTGCCGAGTTTTTGACAGATAATAATATTCAGCATGTCAAGGTTGCAACCCACTCCCCACAATCCAATGGTCAGGTGGAACGCCTTAATCGCATAATTACACCTATGCTGGCGAAGGAGTGTGAAGCTTTATCCACTGGTGGATGGGATAAGCATTTAGAAAAAGTTGAGTTTGCAATTAATAACAGCGTGATCCGAAGTACTGGTTTTACTCCGAGCACCCTTTTATTTGGTAGAGATTAAAAGGGACAGTTGTGTGATAAAGTCAAAGAATATCTTATTGACAACGTAGGACCTGTAGAAATAAATGTAGAAGATGTGAGGGCTAAAGCTCAAGAAAGTATTGAAAAGGAACAAACGCGAAATAAAATGTATTATGACAATCGTCATAAAAGTCCAACAAAATATAAGATAGGCGATTACATTATGATCAGAAATGTCATCACCACGCCAGGTATAAATAAAAAGTTATTAGCCAAGTATCGAGGACCATATGAGGTAAAAAGTGTTTTGTCAAACGACAGGTATGTCATTGGTGACATAGACGGGTTGCAGGTCACCAGGTTACCATATAAAGGTATATGTTCTCCGGACAATATGAGACGCTACGCGGTACCAGATACTGACAAGAAGCATGGTGAAGACATGGACGGATCCAAGGAGAAAAAGTAAGATCTATTAAGTAAATCTATTATATAGCGTGACTATGCCATCAGTGATTTCAATGAATTCTACTATCAACACACAGTATTTTATTTTAAATTTTGTTTTAAAACTAAACTTTTAGCTTTCATAAATGCTCATGAAAAATGTAAATTCACTTAAATTTTGTTTCGAAACAATGAAATATGTTTTATGTTTTTCATTCGAAAAAATATATAATTTATTCAATTAAATGATATGTTATAATAAATTCATAAGAATTTATAATCGATATTTTATAATTTGATTACTTTTATGTAATCGGGACGATTACACGATCAGGATGGCCGATCTGTAGGCAATAATTCATTTATTAACGTAACTTCTCAAACACACTGTACTTTACTTTAAACAAAGTATCGAGCAGTGCCTTGCCAAACATACTGTTTTTCCATTTATTCAAGTATATGATAACCGACGAATTTGTCGATAATAGTGTTGTCTCATATGATCGTATGATTGTCTCGAAGTAAATAATATCCCGTATTATGCTTTGCTTTACTTATGTATATAAGTTTCAAATTACTGTTTTATCTTTTCCTTTGACACTTCCCAATAAACCGTCGCTAAGAAAAGAACAATATTTCGTCTCGTATTTTATTTAAAAAGTTTGAATCCAAATATCTTGGATTATACCTACACTTGTGAGGTAGCTAGGAAACTGTGGCCGCAGTACGACAAAAAAAGAACGAATGCAATCATTCAAAAAGACAGGAAGTCAGTATCGACGTTGGTAGGTGTTTTAACTGTCCATAACATGCTAAGATATCACGCCAAAAACTACGTCTAACTGAAAACGATCAATGTAGAGGTTGCAGTGACGAGGAAGAACATGAGGATATACCCCACTACCTCTGTCACTGCCCCAGTCTCTGCCATCTAAGAAATAAAACTCTGGGGAAATACTTCTTCGAAAGCATCAAAGAACTATCAGAATGCCCAATATCAAATCTATATAGATTCGCAAGAGGAAACGGATGGTTGAACACCCCGGGATGATACTAAGGAACTAAATATGGTCTACGAGTATGGTAAGAGGAGGAATTGGTAAACCCTCAAATGGGCATCACAATGGGTCTACATTGACTTAAGTGCGCTAGGGCTGAGCTATTGGCTCTCCTACAGCCACCCGCAAACCTAACCTAAACTAACCTAAGCTGCCATATAATGAAATACAGTGCTTCTTATACGCTTTCATATGACATAAGTTTCATTACTATTGAGCAATGTTGAAAATGGGCCCAAAACGCCCATGGCCCATAGGTTTGGGGTTGATTTTGTTTAGCATTAAAAAAATGTAAACCGCCATTGGGACCCAAGCCTTGGCTGGGAGTTTAATTTTAATTTGGTTTTTTGTTACAAATTACAAATTACTTCCTTTGTCCCAAGATAAAGAAAAAGTCTTGTATGAACAAAGACCGGAATCTTGTTAGAATTTTATATACATACATTTATCGTGAACTAAAGCCTGTGGGGTATTTGTGGAGAAGGAGGGGCTTCTTAGAGCGGACAAATCAAAGAACAAAAGAATCAAATAGTGATACATTAATTTTAAATTGAAAACATTGAACAAAGGTGTATATTTAAATTAAGTTTTCCTAATTATTTTTTAGTTAAAGTTAATTTTATATATTGTTAAGGGAAAACTAGAAAAATTATTTAATTTATTTGAATAATTTAAAATTTCAAGGAATCTTTGCTCTTTAGTACAAACCTGATTACTGCAGCGCCAAAACATGAACTTGACGTTTGACGTAAAACGATGACGCGTTGGATTTGACAAATTACATTTTACTGTCAGATAAAACAGTGATGGCATTTGAATTTGTCACCCCTATAGTCAAAGCTGTCAAATTATTGAATTCATTGCTTGCGCCAAACCTATACCAGACAATTCCCAATGCCTCCAAATAGTTCGCCAACAAACGTCAAATGCTTCACTTTGACTGATTGGGAATGGGACAAAATATAGAAACGTCAATTTACGTCGGATGAGTACGTCCAATGTGAACATCGTCTAAAGGTGACAGATTCAAATAGACATTTGTGAAAGTTATTTGTGAAAAAAAAACTTAGTTCAATAGCTTGACACCTTTCACCTTAAAGGTGACAGATTTAAATGTCATCGCTGTTTTTACGTGAAAAGTCAAAGTGATGCATTTGACGTTTGTTGGGAGGCATTGGAAATTATCTGGTTTAGGTTTGGCGCAAAAAATTAATGCAATAATTTGACAGCCAATGCCCTTGATGTAAAAAACTACATTAAATCGAAAATTGGAACGCTAAATTCTAGTATCGTCGAAAAAATGCTCCATCGTAACTATTCTAAATATTCCTCGTTTAAGATCAGAATACCAGACTCTGTTTTTCACCTCCTCAACTCTGTTTCGCTCTGGCCAAAAGGAATAATTATGCACGAGTATCAAAATAGAAAATTAACAAATAATACTCAGCATTTTCTGCAACCAATGACAATGCGCAACCCCAACAGACGCAGCTACAAAAATTTCTAATATACTACCAGAACGTCAACGGCCTCCGGACAAAGACCCACAAGGTTTATAAAAATATGAATAATATTCCCCACGATGTTCTTATTCTCACGGAAACCTGGCTTAATTAATCTTTTGCTGATAGTGAACTATTCGACTCCAGCTTTATTATATTTCGCCGCGATCGCCACAATGTTGCGAATATACAAACCGTAGGAGGAGGTTTGCTGATAGCTGTTCGTAATCATTTGTTTTGTAATCTTGTCGACGATTTTTTGGACTCCAACCTGGAAATACTATGTGTTAAAATAAAAACTCAAACAGGCTTTTTATATGTGGTTGTTTGTTATATCCCTCCCTCTTCCAATAACGAAGTGTACAACAAGTTAAATGATTGCTTGGAAGCTGTAAATGATAAAATTGAACCTAATGATGAACTCCTAGTAATTGGTGATTTTAATCTTCCAAACCTTGAATGGACTAAGTCAGCAGAATCTGAATCTTTTTGCGCTCTCAATGCGTCAAATAACAACGAAATTATTTTTATCGACGGAATGAACTCATTTGGACTTAACCAACTTAATGGTATTAAAAATATGTTTGGCAAAACTTTGGATTTGACATATTTTTCGGAAATCAATTTTTCTGATGGAACTGTATTACTTAGCGATACGAAGCTCGTCGATGAAGATCGTCATCATCCTGCATTAACTATTTCTTTGAACCTAAATATCAAAAACTTAACTTATCGTTGTAAGAATACGCATGAATTCAATTTTAAAAAATGTAATTTTTCTGAACTTTACTTATTATTGAATGATATTAACTGGGATGACATATTTTTAAACGTCAACTTAAATGAAATGGTCTTTCGATTTTATAAAATTTTATTTGACTGCTTTTTGGAAACTATTCCCTTACGTAAAATAAGACCGACTAGTAACACTCCGCCATGGTTTGATCTCCATATAAAAACACTTAAAAATAAAAGAAATAAGGCTTGGGTGAAGTTGAATCGATCCTGCAGTGATGAAGCTCAAAATGATTACATTATGTTTAGAGATGAATTTATAAATTACTCAAATTTTCTTTATTCAGACTTTATATCTAACACTGAAAATGATCTTAAATCTAATCCACAAAAATTCTGGAAATTTGTCAATTGCAAAAGAAAATCTGATGGGTACCCAACCAATATGAGCTATATTAATTCAGAAAGCCATTACCCAGAGGATATAGCCAATATGTTTGCTGAGTACTTTCAATGCGCATTCGAAGATGACTCTTCTTCCGAAACTCTTCCCCCAGAGGTGGAAAACAGCTAAGATCGTGGCAATTCCGAAGAAAGGTGCATCCAACCAAGTGTCCAACTACAGGCCGATATCGCTTCTCAATAGCATCAGCAAAATTTTGGAAGAAGTTATTCTCCGGAGACTTAAAAGATTTTGCAGTGAACACTCAATCGTCCCCGATATGCAGTTTGGATTTCGAGAAAAACACTCAACGCTGCATCCGCTGTTAAAGTTTCAACACGATATCACCACAGCCCTCAACAAGAATCAAGTCACCGTCGGGTGCTTTCTGGATGTCGAGAAAGCATTTGACAGCGTTTGGATAGAAGCGCTTATTCATAAACTCTATCTATTGAACTTACCTCCGCCACTAATAAAAATTCTTTTTTCTTTTCTTTCTTTCAGAAAATTCTTCGTCCAAATAGGCAAGCGAAAATCGAACTTGAAGAACATCAGAGCCGGAGTCGCCCAAGGATCAAAACTAGGCCCCTTCCTCTATAGCTTGATGACATCAGATCAACCCGCTCCAACTGAATGCGATAATATTCTCTATGCTGATGATTCGCTAACTTACGCTGCCTCAAATTCACCGCTTATAGCAGTCCGGAAAGTAGAGGCTCACATCCATAGACTCTGCCAATTTTACAAGAAGTGGGGGATTCGGATCAATGCCACAAAATCGGAACTTATATGCTTCAGAAGACCTTCAATGAGAAGAGCCAGCTGCACAGTAGCCAATATAAGAAAACTGGTTCTGAAACTTCCTGACGGATCAACCATACCAGTCAAACCGAGTGTAAAATACTTGGGGATCCATTTCAATGAGCTGCTCAGGTTCAACCCGCACTCAAGGAATGTCCTCAAGAAAGCCAGCAGGGCCTTCCATCGTCTGCACCCATTAATGAAAAAAAGAACCGGACTAAGCCAAGAGACGAAGATGCTTCTATACAAGCAACTTCTGCGACCCATCATCAGCTACTCGTTTCCAGCCTGGTTTACAATTTCGAAGACAGCCATGAGTGAACTCCAAGTATTTGAAAGGAAGATTTTAAGAATATGCACTGGACTTTTCTTTGACCGGCAGAGACAGAGGCACTACAGGAACGAACTCCTATATAAAGAAGCAAAAATAATTCCGCTGGACAAATATCTAGTGATGTCGACAAAGAAGCTAGTTGGTAACATAATCAACCACCCGAATCAGCTAATGAGAAAGATTGCCATCGAACATCGACATCCTGAGCCAAGGTATCTCAGCGTTATGGAAACCATGGACGAGAACTTTTTTACGGACAACGACAACGAGAACGCAATCTCGTTCTACGCTGACACAAGGTCGGTGCACTACCGCGGCTAAGCGCCGTACCCCCCCCCCCCCCAACACCTAAATCAAAATGACAACCGGGAAGGAACACCCTGAGGACGATTAAGTCAACCGACTTCTTAAATCAAATTTATTTATCACTAGTATATGTATTATGTATTTTGTTAAACTTAAGTCAGTGTTTAAGGTTAGGCCCCTTATGTGCCAACAATAATGTAAAAAAAAACATCATAGTATCGTAAGTAGATGTAAGCCAAATTGTATATATAATGTTCAATAAAAATTAAATTGAATTGAATTGAATCTTCTTCCGAAACGAATATATTTTCAGGTAATGAGTTTTCACACCTTAATTCGATAGATTTTACTATTTCAGAGGCAACTATTTTAGAGCAAATTAAAAAGTTAGATGAATGTTTAATTCCAGGTCCTGATGGCTTTCCCTCAGTTATGTTAAAAAAATGTGCAATATATATGTCATATCCGTTGTTTTTGCTTTTTAATCAGTCCTTACGTAGTTGCAAATTTCCCAACCTTTGGAAATATGCATTCCTTATTCCTACTCACAAAAAAGGTAAAAAGAGCTTAGTTTTAAATTATAGACCTATTGCAAAACTTTCAGTTATTCCTAAAATGTTTGAATCTATTATTTGTGATACTCTTTCTTTTCATGTTTCCTCTGTTTTATGTGACAACCAACATGGTTTCGTTAAGAAAAAATCAGCAATAACAAATTTGTTGCAGTTTACGACATTTTGTACTGACGTATTTGAAAAAAGAGAACAAGTTGACTGTATTTTCACTGATTTTAGTAAAGCATTTGACAAACTAAGTCATCATATACTTTTAGAGAAACTAAGAACTATTGGTCTAAACGACAGATTTGTTTTGTGGTTATCGTCCTATCTTCAAGATAGATTATACAGTGTTGTTTTCAGAGGTGAACGTTCTAAATGTTTCACTGTTAACTCAGGTGTACCTCAGGGTAGCCATCTTGGTCCTTTATTATTTGTGTTATTTATTAATGATCTTCCGTCCGTTTTAGTTAATTCTATGTGTCTTAATTATGCTGATGACGTGAAAATCTTTCGAAAAATAACCTCTATTGGAGACTGCAAACTTTTACAAGAAGATCTACATAGATTTAGGGAATGGTGCAATATTAATAGTTTATTTTTAAATGTTGACAAGTGTAAAACAATGTGTTTTACACGCAAAAAAAATGTCCTGGTTTATGATTATGTGTTGAATTCGTTACCACTTTGTAATGTGTCTAGTTTTACTGATCTTGGGATAGTGTTGGACTCAAAACTAACTTTTACTGACCACTTTGACCATATTATTAAAAAAGCAAACATGACTCTTGGGTTTATTAAACGTTTTTCTCGTGAGTTCCGTGATCCCTATGTTCTTAAAACTCTTTGTGTCTCATTTGTAAGATCAATTTTATAATATGGTTGTATTGTATGGGCACCATATTATACGGTTCACATAAATAGATTGGAGTCCGTTCAAAGAAGATTTATGAGATTTTGTTTACGTTTCTTTCCATGGTCGGATAGAATCATTTTGCCTCCTTACGCTCAAAGACTTCAACTAATAAATCTTCCATCTCTATCGAGCCACAGAGCGTATATACAATTTTGTTTTATAGTCGGTATAATTAATGGATCAATTTTAGCTCCGTCGATCCTCAGTCGATTTAAATTCAATGCTAATCGATATAGTTTGAGAAGGCAGTTGCCAATTTGCAACATTTACAGTAGATCAAACTATGGCGCTAATAGCCCATTGAATCTTTTAATTAAAATTTTTAATAATAATTATAATCTCATTAACTCTAGCAATGACAATGTTAAATCAAATACTGTAAAAACAATATTTTTTAATCAAAATTATTAATAATGTTCATTAAATTTAAGTTTTTAATTATAAGTTTTATAAACAATGTTTATCTACCGTTAGAATTTAACGAAACTAAATAAATAAGCTTTAACTATAGGGGTGACGGATTCAAATGCCATCGCTGTTGTATCTGACAGTAAAAAGTAATTTGTCAAATCATTTTACGTCAAACGTCAAATTCATGTTTTGGCGCTGCAGTAATCAGGTTTGTAATAAAGAGCAAAGATAACTTAGTTCTTATTTTGACTACTTGTTGCGCATTTCAACTTTATCATATACGTGTAGCGCAGTAGTAGTCAAGTTTGTACCAAAGACCAACGATAACGTATTACTAATTTTGACTACTCGCTGCGCATATCAACTTTACCAATCCTCAATAAGTTTAACAATGGTAGGTTTGACAGTTGGGCGAAATGCCCGTGAAATATTTTGTGAGCTCTCTTTAATATTCACTGATGACAGTTGTTAGAAAAAATTGGAAACGTGAAACGTCGAAATGGTAAGAAAAATTACTTTAATTGTTCGCCGGGCAAAAGTTTTTTTAAAAATTAACCCAGTTTTAAAGTGTATTTTGTTATTTTTAATATCCTAAAACCTGACGAATAGTTAAAAGTAATTTTTACAATAAATTTTAGAAAAGAATAGTTTGTTGTTATATGTGTTTTACCACAGTAACAATATAACAAATAAACTAACAAAACTACTCTTTTATATAGTAGTAGGATTTGCCGTGAACCAAGGCCAGTGGGGTATTTGTGGAGAAGGAGGGGCTTCTTAAAGCGGACAAATCAAAGAAGAAAGTAGCACAAATCTCAGGACCTTAACGCTATCTAAGAGAAAGGTAAGTATAGTGCTTCAAAAAAAAAAAATTAAAACTAACGTAACTAACCTACATTATGCAGTACTTTATATTAACAAAGTATAAAAATATGTATACATTTAAAAAAAGTATATTCCCACCTCCAATGAAAATTATAAAAATAACAAAGAAAAAATTATATCAAAAAAAATTATTATTAAACTTTTTAATATTTATCAAATTAAAAATCCTAAGCTTAACCCTATAACTAATGCTTCTTTACTTTTTGTCTCTCCTAGATACCGTTAGTATGATCCTTCGTTGTCCTGCTGGCAGCACTTCGAAGAATTGGACATTTTTTCCACTGTAACACTTGATTTTCTTGTTCTTATTTTGACTACCTGCTTCTCCTCAATTACGATATTAATATCACCAGCAGAGGGCTTATTAATAATCTATACTGTATAGGGGACTCCTTTTCCGTTTTGAAAATGATGATGTACAGATGGCGTTGCTAATAGGTTAGAGAAAAATATGCATATCGTAGACAAGCACCAAAACAAATTGATTAAAATTAAATTTACCGTAAATCTGAACCAGAAAGGTTATATAAAAAATTAAAAAAAAAAATTAAAAAATCACCGGAAGTTAAACTATTTTATGGACCGAATTTAATCCGTCTGTATTTCAGCCATCAATGAACCGATTTACACGGTTCAAATGCTGTTCGATAGAAGAAATGTCAAACAAGGTCGTCAGCACTATATTTCTGGACAGATGTCCACGGTTTGGCTAAAAAACGACACCAAAGTTGCACTTTCGGAACTCGAAAAAATTGGGTATAAAAATAATTTATTTCAAATTTTGATTTACTTGAATTCATATTCGAACCCATAGCAGTGCGACCAAGTATTAAGAGACTAATATTTTTCTCCAACTTACTTGCAGCGCCATCTACACTTCTATCTATCTATCTATTCTTGATTAACATGTTAAATTTTACTAAGCTGGTTAATCACGCCATCTTCCCATAAAATAAAACTCACATTTTTAGACCAAAAATTAACGCCATCTACATATCGGTTCATCTACTACATTTAGTTATTCTCCATTTCACATTCCACGCGTTCCACTGCTTTTCTAGATGAGAAGTTTGACAATGATTCTACTTCCCTTGAAATTTTGAATTTAGATAAAATATAATATAAAATATAAATAAATAAATAAAAAAAAAACATTCCAATTGTACTTTTGTTTTTATTAAAACAAGGATTAGGAATATAGACATCGTTCTAGGCTGAGTGCACCGAGTGTCCGGGCAACGCCGGGTACTTTCTGCTAGTGTATATATATAATTCAATATACAGGGTGAGTCATGAGCAATGCGACAAAATGCTAGGGCGTGTAGGTTGCGTTGAGACAAGAAAAAAATCGTATAGGAGGGGGGGGGGTCTATTCCCCTCCGTTTAGCCAGGAGGGGCAATTTTAGAAAAAACTGACTTAAAATGGGAAAAAAATTATTTAAAATCAACGGCTTCATTCACAATGCTGTGCGATACGTTTTTGAAAAGCCAAAAACTTTTTCTTTCATTCTGTGTTTAAATAAATCTATTCTAAGAAATAGTTTTTGAAATATTAATTTTCAAAGTCAAAATTTTGAAAAAAAAAAATTGAAAAAAAAAATTCAAATTCATTTTTTTCAAAATTTTACGTAATTAAGTGCTAATTTTAATTTCAAAATTCAATGCTGTTATTAATTTTAAGTCTAAATAAGAAAACTGGATGCAAAAATTTTATGTCGTTCTCAAGAAATTAAAAAAAAACCAAAACCACCTTTTTCTAAGAAAAACATTTATTTTTATTGTAACGAAGCAATTTATTTATTTATTTCGCATTAATCTTAGTTTTTTTACTTTTTTTTTAATTGGAGTTTTATAAGAACGTAATAAAATCAAATAGTATTGGAATAACCCTGGATTAATATTATTTTCATTGATATCTTCTGAAAACTGACCTGTCAATATTTTTGCCTTGGCCTGCCCGCAGCCCATGGGTTCTTCCTGTTATGGGGACAATAGGGACAATAAAACCGCATTTTTTTTAATGAAAAAAAAAGAAAATTGCAACGCAAGATAAATAAAAGGCATTGCAGTTTTGCTTAGTAATTATTTCAAATTTGAATATTAACTCATTAACACGTAACGATGTCAAGCTCATAGACCCGAGAAGAATTAACGGACATGCATTTCTGCTACGGTTTAGCTAATGGTCGAAGTCGTGAAGCCGAAAGACTGTACGCTGAAAGATATCCCGATAGGAGGTGTCCCCATCATAGCACGTTTCCAAGAATCCACCGACGTCTAAGAGATCATGGAGTGCTGGAGCATCGAAGAAGCGAAAGGCCAGTTTCTGATGAGTTAAGAATCTTAGATGAAAGAATTCTGGATTTAGTCCGAAATAATCCCTCCGTCAGTACAAGAAGGATATCCACTATGCTTGGAGTGTCCCAATCTAGAGCATGTCGAGTACTTCGGGCGGAAAATTTACACCCGTACCACTTTACGCCTGTTCAGGAACTCACCTCAAACGACAAGTTATTGAGAACCGAATTTTGTAGAACATTACTACTTAGAAATGAAACCGAACAAAACTATTTTAGAAGAATATTCTGGACGGATGAAGCACAGATTACTAGGGATGGGGTTACTAACTTCCACAATTTACATTATTGGAGTAGCGCCAATCCACACAAAAAAAAAAACAAAAAAAATCACAACACCGCTTTAGTTGTAATGTTTGGCTTGGTATTGTTGGACACACTGTGATCGGGCCCCGGTTTTTGAATTCCATTATTAATGGAGAATCATACCTGCAATTCCTACGAGACCTTTTACCCGATTTATTAGACAGCGTTCCATTGGTTATAGCAGATACTTTAATCTACCAACAAGATGGTGCTCCAGCACACTACAGCTTACAGGTGAGAAACTGGCTGGATGATCATTTTAGTGACCGTTGGATCGGAAGAAGGGGCCCCACGGAATGGCCGCCTAGGTCACCACATTTAACTCCCCTAGATTTCTATGCATGGGGATTTATGAAGAATTATGTTTACGAAGTGGAAATAGTATCATTGGAACAACTGAAGGAACGAATTGAAGTCGCTGGAGTCAAATTGCAGGAAAATTTGTCAAGCATAAACTTATGTGAAGCCATTACAAGGAGATATAATCTATGCCTTCTAAACAATGGAGATCATATCGAGAATTTTTTATAAGTACTTCCAATAAAAAACATAGTAATAATAAAAGGAATAAAAAAAACTAAAAAAACTAAGATTAATGCTTCTTAAATTGCTTCGTTACAATAAAAATAAATGTTTTTCTTAGAAGAAGGCGGTTTTGGTTTTTTTTTTAATTTCTTGAGAACGACATAAAATTTTTGCATCCGGTTTTCTTATTTAGACTTAAAATTAATAACAGCATTGAATTTTGAAATTAAAATTAGTACTTAATTACGTAAAATTTTGAAAAAAATGAATTTGAAATTTTTTTTTCAATTTTTTTTTTTCAAAATTTTGACTTTGAAAATTAATATTTCAAAAACTATTTCTTAGAATAGATTTATTTAAACACAGAATGAAAGAAAAAGTTATTGGCTTTTCAAAAACGTATCGCATAGCATTGTGAATGAAGCCGTTGATTTTAAATAATTTTTTTCCCATTTTAAGTCAGTTTTTTCGAAAATTGCCCCTCCCGGCTAAACGGAGGGGAATAGACCCCCCCTCCTTTACGATTTTTTCTTGTCTCAACGCAACCTACACGCCCTAGCATTTTGTCGCATTGCTCATGACTCACCCTGTATATATAAAATTCTAACAAGACTCCGGGCCTTGCAAGGGAAGTAATTTGTAATTTGTAACAAAAAACCAAATGAAAATTAAATTCCCAGCAGAGGCTTGGGTCGCAATGGCGGTAGTAATTTTTTTAATGCCAAACAAAATCAATCCCAAACCTAAGGGACCATGGGCGCTTTATGCCCATTTACAATGTTGCTCAACAGTAATGAAACGTATGTCATATGAAAGCGTATAAGGAGCACTTTATTTTATTATATGGCAGCTTAATCGAAATGAAGCGCAAAAGTGGTGTTTTGGTACATGTTATAAAAAAAACGCTTTCATACGACATAAATTTCATAATTGTGAAGCAATTTTGAAAATGAGCCCAAACTCTGTATATATTCTATATATGTAACAGAGAAATGGAGTTAAAACACAAATTTCCACTTTTCATTTCAGTAATATTACCTAATTTCCTCTTTTATTCTTTCACAAATTATTTATAGCATTAGAAAGTTTCAAACTTGATTTCAAACAACACTTACCTAGTTTATATGCAGGGTCGAAAGATCGAGTTTGATTTGAAACGAAATTCCAACCCAGGTATTTCAGCCAACTAGTTGAATGCTTGAGGAGTTGAGTTAAGTGCGAAAGAGTTGAAATGACAGGAGAATACCTGCGTTGCTTTGTAGACATTAAGACCAAAAGATTGAACTTTGGAGAAAAAAATATTTGTATTGCTTTTACAAGTTATGCGCATACTTTTCAACAACATATATTCATTCGTTAATATACAATTGATCACATGCAGAAATAATTGTGTATTCACCATTTCAACCCAGGTATTTCATTTAATTTTCGACTCAACACCACTGCTCGAGTGCTATCGAGTCGAATTCCATTTCGTTCCAACTCATCCCCGTTTACAAATGGGTGAACCTAAGTTCAAGCTCGCTTCAACCATGCATATAAAATAGGTAACTGATGGTGTTAATTGTTTCTGAATTTCACTTCCGATTAAAAGAATTAAGCTGCTTGACAAAGTCCTATCTCTTCAATCTCTATTTTAATATTACATACACCATGAAATACCTTAACTACAAGCTGATACCTTCACTGGACTATTTCCATATTCCTAGGTAAATATGTACCTCTTTTTTCAACCCGCCTATAAAAAAAATAAATTTTGGGTGTTATATTTATCCCTTTTACTGAGGTAGGTAAATACCCCCTCATCCACCCACAGTAAACTAACACACACATTCATATCCCATTAATATTTACTATCTATAAATTAACCTAAAATAGATCTATTTCCTCATATCAATCCTATCTACAACTTGTATAGCACTTTCTATAATTTTCACACAAAACTTTATTTAAAACACCCATCTGGAAGCACCATACACCTAGAGATACAAAAAAAAACATTAATTTGTATTACGCACACTACTTCATTCATGATTTTTCTCCTGTGCATGCTCTAAAAACAATGCCCCCTAAGCGACGGAGCTATTTTCGCATGCGCAAAGAAAAGAAACAACTATAGTCGCGTTTTGTTGGTAATTTTTACTTAGTCAGCACTGGAAAGAACCAATAAAACGCTATATTCACTTTTGTATCCACTTTTTTATTTTATTTCAAAGTTAGTATTCTTGACTATATGCCAAGCCAAAGTTTCAAATAATTTTATGGATGTGTCTGCAAAGTATGGCTATTTGTATATGCCGAGTTGGTCAACTTGTACCCCACCTTCCACTGCAAACAAATAAAAACCAGATAAATTATCATTATTGAGCTTGAATATTTCCAAATTAAATTCCAAATTATATAATTTTATTTAAATAATCTGCTTTAACCAATTTTTATTTGTTTATAAGCGAAAAGTTCAAAATCATCAAAACTTTTTTGCAACTTTTGTAGGTTGAAAGCTTCTTACTTCTTCCGCAAAACGCGGCCCTAAAGGAAAACATAATGATCACAACCATTAATAATCATCGTAATGGAGTCCATGTATTAAACTGTCATAGGTGCCACTAACCTTTAAGCAAAAAATGTATTGACATTATATTCCGCGCCAAAAATTTCCAGGCATTCCAAGATTTTATCTTCACTTTTATGTTCACTTTAATTACTGACCAATTTATCGCCACTTTTTGTATCCCATACAAAATTTTGCTAAAGTGACTAAACACTTACCAATAAAACACGGCTTATATAACTCATGAATGAAAGAATACAAGACTACGACACTTTGGCATTTTCACTTTGTTGTTGTTTCACTTGTTCACGTAAGCACCTTGCACTCTTTTTCCCTTTGGTTGTTGTAAATCCAGTGATCTCAATATATATAGAGATCAGTGTGTAAATCCGTAACAAGATTCCACCATTTAATTGTTTATCTATTTGTGCTTACGTCACAAGTGAATAAAACACAACAACAAAAAGCTGAAAAAAAAAACAAGTGTCGTAATCTTGTATTCTTTCATTCATGTATATAACCATTGCATATAGAAACTATAGTAGCTTCGTCGTCGACGATTTATTCTTTCTAAAAATTTGCGTAAATTAGCGCTGTTCGCACAAAGGAATTAGTGTAGACATATATTGTGCGAAAGAGTTGACTATATTATTTTGGCTCTGACAACAATAACGAGGGTGAGCAGTTTGAAAAATTTCCGTTTCTTGACAGATTAAAAACAAGGGGAGAAGCATTTGTCATTGGCTGCTTGGCTGCTGCCACGACCTTGAAGACGAAATGAAATAATAAAAAAGTAAGTAGGTAGGTATGTAATTTATATTTTATAACCGAAAAAAATCGTAAATAGATAAGCACATATAGGAATTTTATTGATATACCTATATGTACTTATATATATTTTATGCCAAGACTCGGGCACAGATTAGTTTCCTCAAAAAATTTATATTTTGTTTTTGTTGCAGATGAATGAAAATGAAAAAGGGATTTATCAAAAAATGGTTACCATATTGATAAATTTGTATCAATTTTTTTTTCTTAATAAGTTTTGCATACTATGTTAAGAATTTGTGTTTTGTATTAAACAATAATAAAAGCTGTTTAATAAAGCTTAAAACTTAATCAAAACAAACAAAAATTACTTTTAATACAATTTTAGCTAGCCGTATATAGGCACAGGATAGAGTTATGAGACAAATTTATCATCGTGTACATACGTATGGTTTGAAGTGGCTTCGCAGGCTCGGTTTTGTATTTTCGGAAAATTGAAAATCGAACCGAGTCGATGCCAAAAAATTCTCGCATTATATCTACTTAAGTGAGGAAAATAAATATAGGTACGTTAATTTTTTCATATGGCAACAATGGTTACATAACTAAAATTTGTATACAAAATCATCTTATGTTTAGTTATTTAAAGATACCATTCAGTTATATGTTGCCACATTTCAGTATCTCTTTGTGATTTAGATTTTAAATTTCCTGTTTAGTTTTGATGTAAGGTAGGTAGTGTGAAGGTTGGGAGGAAGATTGTAAATCCCATTTGAATCAGCAGGTGGCACGCTTGTCGACGCACGGCTATGCTCGTCGGATGGGGTAGGTTTCGCTGATTAATACCCTCATACCTTATCCTGTAGCATAGTTGGTATGCTACCACCATGCTGCACAAACCAAAAGTGAATGTGAGTGCAGCCCCTAACCACCCTTTTATCACAAATCCACCGTACCTACATTATCCTCATCGCTTACCTTTCCCCATTACTTGTAGTATCTAGTAATCCATTGAGAAATAATAATAATCAATGTTTATTATTATAAAACTAAAGGAGTTCATTTATTTATTTCTGACAAAAAAGAAAATATATCTTATCTAATATAATATAAACCATAACTTAACTTACTAATCATAATCATAAAAATAAATCAATCAACATTTACTTTATCATAAGAACTTTAATTTCGAACTGAGTTCTTGGCTGGTCTTGCAGAAACTGTTTACATTTGCAGCAATTAAATTGATATAAAAAAAAACTCAAAGAGATAAAATTAAAATTCATTCTCATTATTTGTTTATTTTAATTCTCATAAAAGCAACACAATGCACTCAATGACAATTTCTATGAGAGTGTATTGGTGAGCTTGCCTAGCAAGACCAAGAGCAAGATCAGTCTGCAAAGCAATTGAGTGACTTTTTTATTTTAAGAGAACTTTAGAAATTATTATGACGAATGCGTATCTGCAAGCTTTGACATAGATATAAAATGATAATGACGTTGTATTAAAAGAGCACAAAGTCTTAACAAACAAAAAAAAATAATTCGTATGTTTGTTTTAATTCAAATAATTAAGATTAAGAGATTTTCCACATATTTAATTTGAAATTATGAATGAAATCAATTACGAGGATATGAGTGATAAAAAAAATTTTATCTTCAGATCGTATTTACCAAATAACTTTAACCATAAAACAAATATTATTTATTAAATATTTATTACTCACGTTTTGTTGAGGATCCATCTACGTTGTGCGCACAATGTTGACGTGTCTCTCTTTGTAGCGTAGTAGTAGTTTAAGATGTTATAAATTTTTTTGTAATTAACTTTTGTATAAGGTATAGGGTAAATATTTGGTTTTAGGTTATGGCTTGGTACTTAGGTTTTTTTTTTTTTCTATTCTTTAGATAATTATATTGAGATATGTATTTTTTTCATCATTTCTCTTTTCTTTATATATTTTTTTTATCACTCTCACACACTTGAAATTAGATTAGAATTACATTACTATTAGAAAATCATAAATTAATCAACTTAAAAAAAATAAACTCGTGTATAAATAGAACTATATTATTAATTAACTATTTTTTTGATTTTTGAACTTTTAATTTTTGTATGTTTCTTTTTTTTTTCTTTTATATTTTCACTTAGGGTAGGGGTAGATTTCCGTAATTTTTAAGCGGCACATATCAGGGTTGAGGGTCAAGATTTTTTTGAATGGTTTTGATTAGCATCTAAGCGAGGGTACACTGTACTTTGTACGATGAACACATGTACTTTGGGTTGCTTTTTTTTGACGTGATCATATGGGATACAAGGCAAATTCAAGGCGGCGTAGTTATAATCGTGCCAAAGAGTTATTGCTCAACCGATTGAGTATATCGGTTTTGAAGCTAAGATATTGCCTTGCTCCTAGACCACGATGAAAGCTAAGTACAGGGGTACATTAATGACCAACTTGGGCATCGGATCTCGGAACGCTGAGAAAAGCTTTTTTTTCGGCTAAATCTCCTTATGCCCCTGCTTAAACAAACAAAAATAATACATTGTGAGTTATTATTGAATAACGACTAAGCAAAGTATGTTAACTTACGTTGTGAAAAATATATTGGGGATATAAAAATTTTCAGAGCCGCGTGGGCGAAATGTTCGACCATCTTCTTGTGTGGTTGATCAGAAAAGAGAGATCGAGTCAGAGGAAATTGATGGCGATGACCATTTTTCGATATTCGCGTAAGTACTAAAATCGAACTTTTGATTCTTTCGAAGTTTAGATGTTTAGAATGGTCTGCTCACACGCGATGGAAATATGACTATTTGAGTCGTTCATAAAATACTTTAATAATTTTGTTACAGTAGGTACCTATAAGAAATCAAGTTAAAAAATAAAAGTCTGTTTTTCAAATCATGTGATACAGCGATTGAAAGGTGGCACTCCCTAGATCACGAATATGCATTTTTTAAGTCGCTAAGACGCTTGGTTTAGCCGCAAATCAAGTTTAAATATGTCAACTTTGATACCAGTATCCATGATTTTCTTCCAATAAAGCAAGTTTTGCATTACCAATTTATAACTTTATTTCTATAAAATTTGTAAATTTTATTTAGTTATTTACTTTTCAAAAATTTGTATCGCAAAATGTATGCATACAACAACAACACAAATTCGAATCCGTTCCGGATCAGATGTTAGTAAGAAGCATTTTCAATGGAATATGTAATTGTGACGTCACATTGTTTCGTCAGCAGCTACATACTATTCTAATAGGTAGCTTGCCACATTTCATATAGTTCAGCATTAAAGCTAGCACCTACACATTCAGAAGCAGCCAAATATTTATTTTCAACCATGCATACAGCCATACATAATAAATAAATAACTTCCAATTCCCTTTTCTTATGACAATACGTTATCAAAATAAAAACGAATAAGCTCAAAGAGAAAAAGTCAACAATTATAATTTTCATCTTCTTCCAACTCTTTGAAATTTTCTATATGCCTTCTCGTTATAATATTCCCCAGTTTGTATCCCTCAAAATCTCTCCCAACAACAAGCCACTCCTCCAAAGTCTCCCAAAGAGCTAGAGCTCCCAACATATCCAGATGGCGCTTCGAGCAATCGAGAAGTTCAACAATGTTGCTACATGAGATGGACGTACTATAGAAATGTATATACAATGATATAACTTATTTGCACATTCGGACATTTGCAAAAACGTCACATAAAAACAAATCATCAATGGAGGAGGATAGAAGCGTGTTTCTGGGGAAGTATCTATTATTTATTAAAAATAAATTAGTTTTTTTTACTTTTTTGCACCCAAATGCTGCCTAAAACGGTTTTCTTATTAGTGGAAAACATATTGAAAAAACACTTAGGTAAGAAAAAGAACTCTAAGATCGTATATTGACTTGTGGAAACTCAAAGCATGTCTAACTAATAGATTCTTTATTAATTTTTTTCTTCTTTATTTTCAGGAAAGATTGTGTCTAAACCAATCGTCATACCAGCAACGCCTTTTCCAATGTTTTCCTATATGCCTATGCCTATTCCATGTTTTTTCTGAAACTGCAAAACGATTTAGAAAAATAAATAAATCCGATTAGAACATGCTTGACTTTCTTCACTCATATATATATAATATATATATACATATATATAATCAAAAGCAGCCAATCTATTGCACTAGAAAGCATGATCCATGATTCTCTATAATATGTATGCCGAATCCACCTATTTTCAGGTTCGGGGAAATGTTTGTCAGTGCATAAGAACGAATAAAACGCACCAACTACCTACGTTTAATTGTTTTGTTGGTTTTTTATGGATGTACACTTGCTCAGGATGAAACAGGTATGTACTATCAAACAATTCAAATGAAAATGATGTTTTTGTTTGTGTAGAAATGGTTATATTTTGGCATTTTGTTTATCTGATTCGATATGTCGAAGAAATTTTATCTACGCCACATTCGAAGAGGATCGATCCATGTGATCATTTGGTGAGTTATTGACTCTACAATCCTGTCAGTGGACGGACAGAAACTGTACCTAAGGTGTTCGTTGATGACACACGCAGAGAATTAGGAACCTACTCGAGGTAGGTTCCTAATTTTTTCTTGGTTGTTAGCTGTTAGGTATTATTGGGTTGTTTTCTGTCGATAGATAAATAAAATTATTGCCATTTTAGTTATGAAAACTCTATTGATGTATACCTTACTTGTAGCAGTAGTAGCTATATTAACATCTCTTAAAGTTTTATCCGACCCCTTTGATTGTTCTTATCCTGTACTACAGGTCACACGCAGTTCACATTATTTGTTCTGTTTTTAAAATAAATGTGAACCGTTGCTTTGATGGTCACGTAACAAGTGTTTTTAGTAACACCTCCGTTTTAGAATAATGAGGCAAATTAATATTTATTTAAAAACAAAACAAAAAATCTACACCGGTAGTTTACTTTAAATTTTTGTTAAAACCTTTATGTAGGTGAGTTTGTAGAAAACAATATAAGATAAAAACATAAGCGTTTAGCGGGCTATAATCCAAGAAAACATTGCGTTTCGCCCGGTGCTAGCTTTGTGGGCTCGTCAGATGACGTCCAGCAAAAAGCACCTTGTCATTACGCAATTTAAAGATTTTTCTAGCTCAGCTTACATAACTTTTTTGACAAAAAGCTAATGTGAACTATACCAGCAAGATCACGGTTGCAATCATTTTCAACTGGGGGTGGTGTTTTTGTTTTGCCTCGTGGCCAAGGCTAAGATATAACAATAAAATAAAATAAATAATGATACAAATTCTATATACTAATATGAAAATTAATTTAAAAATTAATTTTTTATATTAAGAATATTCAACCATGCAATGTTTTCTTGGACTATAGGCCGCTAAACGCATTAATTTTGAATAATAATTCAGAAAAGTCTACTTAAAATAAACTGATGCTAATTCTTCTACTTGGTTGAATATTCATAATATAAAAAGTAAACCTTTTAAATTAATTTGCATATTAGTATATAGAATTTGTATCATTATTTATTTTATTTTATTGTTATATAAAAACATAAGTGCTAAATAAGTGATAGTTAATAGGTGAACCGCCAAATTTTTGAAGTCCTGTAGTCCTGTTGAAAGGTGGTAATGTTCAAACAAATATAAATTATCTTTTGCTCCTCGACAAGGCTTTGGGGAGAAGATATTCCTCCGGACGAAAGGGTTCTCTTGATCTTTGGTAAGAAATTCACCCAGGGACCTTTGACAGTTTTTTTGCTGGAAATTTTATAGCCTCTCCTACAGAGGCCTCGTGAGTTTTGATGGGCAACAAAAAAAATAGAATTTCTATTTAACTCATTATTATTATGTTACATGTATATACGGTTTATTGGTAATTATTCTGTTAAGAAATTAAGTTATTGATTTTCTGGATTTCAATTTAACTCATTATTATATGTTATATGTATATACGGTTTATTGGTAATTATTGTGTTAAGAAATTAATTAATGATTTTCTGGATTTGTCTCATTAATTTAACCTTCCGCCAATTTTTGTTAGGGAAATTTTTGATAGTTTTTCTTTTAAATTGTTTGGTAAGGTGTTTAAATTATAAACGGTATTTGTTTTTTATCTGTAATAGCATAATTATTTGATTACATATTGGCAGATATTTATTTATATCAGTTGAATCTTTTTCTGTAGATTAGTTTCAGATCTTAAGGTACATTTATTTGGTGCCAAGTTAAGAAGTTCATATGGTTTTGTTTTTTTTTTTTTTGTAGGTACGTTTAATTATCTTTAAGTGATTTGATTGTTTTCGCTTTGGCTAGATTCGTGTTTACCTTTTCGATTGACGTTCTTTTTGTAAGCCTAACCAATTACTTAACGAGAGTTCTGATGAGGTAGGACTTAGGTTTCTGAGTTTATAGTATGAGAAATTAATTACCAAAAAAAAGTTATTTTTTTTACTTTTTTTGTTTGAATTTGTTTTTCGAAAACAAAAAAAATTAAGATTGTTCGAAATTTTTGTTTTGGAGAAAGATATTCAATAAATTTAAGTACCTGCTCTATAGGTAGTTTTATGTCAAAACTTTCTTTTTCTGGTTTCATAAAACCAATGCTCATTGAGGTTCAGGTGAAGTTTAATGGGTGTGAAGGGTAAGTTGATTCGGTGGTGAGTTTGTGTGACTTGGTGAATAACTACTCGAAGGGGGAAACTTCAAATATGGCCACCGAATTTCCAGGTTGGTTGGGTTAAGGGCTTCATGTCATCCGCAGCGCCCTCCAGGTGTGATGAAGTCCAGCCGTTGTCTTTTATTTTTTAAAGTTCTGTTTCTTTCTACCGGCCTGATTTATGTTTTGTTGCTGGTGAGATGTAGTTTCGGGGACAAGATCCCATCCCGTCCGGCGAGTTGAGCTAAGCATAGCAAGCACGCCACGCTCCCCGGAACTATGCATTCCAACCCCTTTCTGACCCGCCCCTTTCCTGCCCAATCTCCTTCTGCTTCTTTTCTTCTTCTATCTCTTTCCGTCTCTACCTCCTCCTCCTTTTGCCATGCAACATATTATCCTTTATTAGACTAACACCATTAGATGATCGTTTTTCTATATTGTTAGGAGAACTATTTATTTCTGTTTTACTTTCGTTTGCTGATGTAAGATTAAAGTTATTTTTCAAAGCAGTAAGTGCAAGAGAACTTTCGTTAATAGGTGTTGTTTTAGGCTTTGGAGTCCTCCTAGTTTTTGCAGATTGGTTGTTTAAAGAAGTGGCCAAAATACTATCTAAAGAAGCTCTTTTCTCCATTTGTTATTTTTCAATGCAGTATGTGCAAAAGAACTTTTGCTAAAAGGTTTTGTTTTAGGCTTTGGAGTCCTCATAGTTTTTGAAGATTGGTTGTTTAAAGAAGTGGCCAAAATACTATCTAAAGAAGCTCTTTTCTCCCTTTGCTTTTGAGGGGACTCGGGGGGAAACGAGTCCGTAATCAAACAATGAACACATATGTAAAATAAAATTTTAAAAGATACCAGAGGCAGATTCATAACCCAAAATAATTGTTTTTATTTCCCAAAAAGAAAGTACATTGGCAAATTTATTTGCTTCTTATTTTGTTTGTTTTTTGGGGTCGAAAGTTGTTCATGTTTTTCGTTTTACATAAATAAATTTTGAATACATTTTGATAGGAAATTTCACAAAGCAAAATGTTTCTCTTTTACTATTTTGTTAAGTCAATATTTGGTACGATATTTCAAAGTTATTTTTATATAATAATTATTTTTATTACATTATGTATTATTTTAAAGTTAAATAATTAAATATATATTCATATAAAGTGCTAGAAAGGATATAAAGACTGAAAAACAACAGAATTTATAATAATTATTATACAAACATAAATAAGATTTTGTACCAACTTCTCTTCTGCGCTCTAACTTAACTTAAATATTGACTTAACAAAAAAGTAAAAATAAAAATGTTTGCTCATTGAAATTGTCAATAAATCTGTATTCAACATTTTTGTATGTAAAATGAAAAACAGAAACAATTTTTGACTCCAAAAACATAACATGTCAATTTAGATTTTTATTTGTTTATTATTTTTGAAATATTTAAGATACATTAAATCTAAAAAAGTGTACTTAAAGGATAAACAATTTAATTTTCTACAAATTTCGCACGTTGAAAACAAAAGTGTCACTAAACAAAAAACCTAGGTTTGAGTTATGGCCATTTAAAGATTTGGACTTACTTCAATTGTCTATACCTCGCAGAAAAAATATTAAAATGGTGTGTTACTTTGCCACAATATAGTATATTTATCTTCTTATAAAATGGCATTTTAAGATTACAAAAAAAATCATGTGTATTAAGAAAAAAATTGCTTTTTGAAAAAGTTCGGTATAGTTGCATGTAATTATAAATAAAATGAAATTTTATTTTTGTTAGAACGGCACTAAACAAAATATGACTGTTATAAACTAAATGTTTTTTACGGTTAGAACAAGAAAAAATATTGAAAATTGGCTTTAAACCAAAAGTGTCTGTTAAATAATTGCACTGAACATAAAATCAATGTTTTTTTTAGGAGAAAACCGACGCTAAACGAATTATGACATTAATGAATTCACTTTTCAGTATCATAAAAACTCTTAGCTTAAAAATAAATCGACATTATGCAAAAAGTGTCATTTTATCTTTTAGCAATTAAGTGATTTACGTTAAATTTTTGTTTATTATTTTTGAAATATTTAAGATACATTAAATCTAAAAAAGTGTACTTAAAGGATAAACAATTTAATTTTCTACAAATTTCGCACGTTGAAAACAAAAGTGTCACTAAACAAAAAACCTAGGTTTGAGTTATGGCCATTTAAAGATTTGGACTTACTTCAATTGTCTATACCTCGCAGAAAAAATATTAAAATGGTGTGTTACTTTGCCACAATATAGTATATTTATCTTCTTATAAAATGGCATTTTAAGATTACAAAAAAAATCATGTGTATTAAGAAAAAAATTGCTTTTTGAAAAAGTTCGGTATAGTTGCATGTAATTATAAATAAAATGAAATTTTATTTTTGTTAGAACGGCACTAAACAAAATATGACTGTTATAAACTAAATGTTTTTTACGGTTAGAACAAGAAAAAATATTGAAAATTGGCTTTAAACCAAAAGTGTCTGTTAAATAATTGCACTGAACATAAAATCAATGTTTTTTTTAGGAGAAAACCGACGCTAAACGAATTATGACATTAATGAATTCACTTTTCAGTATCATAAAAACTCTTAGCTTAAAAATAAATCGACATTATGCAAAAAGTGTCATTTTATCTTTTAGCAATTAAGTGATTTACGTTAAACTTAAAAGTGGCACTAGCGACCTCCTGTGGAAAATAGACGAAGTAAAAAAAAACGAATATCTTCACAAAAGATGGGTGGTTTATATCGGAACCTAGATGTCACTATAACTTTAAAGTGTTAAATTTTGTATAGTGCCACTTTTGTTTTCAACGTGCGATTTGTTTTTGGCTGATTTCCTGTAAGACGAACGGTTTTCGAGATAACTGACTTTAAGACTATCAAGACTACTTAAAAAATGTCGGCCTAACTATGCGATTCGAAATCCTAAAAAATATTTTTCTATTCTCAGGAAGAATCATTCTACAATATTCAATCAAAAATTAAACTAAAAGCACAAAATACAAGGTTAATTTCCCATTTTCCTGTATAATTGCACCTGTGCCAATAATTCTGCCTTTTTCTTTCTTATGTTTAAAAGTTATGTATTTAGTTTTGATAATTTTTTTGTTGTTATCGCTTGAAAAAAATATGGAATTTTAATAATTCATAAATGAATATGTAAAATATTAAGTTATATAAAAATAATACTACTTTATTCAAGAAATTTAAAATAAATAAATGCATTATGCAATAATTTTGAAAATGAGTGTATGTACCTATTTAGTAGGAGGACAAGCAAAACTGTAGTTTTACACTGCAACCTTGAATAAGCCCCATTAGGTTGCACGAAACTTAGACTTCTGCAAAGTAATACAATGTTTAAATAATACAGTTACATACCTACACAATATTAAAAAAATAATACGCAAATACGGGTCTAGTACGGGACAGAAAATTAAATACTGGGCATTTGTATGTATATTGTATGTATGTGTATGTTTCCTCAAAAAATACGGGGCTGCCCCGCGAAATAAGGGACGAATTTTCGCCGTATATGGTCGCTAGTTTGTTTAATCGTGCTCATCTTGTACCAAAGACTCATCGAGACAAGTCTTCTGCCGGCGTGAACGGCATAGAAGTAGATAAGTTAGTGCTCGTCTTACAGGGCCACATGTTCTTGCGAAATAACACTTGGAGGCGCCCACTAAATCGTATGGAGAACCAGAACAGGAACCATCATATGTTTCTACACAGTGAATTTGCTTACACTTGTGTTTATTTTTTTTTTATTCTATTTTTTTTTGCTTTAATTATCATAATGTCTTCCATATGTGGTTTAAAAGTAGAGCGCAATGTAGCTAAAACTCAATGTAATCATGTTTAATGGGTGTGAAGGGTAAGTTGATTCGGTGGTGAGTTTGTGTGACTTGGTGAATAACTACTCGAAGGGGGAAACTTCAAATATGGCCACCGAATTTCCAGGTTGGTTGGGTTAAGGGCTTCATGTCATCCGCAGCGCCCTCCAGGTGTGATGAAGTCCAGCCGTTGTCTTTTATTTTTTAAAGTTCTGTTTCTTTTGTGATGTACCTTGGGTTTCTCTGGCTGAGGTATACTCGCTGGTGTCCAGGGTTTTACTAAAGAAGGTACACTAAAACTTTAGTTTCAAAGATTTTCCTTTATTCAATCAAGAAAATAGTTTTATTATTAAAAATAATTAAATTTTAATTAAATTCTATAGTTTTAAAGTTTAGATTATTAGGCTATTTGCTTTTATTTTCTCCAATTTCGGTTTTTCAGTGTTAATTTCCAGTGTGTCTTTAGAGTCCAATGTCGGTTGTTGTTTCCTTAGTAAGGTTCCTTCTGGTGCTTCCTTTCTCGTATATTTCTTCAAATTATAATAACGGCAGATTCGGCAAACAGCGTCTCGACTAGCAACCACTGTATTGATGCTGGAAAACTTCAGTATTTCTACTGACAACCACAGTATTTCTACTGGCAACCACAGTTTTTCAACTGGCAACCTCAGTATTTCTACTGGCAACCACAGTATTTCTACTGGCAACCACAGTTTTTCAACTGGCAACCTCAGTATTTCTACTGGCAACCACAGTATTTCTACTGGCAACCACAGTATTTCTACTGGCATCCACAGTTTTTCAACTGGCAACCTCAGTATTTCTACTGGCAACCACAGTTTTTCAACTGGCAACCTCAGTATTCCTACTGGCAACCACAGTATTTCTACTGGCAACCACAGTATTTCTACTGGCAACCACAGTTATTAACTGGCTTATTGTAATTTGTCTCTGAGATCCCTTACCGCTGGTGGGGGGAAATCTCTGCAAGAGTTAAATTACCCACAGTATTTCTACTGGCAACCACAGTATTTCTACTGGCAACCTCAGTTTTTCAACTGGCAACCTCAGTATTTCTACTGGCAACCACAGTATTTCTACTGGCAACCTCAGTTTTTCAACTGGCAACCACAGTATTTCTACTGGCTTTAAAGATAGCAATTTCTTACCACTGGTGGGGGAAATTTACTATCGTAATTATTTTAGATTCTTACCCTCGGTTTAAATCAGTAAAGTCTTACGGACTCCTTTTATTTCGGCTTTTCGGTTTTTATACTGATATTACACTTCTACGGTATACTTCGGTACGTTTCGGAGTGATTTTGTTGTGTGAACGGCCTCCTCTCGTTAAGTCTTTGACTGTAAGCGACTGTTAATTTTATTTTTGCAAACTTCACTTTTTCATGTAATTGCCCATATATTTCCTTGTCCGGTACTCCCCTTCCTCTTGCTCTAAGTAATGCAAAGTATTTTTGTCTATGCACAAGGAGTGTGCGGGTGGCGGTGTATTCAAGTACGTACAGCAAGAATTATTTAATATCATCGTCATCGACTCATATTGCGTTTGTCTATGCACGAAGAGTGTGCGGGTGGCGGTGTACTCACGTTCGTACATCAAGAATTATTCAATATCATCTTCATTGGCTCATATTGCGTCCATTTTATTGTTTGGTTTAATACCACACATTTTATTATACAAATTCACCATCGATGTACGCTGATCGTTGCCTTTTTGTGTTCCTCTGCTTGGTTCAGGTTTACTTTCGCCATTTGCCTTACTTTCTTTTATCAGCAATTCACCTCTCTCTCACTATATTCACCTCTCGCTCACTATATTCACCACCATCAAATATTGTATTTGTTATTACTAGAAAATACAATTTCTAATCAGTCGGTGATGAGCTTTGTTATCGGCTATACCCTGCGGTCGCTTATCTGTGGCTTTTAACTGAAATGATTTTCTGCTTCAGATGACAGTGCTACCTGCTAAGGGCAAATATAAAAAATGATTGTTTTTGATTTTTTTTGATTTTTTATAGGAATGTAATGGAGCGATAAAATGCTTCATTACATCCCCCTCTTTCTTCGGAGACGAGAACCTTCTCGTCTAAATACAATTTCTTCCCAGTAGATAGATTAATAATAATAACGCAGATAGTACTAATTAATAATAATTTTCGTTTTTTTTTTTAATTCATTTTTTTTTATCTATTTTCAGGATTTTTGGTTTAATTCATTTTATTTTTATCTATTTTCAGGATTTTTGGTTTAATTCATTTTTTTTTTCTTTTTTTTTCTTTTTTTTTTAACTTAATTCACTTTTTAAATTTTAAATCAGCTCAATTCAATATTTTTTTTTTTATATTATTTATCACTGGGTATTCGTATTAATTCTACCCTCTTACTGCGTCCTTGGAAATGAAGATCGGCTACCCCTGATCTAGTGTTAGGGGTTTTCCGCCCAGAGCACATAGCTGATTTTGTCTTTTGAGGGTTGGAGGACCTTTATTTGGCATAAGCTCATTCCCATTTAATTTGATAGAGAAATCCATTTTTCGTAGTGCATCCATACCAATTATTGCGTCTTGACTCAACTGCTTCAAATGCGTTACTTCTCCTTGAATTGACTGGTTTCCTACTTGCAGAGTTACTGTGTAGTGTTCTCTGCTAAATATGGGACTACCATCTGCTAGTTGAACTGCATTACGTTGATATCTCACCGGTGTTTTGAGTCTCTTGAGTAGGTGTCGCACCTTAGTACTAATGAACGATTGAGTCGCCCCGGTATCGAGCAAAGCATTGATTGTTTGGCCATTCAACTTTATGGTTAAGAAACAGCGCGGATCTACCCATACTTCAGCAGTTTTTACTGCTTTCACTGCTACTCGTGGCGTATCGTCGATCCTGGTGGCAAAAGTTTTTTTGTGTTGATCGTTTTTATCTTGGTTGTTAACTTCCTGCTCCGTGGCACATAACTTCGCCTCAGGCATTACCTCGTTGTTAGGCTTTATTTCTTCTATAATTATCCCCTCTTTTGCCGTCTCCGACGTGATGATGGAAACATGCCGGGTCTGACAAGGACAATCTTTCGTCAAGCGACCATCTTCGCCACAGAACGAACAGAACAAACGGAACGGTTGCCGACAATTTGCCTTCGAATGCCCCCTCTGTTTGCAGTTCCAGCAATGAGTTGTTCGATCGTATTTTTCATTCGTTGGGATATATCGGTGAGCTCGCTCATCCCGTATTGGCGCTTGATATGCCCTGGGAGGCGGTGGTCTGGTTGTATTCGATGACGTGTTTCGGTTTTCGCTTTGGATACACTCATATTCAGTAGCTAAATTCATCAATTCTTCCAACGTTCGAAAATCGCGTCGACGAATGTATAAGTGATATTCGGGTCGTAGGCGATCGTAAATTTTATCAATATAATTGCTAATACGCAATGATGGGTGTTGGTGAATTAAATATTGTGTCGTTCGGATGAAATCTCTTGCCTTCTCGTGTGGACCCTGTCTTTTCTTTGAGATTTCGTCTTCCAGTTTGTTTATAAATCGTGGAGGCAGAAAATATCCCAAGAAGGCCTGGTAAAAATCTGGCCATGTTTTAAAGTTGTCACGGTTGATTCTATACCATTCTAAAGCTGGTCCTTTAAAAATTTCTGGTAAAGTTCGGAGCATTTCATGTGTTTGGATCTGGTAGCAATCGGTCAGTTCCTCTATACGTTTAATAAATTCCAGTGCATTTCCTGAAGAGTCGAATCTCAACCCCCATTTTCTTACTTCATTCATAACTTCTGCTTCTCGACTAAGAGGGGACTTCCCTGTTATCCCTGAAGGAATATTTGTATTGGAATTAACTGGTACTTGGCTTCGTCCTGAAAAATGAGGAGAATTTGAGCTTACTGTTGGATATTGATTTTGAGGGTCCATTCCATGGGGATAATACCATTCCATGTAGTCAGGATGTCTGGTCATTCTATAAGTTGGGGCAGGCTTTGTATGTGCTGTAGCCGTTGTAAACACAGGCGTCCCTTGGAACTGCGCATTAGGTACCGTATAATACACATTGGTATAGGTGACGGGCTCACTAATGTTTGCCTTAGTACTACGTTCTCCCTTCTCTGTTTCTATACTCTCTTTTGTTTGTGAAATATCCGCTTTGGAATAAACTCTATCATCTGAGCCTTTCTCTAATTCTTCACATAAATTTTGGGTTGACTTTCGCAATCTGGACTCTTTAATGTAAGCACTGAACCGAGTGCGGAGGTCGGCAACGGTCCCTTCGGTGTTAAGCTTACAACGCGCCATGCGTTCTCTAAGCTCTGTTTTATCAAGGAGGTATATAGCTCCTATGCTGGCAAAGATATCAAAACCTTCTTCAGAGTCCGACATCTTGTTGTAAGTTTTATTTCTTATCTCAGTTGGAATCTTTATTTTAATTTTCGGGCAACGGTTCAGTTTGAAATCTTGATGAGGATTATTATATTTACGGTATCGGTTTAGTTTAAGATCTTCAGGTAACGGTTCAGTTTGAAATCTTGATGAGGATTATTATTCGGTAACGATTCGATTTAAGATCTTCAGGTAACGGTTCAGTTTGAAATCTTGATGAGGATTATTATTCGGTAACGGTTCGGTTTAAGATCTTCAGGTAACGGTTCAGTTTGAAATCTTGATGAGGATTATTATTCGGTAACGGTTTGTTTTAAGATCTTCAGGTAACGGTTCAGTTTGAAATCTTGATGAGGATTATTATTCGGTAACGGTTCGGTTTAAGATCTTCAGGTAACGGTTCAGTTTGAAATCTTGATGAGGATTATTATTCGGTAACGGTTCAGTTTAAGATCTTCAGGTAACGGTTCAGTTTGAAATCTTGATGAGGATTATTATTCGGTAACGGTTCGGTTTTAAGATCTTCAGGTAACGGTTCAGTTTGAAATCTTGATGAGGATTATTATTCGGTAACGGTTCGGTTTAAGATCTTCAGGTAACGGTTCAGTTTGAAATCTTGATGAGGATTATTATTCGGTAACGGTTCGGTTTAAGATCTTCAGGTAACGGTTCAGTTTGAAATCTTGATGAGGATTATTATTCGGTAACGGTTCGGTTTAAGATCTTCAGGTAACGGTTCAGTTTGAAATCTTGATGAGGATTATTATTCGGTAACGGTTCGGTTTAAGATCTTCAGGTAACGGTTCAGTTTGAAAATCTTGATGAGGATTATTATTCGGTAACGGTTCGGTTTAAGATCTTCAGGTAACGGTTCAGTTTGAAATCTTGATGAGGATTATTATTCGGTAACGATTCGGTTAAAGATCTTCAGGTAACGGTTCAGTTTGAAATCTTGATAAGGATTATTATTCGGTAACGGTTCGGTTTAAGATCTTCGGATAACGGTTCAGTTTGAATTCTTGATGTTTGTTTCTGGAATGGACCTTTGAAGAGGTCCCTGCTCGGGCGCCAATTTGTGATGTACCTTGGGTTTCTCTGGCTGAGGTATACTCGCTGGTGTCCAGGGTTTTACTAAAGAAGGTACACTAAAACTTTAGTTTCAAAGATTTTCCTTTATTCAATCAAGAAAATAGTTTTATTATTAAAAATAATTAAATTTTAATTAAATTCTATAGTTTTAAAGTTTAGATTATTAGGCTATTTGCTTTTATTTTCTCCAATTTCGGTTTTTCAGTGTTAATTTCCAGTGTGTCTTTAGAGTCCAATGTCGGTTGTTGTTTCCTTAGTAAGGTTCCTTCTGGTGCTTCCTTTCTCGTATATTTCTTCAAATTATAATAACGGCAGATTCGGCAAACAGCGTCTCGACTAGCAACCACTGTATTGATGCTGGAAAACTTCAGTATTTCTACTGACAACCACAGTATTTCTACTGGCAACCACAGTTTTTCAACTGGCAACCTCAGTATTTCTACTGGCAACCACAGTATTTCTACTGGCAACCACAGTTTTTCAACTGGCAACCTCAGTATTTCTACTGGCAACCACAGTATTTCTACTGGCAACCACAGTATTTCTACTGGCATCCACAGTTTTTCAACTGGCAACCTCAGTATTTCTACTGGCAACCACAGTTTTTCAACTGGCAACCTCAGTATTCCTACTGGCAACCACAGTATTTCTTCTGGCAACCACAGTATTTCTACTGGCAACCACAGTTTTTCAACTGGCAACCTCAGTATTTCTACTGGCAACCACAGTATTTCTACTGGCAACCTCAGTTTTTCAACTGGCAACCACAGTATTGCTACTGGCAACCACAGTATTTCTACTGGCAACCACAATTATTAACTGGCTTATTGTAATTTGTCTCTGAGATCCCTTACCGCTGGTGGGGGGAAATCTCTGCAAGAGTTAAATTACCCACAGTATTTCTACTGGCAACCACAGTATTTCTACTGGCAACCTCAGTTTTTCAACTGGCAACCTCAGTATTTCTACTGGCAACCACAGTATTTCTACTGGCTTTAAAGATAGCAATTTCTTACCACTGGTGGGGGAAATTTACTATCGTAATTATTTTAGATTCTTACCCTCGGTTTAAATCAGTAAAGTCTTACGGACTCCTTTTATTTCGGCTTTTCGGTTTTTATACTGATATTACACTTCTACGGTATACTTCGGTACGTTTCGGAGTGATTTTGTTGTGTGAACGGCCTCCTCTCGTTAAGTCTTTGACTGTAAGCGACTGTTAATTTTATTTTTGCAAACTTCACTTTTTCATGTAATTGCCCATATATTTCCTTGTCCGGTACTCCCCTTCCTCTTGCTCTAAGTAATGCAAAGTATTTTTGTCTATGCACAAGGAGTGTGCGGGTGGCGGTGTATTCAAGTACGTACAGCAAGAATTATTTAATATCATCGTCATCGACTCATATTGCGTTTGTCTATGCACGAAGAGTGTGCGGGTGGCGGTGTACTCACGTTCGTACATCAAGAATTATTCAATATCATCTTCATTGGCTCATATTGCGTCCATTTTATTGTTTGGTTTAATACCACACATTTTATTATACAAATTCACCATCGATGTACGCTGATCGTTGCCTTTTTGTGTTCCTCTGCTTGGTTCAGCTTTACTTTCGCCATTTGCCTTACTTTCTTTTATCAGCAATTCACCTCTCTCTCACTATATTCACCTCTCGCTCACTATATTCACCACCATCAAATATTGTATTTGTTATTACTAGAAAATACAATTTCTAATCAGTCGGTGATGAGCTCTGTTATCGGCTATACCCTGCGGTCGCTTATCTGTGGCTTTTAACTGAAATGATTTTCTGCTTCAGATGACAGTGCTACCTGCTAGGGGCAAATATAAAAAATGATTGTTTTTGATTTTTTTTGATTTTTTATAGGAATGTAATGGAGCGATAAAATGCTTCATTACACTTTCTACCGGCCTGATTTATGTTTTGCTGCTGGTGAGATGTAGTTTCGGGGACAAGATCCCATCCCGTCCGGCGAGTTGAGCTAAGCATAGCAAGCACGCCACGCTCCCCGGAACTATGCATTCCAAACCCTTTCTGACCCACCCCTTTCCTGCCCAATCTCCTTCTGCTTCTTTTCTTCTTCTATCTCTTTCCGTCTCTACCTCCTCCTCCTTTTGCCATGCAACATATTATCCTTTATTAGACTAACACCATTAGATGATCGTTTTTCTATATTGTTAGGAGAACTATTTATTTCTGTTTTACTTTCGTTTGCTGATGTAAGATTAAAGTTATTTTTCAAAGCAGTAAGTGCAAGAGAACTTTCGTTAATAGGTGTTGTTTTAGGCTTTGGAGTCCTCCTAGTTTTTGCAGATTGGTTGTTTAAAGAAGTGGCCAAAATACTATCTAAAGAAGCTCTTTTCTCCATTTGTTATTTTTCAATGCAGTATGTGCAAAAGAACTTTTGCTAAAAGGTTTTGTTTTAGGCTTTGGAGTCCTCATAGTTTTTGAAGATTGGTTGTTTAAAGAAGTGGCCAAAATACTATCTAAAGAAGCTCTTTTCTCCCTTTGCTTTTGAGGGGACTCGGGGGGAAACGAGTCCGTAATCAAACAATGAACACATATGTAAAATAAAATTTTAAAAGATACTAGAGGCAGATTCATAACCCAAAATAATTGTTTTTATTTCCCAAAAAGAAAGTACATTGGCAAATTTATTTGCTTCTTTTTTTGTTTGTTTTTTGGGGTCGAAAGTTGTTCATGTTTTTCGTTTTACATAAATAAATTTTGAATACATTTTGATAGGAAATTTCACAAAGCAAAATGTTTCTCTTTTACTATTTTGTTAAGTCAATATTTGGTACGATATTTCAAAGTTATTTTTATATAATAATTATTTTTATTACATTATGTATTATTTTAAAGTTAAATAATTAAATATATATTCATATAAAGTGCTAGAAAGGATATGAAGACTGAAAAACAACAGAATTTATAATAATTATTATACAAACATAAATAAGATTTTGTACCAACTTCTCTTCTGCGCTCTAACTTAACTTAAATATTGACTTAACAAAAAAGTAAAAATAAAAGTGTTTGCTCATTGAAATTGTCAATAAATCTGTATTCAACATTTTTGTATGTAAAATGAAAAACAGAAACAATTTTTGACTCCAAAAACATAACATGTCAATTTAGATTTTTATTTGTTTATTATTTTTGAAATATTTAAGATACATTAAATCTAAAAAAGTGTACTTAAAGGATAAACAATTTAATTTTCTACAAATTTCGCACGTTGAAAACAAAAGTGTCACTAAACAAAAAACCTAGGTTTGAGTTATGGCCATTTAAAGATTTGGACTTACTTCAATTGTCTATACCTCGCAGAAAAAATATTAAAATGGTGTGTTACTTTGCCACAATATAGTATATTTATCTTCTTATAAAATGGCATTTTAAGATTACAAAAAAAATCATGTGTATTAAGAAAAAAATTGCTTTTTGAAAAAGTTCGGTATAGTTGCATGTAATTATAAATAAAATGAAATTTTATTTTTGTTAGAACGGCACTAAACAAAATATGACTGTTATAAACTAAATGTTTTTTACGGTTAGAACAAGAAAAAATATTGAAAATTGGCTTTAAACCAAAAGTGTCTGTTAAATAATTGCACTGAACATAAAATCAATGTTTTTTTTAGGAGAAAACCGACGCTAAACGAATTATGACATTAATGAATTCACTTTTCAGTATCATAAAAACTCTTAGCTTAAAAATAAATCGACATTATGCAAAAAGTGTCATTTTATCTTTTAGCAATTAAGTGATTTACGTTAAACTTAAAAGTGGCACTAGCGACCTCCTGTGGAAAATAGACGAAGTAAAAAAAAAACGAATATCTTCACAAAAGATGGGTGGTTTATATCGGAACCTAGATGTCACTATAACTTTAAAGTGTTAAATTTTGTATAGTGCCACTTTTGTTTTCAACGTGCGATTTGTTTTTGGCTGATTTCCTGTAAGACGAACGGTTTTCGAGATAACTGACTTTAAGACTATCAAGACTACTTAAAAAATGTCGGCCTAACTATGCGATTCGAAATCCTAAAAAATATTTTTCTATTCTCAGGAAGAATCATTCTACAATATTCAATCAAAAATTAAACTAAAAGCACAAAATACAAGGTTAATTTCCCATTTTCCTGTATAATTGCACCTGTGCCAATAATTCTGCCTTTTTCTTTCTTATGTTTAAAAGTTATGTATTTAGTTTTGATAATTTTTTTGTTGTTATCGCTTGAAAAAAATATGGAATTTTAATAATTCATAAATGAATATGTAAAATATTAAGTTATATAAAAATAATACTACTTTATTCAAGAAATTTAAAATAAATAAATGCATTATGCAATAATTTTGAAAATGAGTGTATGTACCTATTTAGTAGGAGGACAAGCAAAACTGTAGTTTTACACTGCAACCTTGAATAAGCCCCATTAGGTTGCACGAAACTTAGACTTCTGCAAAGTAATACAATGTTTAAATAATACAGTTACGTCTTACAGGGCCACATGTTCTTGCGAAATAACACTTGGAGGCGCCCACTAAATCGTATGGAGAACCAGAACAGGAACCATCATATGTTTCTACACAGTGAATTTGCTTACACTTGTGTTTATTTTTTTTTTATTCTATTTTTTTTTGCTTTAATTATCATAATGTCTTCCATATGTGGTTTAAAAGTAGAGCGCAATGTAGCTAAAACTCAATGTAATCATGGCAATAATCATTTTCACTTAAAATGTGTAAATTTAAAACAAAGTGACAAAGAATTAATGAAAAAAAAATCACGTAGAATTTTGTTGTCTTTGGTGTAGAAAACAATGACGTGATTCGAATTCACTGCGTTCATCTCCAGCGCCAGTTAGAAACACACACACAACAACTGAGTCTGTACTGCAAACTAATAAACAACAGAAACATTCTCGTGAGACAACTACGCAGACAGAGCAAACACCAACACCGCCATCGACGGAGTCTTCATTTTCAGATCTAAATTCATGCTGCAACGATCAACAACAACAACAACTTCCTTCTGACCTTGCACAATCGAATCCACTCCAACCATCACCATCTCGATCTACTAAAACTGATCTAGAAGTTCATAATTCACTTTTAATTTTTGAAAATTGGTTACGTGTTTATTCTAACTCTGATCTTTCTATTGCTTTATTGAATTTGAACTAACCTAAAATAGCTTTGTTGAGCAGAAACAGACAAAGCAAATTAAAAAACTAAAGCCATGGATGTCATATTATTTGTTAAAAAAAATCAATACAAAAAATCAATTAAGGAGTAATGGCCAGTTTCTCCAAACACTTTTAAATATTTATTGTGTTTTTAAATCTTAAAATGGCATTTTTCAATTTCACCAACCACTTTCAGTTTTAAAAGAGCAAATAAACTAAAGTCCCATATTGTTCCAAATAAATTTTAAAGGCGTCTTAAAAATGCAAGACAAAGAAAACGTTGAAATTTTTCGATGTGATATGCTCTCCTCTCACTTGCTCTAATGAAAGAGACCCATGTGTAATGAATTAAAATCCGGGGTTGGCATCAAGTTTCCTCATTTTTAAAAATTCACCTCTTAATGTTGGTGCAATCAATTTTAAGTTAAAATGCCAATAAATTTCATTACTCCGTTAACTAAAATGCTTTTAAGTGTATTTTGGTGAAAATGGGCATAAGTGTAAAAAACTATGATTTTTTATGTAAAGAAAAAAGTCTAGAAATAAGGAGAACCCTTTATCCTTTACTTAAAGATCCAACACCGAGCAAGGAAAAGCACAATGCACAGCAACATCAAATTATAACCCGGCGGCAGTCGATATCAGCTATGCCTGTCTATTCAGCAAGCTCAATCTCTGCGGACACTGTTGTCTTTTCCCCTAACCAAAGCCGATAAAGATAAACATTGAATGTTTTCTTTAATCCAATCGATAATTTATTGAACTATATTAATATGTAACATTCAATCAAAATGGAGGTGGGTCTAAGGTATTTTGAAATGTAAATGAAATCCAAAGCTTCCACGACAAATCGTCCTGGATGCTTTGCGTTCCATCATCGCTAACACAGAGTTTCATCATTCAGTCTCACTGTCCACCAAGAGCTGCGCATGGCAGGATCAACCTTTGTCAAATCCGAAGATATGTGTAAAAATGTAGTTACAGATTTGATGAGCGCCGATTTCAATGATACATCCACAAATTTTAACAAAAATTCCATAAGTACACAACCAAACGGACTCAAACTCAAAATTGTTATGGAAGAAAAACTTCAAATAGCTTACAACTTCATTTATAGCAATAATACACTCCAACAAACGGAATACACCCAGGAGGTGGTTTGCCCATGGTGTGGGCTAGACTGTTTGCGTTTGTACCTATTGTTGAAACACTTAAAACTATGTCATGCACAGTTTAATTTCACATATTAATCGGCTGGCAATGGCGCCCGAATAGATGTCACAATCAACGAGTCATATGGTGGTTCCTATTCTGGTTCTCCTTACGATTTAGTTTGTGCCTCCAGATGTTTTTTCGCTAGAACATGTGGTTAGACGAATATCTGTAGCTAATCTACTTGTATGCCGTCCACGGCGGCAGAAGACTTATCTCGATGAGGTATTTTTGGTATTAGATGAGGACGATTTAACAAACCAGCGACCATATAATAGGTCATAACCGACTCTACCATCATACCTATGCACTCAAAGGAACTAGATATAGATTCCGAGGGAGAAAGTGATCCACTTTGGCTGCGTCAGAAAACGATTCAAATGATAGATTAATTTTCAGGAGTTAAGAGATAGAAGAGGAAAAGAAGCAGAAGGAAAGGGACGGGTTTGAAAGGGGTTGGAATGCATAGTTCCGGGGAGCGTGGCGTGCTTGCTATGCGCAGCTCAACTAGAACTAGAAAATTTAGAACAATCTTAACTTTTTTTTTATTAAATGTAATGTTAACTGTTTTCGAAAAACAAATTCAAACAAAAAAAGTAAAAATATTACATTTTTTTTGGTACTTAATTTCTCATCGTATAAACTCGGAAACCTAAATGCTTCATAATCAGAGCTCTCGTTAGGTAATAGTTTAGGCTTACAAAAAGAATGTCAATCATAAACATAAATATGAATCTAGCTAAAGCGAAAAAAATCAAATCACTTACAAAACAAATAATTAAACGTACCTACAAAATCAACTAAATCAACATGTTCGAACTGCTGCATATGCTTTCCAGGCCAACGCGAGCGAAAGGTTCAATCGCTCAATTCTTAGTGCTATACGAGAATATGTAGACGAAAACAATATAACTGGGATGAGCATTTGTCAAGCATCAGCAGCGCCACAGTGTTCTGGGTATGTCAACCTACGATGTCTATCGAACATGGGGCCGATTATCAACCGTTGAAGAAGTTAGGTGGTCTTAATAACTCTGAGATCAACTGGCTGCCCAAAGCTGCAAAAATAAGTGTCCACAAACATACCCATACACTAACACATATCAGAACACACCTATCACTGAGCCCTTATAACCTTTGCTTCCCTTATCTACCATTACAATCACCCTGTTTACAGGTACAGCGGGCTGATCCTGGCAGCAGGAAGAAAAGGGTGTTCAGGTTGCGATGAAATGGCATGCTTGCATAAGCACAAACTAGCTCGTCGGAAGGGGGGGTTCTTGTCATCACAACGCTTAACAGTCGTTACGAATTTTACATGCCGGAATAAATATTAAAATATCGGGTTCAAAAAAAAGTCGGACCCCGAATTCGTACAGATAGTTACCCTACAAAACAAAAAATACCAAAAAGAGAGCTCTCAAGTGAGGAGAGGGCACGATGTCATTGCCTCTCAGAGGGGTAGTTCACCCACGTATCGCATAGGATACCACCAAGGCTGATAAGTCCTCGTTTTATATCAGCCCCTAGTCTGAACATGAGATCACGAATTAGATTCGCATCTCAAAAACAAACCAATATATCCAAAACTGTAAAAAAAATTAATTCTCGAACATTTTGCAAAAAAAAATCTATATGAAGATATACTTTACATCTTCAATAATAAAAATCTCATCTTTATAAACTTTCCATCCATTTGGCCACATCCACCCATGACGTCATTTAAACGAAAGTCATGTTAAAGTTTAAAGCTGCAACTAGAAAACTTCCCAAAAAAAGGTCGAATCCATCAGCGAAAACAATAAAAAGGTCAAATTAAAAAAAATAAAATATTTTATTCATATAGTCTGTCCACTAAAAATTGGCAGTACAGGAAAGATAGGGATGTTTGTCTCTCATTCGCACTTCTTTGCTTTCCATAAGGTTATCTTCTTTCAAAAGCTCTAACAGGGTTGCCGTAGTAAGCATTTTGAATTGGAAAAAACTGAAAAAATATGATCTAGGGTTACCTTTCTTCTTTTTTAATTAAAATTATTTTCTTAATTTTTATTTATAAAAATGAAATGAAATTTATCTTTTTCCACACCACCAAGATTTAAGATAGTAGGTGCGTTTTTGAAGGGTATCCTCAGGAGGCCTAATTCCTTTTAAATAATTGAGTCTTACCTCATGCAGTATTTTATCAAGCGTTGGAAGTTCATTATTTGAAAAAAAACCGATGCACGATTTGTCTGATGGCGCACTTATCAAAATAATCTATTTTCCTTCTGGGGCCAGATTGGTTTTTCTTTTTTGGTGGTAAGTTGTGGCCTTTGGTATCATTTTCGCTGAGAAGTCTGTAGACTGTTCGCATAGACACCGAAAAAATGCCTGCTACTTGCTTCACAGTTTCCGTTTTATTTTGCAGGTTCTTGTAAATCTTTTTTGTCGCTTCTACAATTTCTTTTTTTTTTCGGCGCTTAAGTCTTTCAATGTTTTTGAATCCATTATAAACTAGATGAAGGAGCACAACAGTAGCAAACTTCTCAAAAAATTTACGTTTTTAAAAAAAGTAATATTTACAACACTTCACTTCACATTAATTTCAAAACACTAATCACAAAAATAGGTACACGAAACATCAATACCGACCGCCCGCGCGCTTTAAAAATCTACACAAATAAGAAAAAATATACACGAAATATCAACCGACCGACCGGCACGAGAACCTACGCAAATAAATTCTTTAAAGACAACAGCTTACCTACATTTTTGTAACTGCATTTTAAGATTTTCCCCACATAAAAAACACAAACATGATCAACAAAAACACTGCACGATAACACTTTTGTACTAGTAATATGCTCATCTCAATATCTCATTATCATTTCATCAATAAAAGGTATTTTTTAAGCTCTAAAATCAAAAGTTCCCAACAGAAACTCAATATAAAAAAATACGAAACGAGTTACCTAATTGACAAAGGTATCTCTGTTCGAATGGATGTTAAAAGAGGGTTGACATGCATTAGCCAATCAGTGCGTATTCAACTGTACGCCAGGCAGGTCGTTGTGGGATCTATGTCGGATGCGATCGAAAAATCGTTGGCGGGTAAACATTTTTTAAATGGGGTTTCTTTCAATTCAGTATGGTGCACAAATAAGGCGCGCTACTGATTTTGAAAAAGCTTCCCCATAAGGCCTGTACTGCCAATTTATAGAGGACAAACTATAATAATTCTTATCCTCATGAAAAAACTCTCAACAAAAAGCTCACCACGACTAGGCAAAATGAATTGCATAATCGTAGTCTTAAAGATAAAAATATCTGAATTCAAAAAAAAAAAAATAATACAAATAATATTGCAATTTATACAAAAAAGATCAATTTAAAAGATTCAGATGTTTAATTTAAATTCAATAAAATGAATCACTTCGAGGTGGTGCAGCGTTTCGTAGGATATGATGATTATCCCTTGGGTATCTGGTTGATCGACAACTCAAATTAAATTTAAAATTGAGGTAAATTATATCACTTCACTCTATTATTGCTTTAAGGAATTATGTATTCAATTTATAGGCAAATAACTTTTTTTTCTTTTGTGGTGAATAAATTAAGAGTGGGGAATATAAACAAATATTTAAAATAGAATTCAAAAGATAACTATAGTTATGAATAGTTTATTGAATTAAAAAAAAAATAAATAAAATAAAAATAAGATGAAATATTCCAAAAGCTTATGAGGATGATAATGCCAGCGATGATGATGAATGCTGCTGTAGTCGCATTAAGTTTTTCGTGGATCAGGCTTAGGGCTTCAATCGATATTTTTTCTTTTATAAAATAATGGATCACCAATTAAAAGATAACGATGAAAACGCTGATTAGGCTTGCATGAAGTTCGCGTACAGTTTTTTTTGATGGACAAGCAGGTACATATTCATAGGTAGGTATATCTGGTGGTAGGTATGGGGACTGTACTTTTCACATAGGTGCATATATAGCATTTACAGAGTAAAATTTATGGGATACACTGAGGTCGTTCTGGTCAGATTAAATGGGTATTTTATACCAATTTCTTGAATATTTTTCGGGGTAGATTTTTCTCAATTTTAGAAATTTTTTTTGTTTTGGTAGAGATTTTAGCATCGACACTTTGTTAATTTAATCTAGCGTATTTTCATAAGAAATAACTAATTTTCTTTTTCATAGTTTTCACGCTTTTTATAGGGTTATTTTCACATAGATATGGAACTGAACAATTTTATGTATGATTTTAAGGTACGGGCGTATGTAGGCAGTGGATAGTTTTCTATGCTTATGAAGGAGTGAGAGAGACAGTCGGCGTAATGTGTTTGTTTTGATGGGGAGAGTACGATAACTTTGGCGCCAAGAATTGATAACGGTTTTTTGTAGAACAGTTCAATACAAGCATTTTTTACTATAGGTGGGGGGGTCTATCTCCCTCCGTTTGGGCGGGAGGGGCAATTTAATAAAAACAGTGCTAAAAATTTAAAACAAATATTAAAAAATAACGGTTATACTTACAACTAAATTTTATATCTTTTTTTAATGCCAATACTTTTTTCTATTAGATGTTTTTTAAATCAAGTGAAACCTATGCAAAGTCTTTGAAAAAACGGACTTTAAACTCAAAAATTGCGAAAAAAAGGTAAAAAAAAATTTTGAAGTGTGATTTTTCAAAACTGTAAACTAAAATACTACTTTTTTTTTATAAAATTCGTTGCTCATATTAATTTTTAATCAAAAACTGAAAACAAAATGATTTTATGTTTTCTGGTTTTTGAGAAAATGGAAAATTACTAAAACTACTTTCTTATAAGAGTTTTCTTTTTTTTTGGTATACGGTGAATGTTGTACGTAGGTTCGTTTTTGTAATGATGCTTGGGCATCCTTAAATGCAACAGAAACTTTGCATACACCCAACCTCGCACCCACCCCAAATCCTATAGTGTGTCCAAGCAGGGGGGTTGCAGGGGGGCAGCATGCCCACCCTTACATACCTCACTGTTTATAAAACAAGTATCCAATAAAAAAGTTGTTTTAGTAATGTTCCATTTTCTCAAAAACCAGATAAAATAAAATCATTTTGTTTTCAGTTTATGATTGAAAATTAATATATTAATATATTAATATATATAATAACGAATTTTATAAAAAAAGTAGTATTTTATGTTACAGTTTTGAAAAATCACACTTAAAAATTTTTTTTTACCTTTTTTTTCGCAATTTTTGAGTTTAAAGTCCGTTTTTTCAAAGACTATGCATAGGTTTCACTTGATTTAAAAAACATCTAATAGAAAAAAGTATTGGCTTTAAAAAAGGATATAAAACTTAGTTATAAGTATTACCGTTATTTTTTAATATTTGTTTTAAACTTTTAGCACTGTTTTTATAAAATTGCCCCTCCCGCCCAAACGGAAGGAGATAGACCCCCCCACCTATAGTAAAAAATGCTTGTATTGATCTGTTCTACTAAAAATAGTTATCAATTCTTGGCGCCAAAGTTATCGTACTCGTGCCCAGTTTGAGATCCCGAATTCACATTTCGCACGTTGAAAACAAAAGTGTCACTAAACAAAAAACCTAGTTTTGAGATATGGCCATTTAAATATTTGGACTTACTTCAATTGTCTATACCTCGCAGAAAAAATATTAAAATGGTGTGTTACTTTGCCACAATATAGAATATTTATCTTCTTATAAAATGGCATTTTAAGATTACAAAAAAAAATCATGTGTATTAAGAAAAAAATTGCTTTTTGAAAAAGTTCGGTATAGTTGCATGTAATTATAAATAAAATGAAATTTTATTTTTGTTAGAACGGCACTAAACAAAATATGACTGTTATAAACTAAATGTTTTTTACGGTTAGAACAAGAAAAATATTGAAAATTGGCTTTAAACCAAAAGTGTCTGTTAAATAATTGCACTGAACATAAAATCAATGTTTTTTTTAGGAGAAAACCGACGCTAAACGAATTATGACATTAATGAATTCACTTTTCAGTATCATAAAAACTCTTAGCTTAAAAATAAATCGACATTATGCAAAAAGTGTCATTTTATCTTTTAGCAATTGAGTGACTTACGTTAAACTTAAAAGTGGCACTAGCGACCTCCTGTGGAAAATAGACTAAGTAAAAAAGCGAATATCTTCACAAAAGATGGGTGGTTTATATCGGAACCTAGATGTCACTATAACTTTAAAGTGTTAAATTTTGTATAGTGCCACTTTTGTTTTCAACGTGCGATTTAGAAATTTTCCATTTTCTCAAAAACCAGAAAATATAAAATCATTTTGTTTTCAGTTTATGATTTAAAATTAATATGAGCAACGAATTTTATAAAAAAAAGTAGAATTTTATTTTACAGTTATAAAAAATCACACTTCAAAGTTTTTGTTTACCTTTTTTTCGCAATTTTTGAGTTTAAAGTCCGTTTTTTCAAAGACTATGCATAGGTTTCACTTGATTTAAAAAACATCTAATAGAAAAAAGTATTGGCTTTAAAAAAAGATATAAAACTTAGTTGTAACTATTACCGTTATTTTTTAATATTTGTTTTAAATTTTTGGCACTGTTTTTATAAAATTTCCCCTCCCGCCCAAACGGAGGGAGATAGACCCCCCGCACCCATAGTAAAAAATGCTTGTATTGATCTGTTCTACAAAAAACAGTTATCAGTTCTTGGCGCCAATGTTATCGTACTCGAGCCGTTTTGATTGTTGCATTTTTTTCTGTTTGTTCGACTATTATCGAATTTTTCGTTTGTGTTTTGGTGAAATGTGTTTTATATAACGAACTAATAATAAATAACCGATTTTTTACTATTCTATTCTGTGAAACAGATTTTTTATTTTTCTTTTGGAAGTTCAGCTGCCAAAAACCAGTGTGACGTGTGTTTTATTGGATTAATTTCATTTGTATTTATTTTCGTTTGTTTTTATGTTGAAGTCAAATATCCCCCTTGTGTTTTTGTGAATTCGGCTCAATTAAACTGTCTTATGAACGAACAATTACTTAAATTAACCGATAATACTTTTTTAACATTTCTATTTTGCAACAAATTTTTTGTTTTTTTTTGTAGTTCAGCTGCCAAACCAGCTGTGGGATTCTCTAACGACTTAGAGTTAGAGTTAAGAGTCTAAACTCTATATGTAGAGCATTTCGAAATTCTCTAACGAAAAACTCTCTAAGTTGGAGCCATTCTGACAGCTCTAAGTTAGAGTAAACTTTGGTGGGAAATTTCATAGGGAATTTTTTTTTGTACTAGATTTAGTCTAACTTAGAGTGAATAATCTATTCTATACGGAATTTTTGCTCTAACTTAGAGTGTTAGTTTTTAATATTTTACTCACTTGTTATTGTGATGTGAGACGCGCATATTTGAAAAGATGTAAGTTATATTATCGTAAGAAATTCTAATTTAAATAGCATTTTTACATTATTATATCATTTCTAGGGATATAAAATGAAAAAAATCTTGTCCAACGCTTCGCTGATAACATCCAGTTGCATAAAATCTTAGCGCAGCAATAATTTTCCGGTGCACTGGTAATTTTGTAGCGCGTTGTTGAACACATAAAGTTGGCTCTAGCTTCTCTTTAAAAAAATTGAAAACTTCCTTAGAAACTCGAAATAATTCTCTAAATCTCTAAATGGATTAAAATATTATTCACTTTAAAAAAAAAAAGATGATTAAAAGATTAAAGATTTAAATGATTTTATTTCACAAAATTTTCTAGATACATATTTCGATAACAATTCATAAATAAGCATGGCCTGCGCCGTCTGCCAGAGTGACAATTTTATGTTAAAAAATCTATAAAAAAAAAATTTAAGTAAATTTACAGTTAAACATAGATTAATTACTCAATAAAATATTTATGTAACAATGCTTGCATATCTCTTGATTTTATTCAAAATAATTCTTCAATAATATTTCTTCTATATCTCAAACCCCATTCGATATATTTAGCCAGTTGTTTTCAATTTTAGCCGTTTAATACATTTTGAACTTCAGCATTAGTTAAAACTCCTTTGCTAAACACTGATCGTCGTATTTCCGAAAGGATTGGACACTTTCCCAAAAAGTGGTTCACGTCTTCTCTCATCCTCATGTTACACAAACCGCATAATTCCGGAAGATCGTTTCTATAAGGAACAAAATTCAACGGTACAACTTCCGCCCTTGTCTTCATAATGTATGATATTTCCGTTGTTGAGTAAATACAGTTAAAGTAATTTCTGCTCATGAGATTGTGATTAAGTTCAGCATAAATTACACGTTGCACGGATGTTCTGGCTTTCATTTCAAAATCACGTCTCTTAGTTAAGTCTACTGCTTTTATTAGTTCGTATACTTCCGCTTCCCAGTCACCGATATCGTTTGCCCTTAAGTTTAATGACAATCCACAGTACTCTGCCAAGCACTTCCATTTCGCAAACCACGAAACCTGTTTCCTTATAATCAGCGTACTTATAATTTTCGGCATCCTTCTGTCGTCCATCTTAAGCGTTTTTAAAACATAGTCTGCTTGGAGTTTAAGTGTTGTTATGTACAGAGGAGATAGTCCGGTTTCAAGAAGAAGGATATGGTTTGGCGTACATTGAGGTAACTTAAATACTCTTTTTATGAAGTATCTGAGAAGCTGCTCTACTTCTTCAAATTCCGTATGCCCCCAACATTGTGCAGCATAACACAATATGGCTTTTGATGTTGCTTCAAAAACTCGGTACTTGGAAACTGAATCGATATCTTTATTGGCCATGACATTCCTCCAGGTAGCATTTATCGCATTTTTTGATTTAGCAAGTTTCATTGTCATGTGCTTCTTGAGATTCAGATTTCTTGTTATAAGCATGCCTAAATAATTGTACTCATTTACTACTTCTATTTCATGGCTAGCAAATCTCCATTTTTCGTTGCGGCTGTTTCTACCTCCTGCATTACGAAAAATCATTATTTTTGATTTTTCAAGGTTCACTTGAAGTCTCCATTTATCGCAGTAATCATATAGCCTGTTTATCATTAATTGAAGACCGTGTGGTGATTCTGAGAGTGCAACTATGTCGTCGGCAAACATTAAATGGCTTATCTCCAAAGTATCTGTCAGCTTTACTCCTCCTGTCAGTACCTCGCTTATGTCATCTATGAAGAGGGCAAATCGAAGAGGGCTTAGATTGCATCCTTGCCTAAGACCGATTTCGACTTCAAATTCTTCCGATCGCTCTGACCCGTTGACTATAGCTGACGTTGTATATGCATACAGACTTTCGATGATCTTACCAAACTTCAATGACATTCCTTTGTTATACAACTTTAACATGAGTGCTTTTCTATCAATTGTATCGAAGGCCGCTTTAAAATCAATAAAAAATGCATACAGTTTCTTCTTTTTGTTTATACACATCTCTGCAATATTGGTAAGAGTATAAATTTGGTCTACAGTAGAGTAGTTACTACGAAAGCCCGCCTGATTTTCGCTTAAAAGATTGTTGTTTTGAACCCAAGAATATAACCTTCTGTTTAACATCTTAGTCAGTATCTTCATTGATGCATTTAGCACTGAGATGCCTCTGTAGTTTTCTGGTCTAGAACAATCACCTTTTTTAAAAATTGGTTTAAGCAACGCCTTATTAAAGTATTCGGGAACTATGCCAGAGTCCAGTATACTGTTAAAAGCTGCTGTCAATTTCTCCATAAGTTCTTGGGTGCTAAATTTAAAAAATTCCATTGGGATACCATCTGATCCAGGAGCTTTGTCATTCTTGGAGTCTTTAAGAGCGGTTTTAACTTCATCTATTGTAAATGGAACATCCAGTGTAGTGATTTGATTGTTTGGGATTGCAAATTGGAAAGGTGCAGTGTTAAAGTTTTTCGTCATCTCGCTAAAGTAATCAACCAATTTAAAAAGTTCAATTGGAATGCGCCCATTACTTGAACCTTTCTTGTTAACCTCACGTACTGCTTTCCAGAAATCAGAAGAGTTTTTACTGTCGGAAATAAGTCTAGCGATACCCATAGAATAAATTTGACGTTTACTTTTCCACATTTGTTTATAATCTTTATTAGATTGAATGTATTTTTGTCTAAAAAATCGTTGGTTGGGTTTTTTCTTAAAATTTTTAGCCAAAGAAAAGATTTTTTACGTGCGTCAGACAACTCACTGTCAAACCACTTTTCTCTTAGGACGAATCCTCTTTGTTTTTTGTTACACATACAAGAGCTAGGGATCGATTCTAAGATTATTTGATTAAGTTCTTCCACCTGTAGAATATCGGTTCTTATGATTGCTTGTCTAGAGAGGTTTTCACACAAAGATGACTTATATCTATTTTCAAAAGCCGCATTCCATTTGAATTTAGTTTCAACAGGTAGAGAAGCTTCGATTTGTAATTGCAAACCCTGAGTACCAACTGTAATTTCGATTGGAAGATGGTCTGAAAAGGTCTGTGTTACTACGGAAAAGTCACTAATTAGTTCACACCAGTCTCCACCTGCTAGTCCATAATCGATAACTGAGCTCCCCTGGTGGCCAATAAACGTAAAATCTCCTACATTGTCACTATCAGAACAACCATTACATATTCCTAGTCCAAAAGAGTTACATAGATCAATAAGTTTTCTCCCTTCTTGGTTGATAACAGAATCATTTGATCGGCGGTCTCTTCCCCAAAGCTTGTTTTCACTTGTTTCTGTTCCCGTTCTAGCATTAAAGTCTCCGATGAGTAATATATTGTTAAATTCGTTGTTGTTCAGTTTGTCGACAAGTTGATTGTATTGGTAGTCCCAATGATTGCAGTTTATATAGGCTGGAATTAAAATCAACTTTTGGTGTCTTACTTTAATCTCCAAATAATCTAAGTCGTAATTGTTTTTTATAAGGCATTCAACATTCTTTAGATCAAGTTTGTACCCAATCAGCATACCACCGCTCGCTCGTCCCCTTACATTTAATCTTTCTGCATAAATCCACTTTAGTTTAAATTCATTAAAATATAAACGAAAATTATTCATATGTTGTTCAGTTATATGCGTTTCTATTAATACAAAAATATCATATTTACTAACATAATTTACAAAATCTGATAGATTAATCTTATTTTTTAATCCAGCAATATTATAACTAAGAATTTTTATGTTTTTAATATTAAATAACTGACAGACGGATAATTCCTAATTAAATTCAACATTTGGTATCACCCTGTTGAGAGTGTTTTCAGCACTCACTCTACCAACTCCGACGCCACCTATGGACTTCACTTTATAATATAATGTTGAGTCGTTCACAAACAAATTGGATACCAGACTATCTGATAGCTTATCTCAAGAGCACCCGAACGCACACAATGACAAGTGTCAATTCGTAGAATTACAAAAAATCTAGTACTTCTGTCTAAGTCTATTACATGGAATTACAGAATACCAATTTGCTCTAAGTTAGAGAGCAGAAGGACATTTAGAGTGTCTCTAAACTCTATCGTTAGAGAATCCCACTGCAGAGCTTACACGATAGAATTGGAAAAGAAAGGAAATGATATTTTATGAATCGATAAGCGACCCACATCCGAGAATAAGTCTCATGTTCAGGCTGTAGTTAACCGGGCAAAAGAAGAACTACCTCGTAATGTCCTTCGAGTGGAACACTCCTAACACTTTTTCGTTTCCGTCCTCCAACTCGTAAAGATTACGACCTAAATTTTTTTTTAATTTTCGACTTTATAAATTTTGGGCATAATTTAGCATTTATTTTCTTTGTTGTATCGCTAAGCACAAAATTTCTTTTATATACTATGTCTCCAACGCTGTATTCTATATTTTCGCTTCGGGTATTGTACGCATGCTCGTAAGCTTGGTGTGCTCTTTGGAGGGAATTCTTTATGGCCATATGGATTAGCTATGTTCATTTTTGACGATTTGGGAATGACTTTAAGTTCTGAGTTATTAACACAATCAAGCTTGCGTAGCAGATCAAATTTAGTACCATATCCGAACATTTTCTGGCCGAACAAAGCTTCATAAGGAGACATACCGATAGCCGAATGGATAGCCGTCCTAAGAGTGCAGGTAATGGCAGGTAGCTGTACATCCCAATCTCTCTGATCCTTACCTATGTACGACCTAATAGCAGCAAGGATAGAACGGTTTACCCGCTCGCTGGCATTGGCTTGTGGTGCATAGGAGGAGGTTTTAATGTGCTTTATACCATAAGACGTTAACAGTTTTTAAAAATTTGTGCTGATAAATTCTGTAAGGATTGATTGAGGAATATCAAACATGGACAGAATCTCTTTATTCACAAATTTAACTGCGGATTCATACGTAGCATTTCTCAGGGCTTTAATAACTACAAATTTAGTTAGCTGATCGAGAGCAATTATTATATTTTGGGCCAAAAGAATTTCTGTCGTAACTTACACAAAGTTTTACCTTAGCCGCCATGTGCCGACCTTGGTGTTTGATGAGCCAATGAAATCAGTTGAGTAGTTAGCTGCGATGGAACCCATAATTTCCATACTAGGTCATCCTCTAAAGAATTTCCTGTGCTGTGTTGGACCTTCTTGTACACGAAATTTTCCGAGACTTGAAGGTCTGGCAGCTGTTCGTTTTGTTTTGTGATGTTGTCAATGATCTGAACATATTTCAGAGATTTAAAACTAGGGTCTGTTAGATCTATGTGCAGCACATCAGAAGGATATTCTTCCGATACGGTTTCTAAATTTAACTCATCGGCTGCAAAATCTCTTGAGAGAGCGTCAGGAACAAGATGTTGAGACGATTTTCTATGCCACTGAGGTCCTTTTGACTCATCAACCACTTTAGACTAGCATGGTCCGTTACTACTTTAAAGTGGTATCCCTCAACATAGGGACGAAATTGTTGAACACTTAATATCGCAGCCAAGCATTCCCGTTCAGTGACGCTATAATTACACTGAGCTTTGTACAATTTGTGTGAGTAGAAGAATATGGGACGTTCATTTTCTTCTTCGTCGTTTTGACATAAGACGCCACCAACTCCTGTAGACGAAGCATAGCACAAAATGATAAAAGGCTTGGTGTAGTCGCGATTCACTAAAACGGGTGCCGATGTTAAAATATCCTTAATCTTTTGAAAGGATTCTATGGCTTCAGGTGTAAATTCGAATTTGGCGTTCCTTTTTAAAGTGTTCGTAATAGGGGCAGCAAGGGTACTATAATCTCTTAAAAATCTTCGATACCACCCAGACATACCCAGGAACCTACGTACCTGACGTTGATTTTGAGGAATGGGGAAATCTCTAATACCAGAAACTTTAATAGGGTTACTCTTAAGACAGCCATCGCCGATTATGTAGCCCAAATATTTTAGTTCCTTGAAACAAAACTTCGATTTTTCCAGGTTGATTGTTAAACCAGCAGGTTTAAGTTTTTCACCGACGATGTTCAGGAAACGAATATGTTCTTCAAAGGTGCGTGTGACTATAAGGAGATCGTCCAAATAAACAAAATCATTTTCTTCTAATTCGTGAGGTACAACTTTGTCTATTAATTTGCAAAGACGTTGCGGTGCATTAAGGCCAAAGGGCTTTACTTAGAATTGATACAGAGACCTGTTTGGAACAGTGAATGCCGTCTTTTCCCATGAAGACTTCTAAAGCGGTATCTGCAGAAAAGGTGTCCTTCAGATCCACACTAGGGATGTAGTGTGTATTTGAAATACGACTTAGCAATTCCTGTATATGAGGCAAGGGATAAGCACTTTTCTTGGTCTTTTGGTTCACTTTCCTGTAATCTAGACACATCCGGTTTTTTCCGGGTTTTCGAATCAAGACCATAGGAGAGCTCCATGGGCTACTACTTTCTTCAATTATTCTCGGCTCAGCATCCCCTGTGTCGATATCGTTTTCATCCAGCGTTGTTTTCCCTAAACCAAAAGTAGCAAAGGACGGGAACATGCTGATGGCTGTTTGAAGTTTAAGGGATTCTTCTCAGAGATGCGTGAGCTCTCTGAAGACATAGGTGTAATAGAGGAAGAAATTTCGGATATTAAACGAGGCGCAATATCGAGCAACTTCCAAAAATTAATTCCTAGATATAGTTTCTGTTGAAGCGAAGGAACAAGATACAACTCAAGCTTTTTTGTTTGATTTTTATAGGTTATACCTGCCATGAATCTACCTGTTATAGGTTGCGAACGACCATCCGCAGTTCGCAAATTGGATGAGAAACGATTGCAAACAACTTGGTGTTTACTCAGAAAAGCAGCGCCGTCAATGCCAAGGCAACTGATGCTAGCACCACTGTCTAGCAATCCCAACATATTTTCACCTAAGATTTGGACATCTGAAAAGCACAACGTTGTTGCTTCAATATTCATTAAACCTATTTTTATATTTTTCTTTCGTTCTCGAATCCTAGCGATTCTTTTAGATATAGGCAATTTGGAGTAACCGAAAATCCTCTTAAAAACAGCGTAAGATTTGGACATCTGCATATAGACGAGGATCACCTAAACAGCACAACGTTGTTGCTTCAATATTCATTAAACCGATTTTTATATTTTTCTTTCGTTCAAGAATCCTCGCTATTCTTTTAGATATATGCAATTTGGAGTCACTGAAAATGGAATATCTAAAGAGAAGTTATGGTTGTCTAAATTTATTGAGAATCCGGTTTCTGGTTTCCAGAGCAAGCCATCCCGGTTAAAGGTTTGCTCTGCCGGGAGTTTCCCGTGCATTTAAGACTTGTGCACTAAGGTAAGGTTGTACCTTCTTTTCTGCATCGGTAGCAATGATCTATGAGGAATATCGCACTCATGGTAGCTGTATCCCACTTTTCTCCAATTCCAACAGGTGATATTACTGCTATCCCTTTGCAATGGATGTAGAGCTTCAACGGAATCTGTGGCTGCTGTTGCTGATGGGAACTCATCTGAAATATCAATTCCATTTATATGCCTACGAAATGGTTGAGCTATGGGATTCGGAATTTTTTGTTTGTTTTGCTCGTTAATATATTTCTCCATATTACGGCAAACATAAGCCATCTCGTTTAGACTCTGAGTCCTAAATGTCAACAACAACTCTCCCATACGCCTATGAACATTTTTTTTTATAAGGCTAATAAGCTCATTATTAGGCTTTGGACAAAACAACCGTATGTTCATCTTTTGAATGACCATGAAAAAATCATCAAAACATTCATTAGGTTTCTGTCGGCGATCATATAATTGCTTTGAAAGCTCAGTTTCGAGGGAACGAAATTGTTCCATCAATGCAAACCGAAGACCTGAGACCTGACCAATCTATTCTTGGATTTGATTTGAGAAAAACCCAATACCAATTTTCAACCTGTCCGGTAATGAATTCGTGAAAATTCAGTACAATTTCATGCCAAGAAGCACCGTAGCAACCCTTCAATCTTTCTAAACGAAAAATGAATTCATCCACGGACATGTTTAAATTGTCATACTTTAAACCCCATTTGTGAAAGGTGTGAACTTTAAAATTATTTAAAGGAAAAGAAGGTCGATAAGAATTACCTTGTGGTGGCTTAGGAGAAGAATCGTCTAAATTCATGTTTCTTATTCGAGATAAAAATTCATCTGCATTCTGATTGGGACCTGAACAGTTCATTCTTGATGCCGACTCAGGCTGATTTTGCGAAGCAAGAGTGGGATCTATATTTGGTGGAGGGAAATATCGTCTGCGGATTTCATATTCATTTGAGACCGACGAAGAGGTTGCGCTTAAGGTTTGTCGAACAATCTATTCAATTTGCCTTTTAAATTCGGCTCTATAATTCTCTAACTCCTTGCAAATTATTACTTGCAGATTTTCTGCCCTATTTATTTCTACAGAAGCATCAACCAAGCTTTTAATGAATGCTGGTAAATCATATACTGCTATCGGATTATTAGTATTACTAGGTAGTGGGCCACCTACAGACACACTCGCTATTTCTCACAGATTCTTGAGATCCAGAAGGAATGACTAAGTGGGAATTTTCTGTAGCAGCAGAAGGCTCACCATCCGCCGTAATTTGATTTTGTGTAATTGGGGGAACAGTAACAGGTACCTCAGCTCCTAAGCCGGAATTGAAATATTTTAATATGCAACATGCAAACAAAAAGGAGGTGTGACTAAGGTATTTCGAAATGTAAAATCAAAGACAATATATTAACAATAAAAATGCTGCCTACCGGAAAACTCACGAAGGTCTATTTCTGAAACCTTTGAAAAATAAAAAAAAAAATTATCCATTGCCATAACCTGAGGATATCTTTGCCACACTGTCTGGAGGTAAATATTTCTCAGTATTGAATTAGCTGATGCTTATCTCCATGTTAAAGTGGAGGAATCATCACAACAACTTTTGACAATAAACACTCATCCGTTAAACACGTGTTCCATTTGGTGTAAAAATCCGCTCCCGCCACGCCACGTTCCAAAACATAATGAACGCTATGTTGGCTGACATAGAGCTTACAGAAAGTTATATTGATGACATCATCATTGCGTCGAAATCGTTGATTCAACGTAAAGCAAAACTCAATCAAGTCATGTAGAGATTGGAAGAATGGGGGTTACGGGTAAAATTCGAGAAATGCAAATTTTTCTTGATGGAAGGGATTTATTTAGGGTTTATTATTGACCAGCATGGAAGGAGACCTGATCCGTCATGGACAAAAGCAATTGAATCGATGCCAGAGCCAACAGATGTCTTAAAAGTACGTTCATTTTTAGGAATGCTGAATTTTTGTGGTCATTTTATAAATAACATGCGAGAAATAAGAGCTCCACTTGAAAAACTTCTTCGAAAGGGATGTAAATTCTATTGGTCAAAATAGTGGCAGCTCTCTTTCCAAAAAAAAGGAGTGCTCGCATCTGAGCTTTTGCTGGTCAAATTTTCGACTCAACGAAAAAAATAATCGTCGCAGGCGATGCTTCAAAAGACAGTAAAACAGCAAAAAATAATTCTCACAACAAGATAGAAAAACGATTAAAATGTCTTATGTTCGTCATGGGCTTGAAAAGTTCATACCCGTACCCGGTCTTATGGGTGCTGTAGGCTGTCGAGCGCAGGGATTCATCAAGGCGGCCTGTGGATGATGCCCTTCTCGTTGAAAAGCATAGGTTTTCCTAACAGAGGTAGTTTCCTTCGTTTGACTGGATTTAGGCCCACGCTTCAGGCTCGTTTTGACGTAGATAGTCAGAAGAGCCACTCGCTTTGGTGCCATAAGCCGGTGGAAGCGAGTGCTTGATCCACGCTCCTTGTGTTTCTGAGGAGTATGACTCACGGCTGGACGATTCTGGTGTGAATCCTCCACTTACTAGGGGTTTACAATACTGATTCCTTCCTCAGGATGCTTGTTTGGTTCGGTGGTTGGAGGAGGAGTGGACGGTTGCTTCGCTGGTTCTTCCATGGAAGGGTTTTTAATAATATATTTTTTTCAGGAAGGAAAGATATGTTTTCGTTGGTCGTGGTCTGCATATCAAATTTCTTTTCGAAGCGAGAAATTTTAATTTTATTTTCAAAGAGTGGAGGTCCGTGCTTTCCGGTGGTCGAAAGCAAACTGGTTCTGTAAATTTTCTGTTTAAAGTAAATTTTTTTAGTTTTAAGTGATTTATTTGGGGTTCATTACTGACCAGCACGGAAAAAAGCAATTGTATCGATGCCAGAGCCAACAGATATTTTAAAGGTACGTTCATTTTTGGGAATGCTAAAATTTTTTAGTCAATTTATAAATAACATGCGAGAAATAAGAGCTCCACTTGACAAACTTCTTCAAAAGGGATGTTAATTCTATTGGTCAAAGGAATGCCAGCTTTCTTCCTAAAAAGCAAAAGAAGTGCTCTCATCTGAGCTTTTGCTGGTTCATTTTGACCCAACGAAAAAAATAATCGTTGCAGGCGATTCTTCAAAAGACAGTAAAAACACAAAAAAGAATTCTCCCAACAAGATAGAAAAACGTTTTAATTTTCTTATGTTCGTCATGAGCTTGAAAAGTTCCTCAGATTCTGAAATACGAACGCGTCTCATCTCTAAGATTGAATCCGACAAGGAAAAAAAAATTACCTTAAAAGACCTAGCAACAGAATGTGATCGCATCGTTATGCTAAAACATAACATGATGTGCAAATGATAGGTAGCTCCGACCCAAGCGCAAAAGTAAGAGCTGTGCAAAAAAATTCAACGAAACAAAAAGTTCGGAAAAGCGCTTGTTGGCTCTGGGGTGGCATGTACTACGCTGATTTGTGTTGGTATAAAACACACAAGTGTTCTGACTGCGACAAAGTGGGACACAAAGGGGGTTTTCGTGAGAAGCTCCAAATCGGCAAACAACGATTTGTTTAAAAGAAAGCATATAAAAATACTCACAATTTCTCAAAGTCAAAGGTCAATAGTAAATACTCAGTCTCAAAGGTGCAAGTGAAATCAGATCAAAAATCTAAGGAATTTACATCAACATGGCTACAGGAAGGAGGTAGCTAATTTTAAATCAAAATATACAAATAGTTTCGATGATTCGCTGGTTATGTGCACGAAAGCGGAAGCAGTTCTACATTTCAAGCCTGGGTTAGTCCCGGTGTTCAAGCCAAAACGACCAGTGCCATATGCGTCACTCCCAGCTATTGATGCAATTGTTAACAAAGCGTACTCATCCACATTGAGTTCTCGGAGTAGGCTGCACCGTCTGTGAAAAAAGCCAATGGTAACGTTAGGATATCTGCTGATTTTGCTACAGGACTGAACAATGCATCGAAGTCCAACCAATCTATCAAGAAGCCAATTTTCGCACCGCTAAAACATTGTTTCAAGATTCATGCCTATTTCATAATAAAAGAAATCAATTTGCATTGATCGGAGTTCAATTTAATTATCTTTTTATCAAAAAATTATCAATTTAAATAATCAAAAATGCCTTCACAAAAAAATAAAATCGAGAAAGAGACTCTGAAATATCCAAATTCAGCGGGTTACAAGTAGACCATGAATTGTTTTTAAAAGCATTTGAAAAGCCTACTCAAATATATCGGTTTCTTCGGACTCGCAATGAAACATATACAATATTTTTAAACCGAACCTTGACCTATATGAAGGACCGAATGTCAAGAAGCAATAAAAAACGTTCAACTTTTAAATTTGACTCACTCTTGGACACCTTCTCCCAAAAGAAAGATACTGTGGGTAACTACTTAAACATTGCGTTCATGGGTCTATTCGATAAAAACGAGGAAGCTGGCGATTGGAAAACTAGAGATATAGTCAACATTCACACGACTATGTATTAAATAACAAAAAATTAACGGAAGGAGAGCTCTGCAGATTTCCAGGAAATTTTAACGCACCTTTCAAACGTCACCATAAATCCACCAACTGATGTAGATAAATATTCAGCGGTCTGCATCAATGCAAGCGTTACGTCCGCATAGCGATCAGCACACGCTTTATAAGGTGTTATTAAGAGTTGAAGTTCTGCCTATGTTTAAAAAAAATTCAAGCTTGGGAAACGATGATGATATGCCATCAAAACGACCAAAATTGTGTTCCACAAACTTTGGAAGCGAACTAATTGTTTTTGATCAAAAAGTGGAAGCATCAGAGAGAGAGAGTACGAGGCAGGACTTCAAGAATGTTCATCAACCAGTCTTAAGTGTTTTTTACCAAAGAAAAGAACATGGGAAGCATTACCAGACAGCTACATTCCTCTAACACTTAAATTTGAAGTTTTTAATCAATAAGGACTCTCTGGATCCCTTGGGATTAACTAAAGGCGTGATAAGGTTCGGATGGTCCACTATTACCCTTAAGGTCTACAAAAAAGATGAGGAACACGCACGCCTCCTAAAAGTCGAAAACCGTCGCCAGTAGATTCACAGGACGTGGGTATCGACCTTCCAGAAATTGAGGTAGATATACCGAATTCCTCATCCAATGAATCGACTCCTACAATTACAAAACTGCCATCCGTCAAAGAGGCTACACTCACCGTCAGCAACCATTCAGAGATGGGAATTGTAGATTCTATAAATATCAATGAAGACGAACTACTACGGTCAGAATCTGAGTCTGTAGAAGTCCTTGACCGCACGGTGTTAGGCGTTAGTCTGTCGAGCTGTGATCAAGATCGTGCAGTTACTACAGATTAATACCCAACACTCAAAACTGGCTTCGGCCTCCCTTTTTCTCCGACTTACCAACACAAGAGAAGATGTCGTCCTGATCCAAGAACAGTGGATCGCCAACTCCATAGTTCAAGGACTCAGGACCCCGGGATATTACTTGCTGTGTGAAACGGACGATGGTGACCCCAGATCCTGCATATTGGTATAAAGTAATATTAATGTATACTTACTCCCTAATAACTGCAATCGAGATGTGACTACAGTACGTCTACGTACTGAAAACGGAACTTACTGGGTCACTTCAGCTTATATTGGCCATGACCAACTCGGCCCTCTCCCTGGCGACATGCTTAAGAATCTCATCGAAGATGCAAAAAGGCAGAAGATATGTCTCATTATTGGGTGCGATGTGAACGCCCATCACACAGTATGGGGGAGTACAGACATAAACGATAGAGGCGAGTCTCTTTTTGATTATATCCTTAGTACTAACCTTATTGTAAGTAATATTGGCAATGAACCTACCTTCATTACCAGAAATCGCCAAGAAATATTAGATATCACTCTGGTCTCCGATTCGAGTCATCATTTTATAATGGGTCGTGATATGAAATTCTAAAGTTAGAAAAAAAAAACCTGACATCGTAAGTTGAAACAAAAATATACATTTATTTTTAAAATAATTTAATTTCTATTTATATTCTAGCACCATTATTTTACCTTATTTTCCTTTTCGGATAAACGAAAAATATAACCATCTTTTTGTTTTTTAAATACATTAATTATATTATATTTGATTATATTTCAGAGGAACAGACAATAATTGTTGTTTGTTTTTTGAAATGTATTAACAATAAGACTTTTTTTTTTTAAATATGCATAAAGGGATTATACAGTACTATGGATTATATTTATTAAATATTTCTTCAATAATGGTATTTTGTTTTGATTCAAAGCAATCTTCTTAGAAAAAACATCTCTTCACTACATTATTATACCTCAATACATACTTTTTATTTGTGTGTTGTTCCTGTTAGTTTTTCAAAATGTTACATTATAAATAACTTACAATAGGTACACATTATTTGTCTTAAGTTCTAAATGTTTTGCTTGTAATATATGTATGTTATATTTTTTTTTTCATATAATAGGCATCATCCACCTACCCAGAACTTTAAACGCAACGTTCACAGGTTGGTACTTCTGGTGCATCTCTCTTCTTCTTGATGGGGGTCGGTCTCGTTTCTAATTCCACGCAAGGTGCTGCTACCTCAGTTAATTGTTGAATGTTGAGCACCTTGTTTTTCACTTTCCGGATCTTGTAAAGTATTGAGCCAATTACGAGTAGGGTGACGATAATAATAATCAGGCTCAAAAACGAATAACGATGGCTTAAAATTTCCCAGTTGTGTTCCTCTAGTTTCCTTCCTGGTTCCATCAATTTTAAATTGACCTCTAATTCCTGGATAGAGCGCTTGCCGTCAAGAATGTTCCTGGCGATGTTATCATGGTCACCCGTTTTTATTGTCCAGGGTCTGAAAGTTGCCATGGATCTCAAGGAAAGGAAAGGTCTTCTCAGGGTTTCCAGAATGTCCGAGTGATTAACAATAGGCTGCTTGTATACTGATTTTGTCGAAAAACTTCGCTGGTAGGCGGTTTTAATTTCTTTGGTAGTAGCTTCGCATGGTCGTAACAGCTCGAATACTCCTGTGCCCTGTATGGGTGCTTGGTATCGTTCCCTCTTGCATATGACATTCAAAACTATTTCATGTTTGAAACTGAAGAACCAATGGTTAGGTACTGACATCTTTAACAAAATACTTTCGTTTGCCAGAACTGCAAAATATCTGCAGTGGGTGGATGACGCAACGGCATGTTGTAGTAGCTCTACCAGACAATGCTTTGCTCCAGACGTTAGTAAAGGCGAATTGAAACTGCAAATCCAGATTTCAGAATCCGTCTCGTTTCCTGACACGGGGATGCATTTTTCGAATTCCCGTGGCTCATCAGTCCAAAGTGGTTCTCTGACTCGGCGATGTATTTATAATGGCTATCTAACATCATGTCCCACGCCTCGTTGAAATCAGAGGGTACAGGATATATCCTTTGGAGTTCGTAACGAAGGTCTTAGCGTAACGGGATTCCGTTTTGATGTTTTTTGCCTCTCAAATACTGAGTTCAATCGTTCCGCATTTTGTCTCAAAAGGGCAATATTGACTGCTGACTTTCGTGCTATTTGGTTGCAGAAGGCATGTAGACTTTCCGTAGTTAGTCCCTCGCATACACTTTTTAGCTTTTCCTCGCAGTTTTCGGATATCGCCAATACCGTCGAATAATCCAACGGCGTGAACTTCATCAGGATCGTCCAAGTGTCCTTGTAGAATACAACAGTTCCAACACGTTCTAGCAAAATGGGTGAAGATTCATTAAGCCTCTCGATTCTGAACTGCAATAACGTTTTTTCGGAGTCTGGGTTAGGGTTTGGTGATGCATTTTTTATAGCGATTATATTAATTATAGATACTATAATTAGGTTACTTAAAATATTAAATCTTTTAATTTTTGACAATTTTTTGTTTATATCTATGAAGGTTATTTTTTTTTTATTATTCTTAAACTAAGTTTTCGCTCGATCTTCTGAAAAGTGAAACAAAATTATTAATTGAACATAAAAAACATATAAATGGGATTTAGGAACAACAAAAACGAATTCTGAAAATAAAATGTTTTTTTAATTATAATAAGGTTTTAAGCGGTTGTTATGTACCTTCCTGTTCGTTTTCTTGTTTATTTTTATTGTGGTAGTAACAGGGCTATCGATCGACACAATATCGTATGGTCCTATCCATTTTTCTGAGAATTTATTTTTCCTAACGGGTTTTTAAAGTAAAACACTTTGCCCGACATGGAATGACACACACTTGAGATGCTTGTCGTAATGCTTTTTAGCCATAATTTTTGCTGTTTTCAAATTCTCGTTAGCTATTGGGTGACTTTTAGTAAGCTGGTATTTCAAAGAACAAGGATAATTGTCGCTTGCATATAGTGGAGCACCCTTTTTTTCAGATTCGTTGGCATTTCAAATTGGAAACCAAATAAGGCGTTAAGAGATGTCAACTTAGTTGCCGTATGAACTGTATTGTTATGCACGTGCATAACTTGTCTAAGCCACTGATCCCAATGCTTTTCATCGTTAGCGACAAAAAACCTTAGATACTCAGCTAAAGGCCGATGGCTCCTTTCTAGGGAACCATTAGACTGCGGGTGGTATGCTGTAGTGTGCATTTTCTTTACTCCAAGTAATTTGCAGGTTTCCGAAAATACTTTAGAAGTAAAATTAGCACCATTGTCAGTTACAAGAACTTTTGGTATTCTATAACGCGTTACTATTTGTTCATAGAATACTTGAGCTACTGTGGACGCTTCGGCATCTGGCAGTGCCGCGCAATCCATAAACTTTGTCAGATCATCCTGAAAGGTAAGGATGTATCTATTCCCTGAATATGATGTGGGAAGACCACACACTATATCCATATATACCTTATCAAAAGGTAAAGATGGAGTGTCAGTAATTACCATGGGCATTTTAGTAGGAGGCGAGCTTTTATTTTTCTGGCAAGCTGGGCACCTCCTTACATAGTCTAATACCTGTCTTTTCATACCTTTCCACCTGTATTGTTGTCTGATCCGTTGAAAGGTCCTTTCACCACCTTGATGGCCTCCGAGTGACGAGTTATGAAAATCCTTTAGCACGGTTTGGATTTCGTCTGAATTGGATAGAAGTTTCCAACGGCATGAACGCTTTTTAACCAAGTAGGGTTTTCCATATTCCGTGTCAGTGCTTTTGGTCTTCTTCTGTGGTTTTTGACAACTTACATTGTGTTCGCTTTCTTTCACTGCTTGTGCTCTCGTTATTACCAAATTTTGCAGCTATAACTTCTCCTATAAACAACCTCTTGTGAAAAAATACACTATTCAAATGGACGAACGATTGTCAACTGGCTTTTGAAGATCTCAAAAGAGCGGTAACACCTCCACCCGTTCTTAAATATCCTGATTTTACTAAAACATTCATTCTTACAACCGATGCTAGCGGTGAAGCTTTGGGTGCGGTTTTATCACAGGGAAAAGTGGGAGAAGATAGACCATTTGCTTATGCCAGTAGATCTTTAAGTCCGGCTGAGAAGAGGTATTCGACCATAGAAAGAGAGCTTTTAGCTATTGTATTGGCTACTAGAAACTTTCGAACTTATTTACTAGGGAGACCATTTGTAGTCTACAGTGATCATCAACCACTGAAAGGGGTATATAACGTGAAAGAACTAACAACTCGTCTTGTAAATTTTCACCATAAGCTTTCAGAATACGATTACAAAATTGAGTACAAACCCGTGAAAATAGATACGAATACGAATACGACTCAGTGCATCCGCGTTCGTATCTATTTTCACGGGTTTGTACTCAATTTTGTAATCGTATTCTGAAAGCTTATGGTGAAAATTTACAAGACGAGTTGTTAGTTCTTTCACGTTATATACCCCAGTGGTTGATGATCACTGTAGACTACAAATGGTCTCCCTAGTAAATAAGTTCGAAAGTTTCTAGTAGCCCATACAATAGCTAAAAGCTCTCTTTCTATGGTCGAATACCTCTTCTCAGCCGGACTTAAAGATCTACTGGCATAAGCAAATGGTCTATCTTCTCCCACTTTTCCCTGTGATAAAACCGCACCCAAAGCTTCACCGCTAGCATCGGTTGTAAGAATGAATGTTTTAGTAAAATCAGGATATTTAAGAACGGGTGGAGATGTTACCGCTCTTTTGAGATCTTCAAAAGCCAGTTGGCAATCGTTCGTCCATTTGAATAGTGTATTTTTTCACAAGAGGTTGTTTATAGGAGAAGTTATAGCTGCAAAATTTGGTACAAACTTACGGTAATAACTTACAAACCCTAAAAAGGACTGAACTTCTTTGGCGCAATCTATAAACTTCGTCAGATCATCCTGAAAGGTAAGGATGTAACTATTCCCTGAATATGATGTGGGAAGACCACACACTATATCCATATATACCTTATCAAAAGGTAAAGATGGAGTGTCAGTTATTACCATGGGCATTTTAGTAGGAGGCCAGCTTTTATTTTTCTGGCAAGCTGGGCACCTCTTTACATAGTCTAATACCTGTCTTTTCATACCTGATTGCGAATGAATGGACTGTATGATTGAAAAAAAAAAATGTTTTGTTTGTTAATAAAAGATTGAGTATTTAAATCCTATGTGTATAATGTTTATTAATGTTTAGTGTATAATATACAAAAGATTATCTGGCTGATACAATGCTTAGTTACCACGATCTATTCTGCTTGCGAGTCAAATAAAAAAGAGATCGATTATTACAAAATAATTTGTCATAAAGTTAATTTGCGGCGCCACGAAGATGAGCGCAAAGAAAAACACACAAAATTGAAACTGTGCAGATGAGTAGGTTTATGCATTTACAGTACAGTAGATTTCAATTTTAGCAAAGTTTACTAACTGCACAATTTAAAGTTAAAATTGTAAGGTATTATATGACATGTTTGGCAATTGATAACAAAAATAATAACTTGTATGAAATTGAATGATTTTAGTTATAAATGACTTTGAATTAATGATTTAATATTTTTCATTGAGTTTAGATATAAATTATTTGAGTTGAAACGATTAATATTCAAATAAATCGTAATTAATCTTGAACAATACCTTTCCACTTGTATTGTTGTCTGATCCGTTGAAAGGTCCTTTCACCACCTTGATGACCTCCGAGTGCTGAGTTATGAAAATCCTTTAGCACGGTTTGGATTTCGTCTGAATTGGATAGAAGTTTCCGACGGCATGAACCCTTTTTAACCAAGTTGGGTTTTCCATATACCGTGTCAGTGCTTTTGGTCTTCTTCTGTGGTTTTTGACAACTTACATTGTGTTCCCTTTCTTTAGCTGCTTGTGCTCTCGACTTGCACTCTTAGGAATACGACTCAGTGCATCCGCGTTCGTATTTATTTTCCCGGGTTTGTACTCAATTTTGTAATCGTATTCTGAAAGCTTATGGTGAAAATTTACAAAACGAGTTGTTGGGTCTTTCACGTTAAATACCCCTTTCAGTGGTTGATGATCAAAATTTGGTTCAAACTTACGGTAATAACTTACAAACCCTAAAAAGGACTGAACTTCTTTGGTATTTTTGGGAGATGGGAAATTTGTAACGCAACTAGTCTTAGATGGATCAGGGCGGGCCGCGTCTTCAGAACAGATATGACCCAGGTATACTACTTCTCTGCACAGAAATTTACATTTATCAGTGTCCAGTTTTAAGCGGTTAGTTCTAAGTTTATATAAAACATTGAGCAACTTTTGGCTATGTTCTTTCAAGTTCTTCGAATAAATGACTATTACATCGAGGTACACAAAACAGTCGATACCATGGAGTCCCGTCAAAATATGGTTCATTATTCTTTGAAATGTTGCTGGTGCTCCCGAAGGTCCGAAAGGCATCCGGTTAAATTCATAATGACCTAGACCTGTGCTGAACGCTGTTTTTTGACGGTGCATTTTGTCTATTAGCTTGTTAGCTTGTTCTGCCATTTCATTCAGATCATTACTCGTACTGGTCAGCATGAACTGCCGAAGAGCCAGATCGACTAGTCCTGTCTTAAAGGTTGTTATGACGGTGTTAGCAACCTCCATTTTGAGTCCACCCGATTCTTCTTTTGTGTAGATCGCGTCAATTATCTCCACCGCTGTGGACTGAAACCTTCCAAAGCGCCTGGCAAATGCTTTTATATCCTCTCCAATCAATTGATGTGATTGCCTCAACTCGTTCATTACGCTATCTAGTGTTTTTTTTTTTTATAAATTTTTTTTATAAATTCATTTTCAATTTAACTTATAACTAACTTAAATGCTAGACAAAAACCTTAAAAACTAGCTTACAGAATAACTTAACTAACTTACTGGCCCCATACGGGCGCTCTAAATTATACTATAACTATATATTAAAAATGCCTTTGGGCGTAAAAACTAACTTAAATTAAAATTCAAAATTACTTAAAACTAAACGAGAAAATTTTTTAAAAACTCGTTTTCCAAGACATTTATTTTATTTAAAATATTAAAACTACCATTTACCTTAATAAAACTAAATTAACCTAAATAAAACTAAAATATACGTAAATATACGTAATTAACTTAAAACTACTTAAAAATACTTAAAATAACTTAAAACTAGAACAGCCACCAGCAGCATTTTTTTTTTTTTTTTTTTTTTTTGGTGCAGCAGCCAATGCATATGCGCACACGCTTTCAAATATATATATATTTATATATATATATTTAACCGCCAAATGCACATACACACCAACAAATGCAGTTTATGTGTTTTCTATTTTTTTTGGTGCCACCACTGTCCTACATAAATTATACCTATTAATACTTAAAAAATACCTAGGTCGGCCAAGGCAACAATTTTGACTAACCATCAATATCAAGGTGGTCACCCAACCACCAGTATTTTTGAACTTGCTTATAACAGTCCCTTTTGTCCCGAAGGGGCACAGCTCCACTGAACCGCAGACGCTCTGCTCCGTTCCCAGAGCCGACGTCTCGACCATACAGGATTCGCCGATCCACAGTTCTACGGCCGACGTGGTAGATTAACGGAACCGCCAATCTATCCTGTATCAGCCCCCGACTGTCTAAATAGAGGAATGTCTCGGGCGGGATGAAACCGTTAAGACAAACGCTCTCACTATATTCTTCATTGGGGTAATAAGCCCCGAAAATAAGTCCATTGGCTGAGGTCATCGCTCTTGCAATGTGACCCCGAATCAGCTTAATTAAAAAGTTATCTATCCTGTTTATATTGGCCCCGTTGTATAAGACCTCGTTGGCATAATAATGTTTGTACTCCGACTCTGGTGTTCTGTGTAATCCAAGACAGGTCCTAAGACACTGCCTCTCAAACACCCGAATCTTTTCCATTTGAGATGGGGCAACGTTAAACCACACAGGGCACCCATAGGCAATCATCGGCCGGATGAGGGCCATGTAGCAAATCACCTTCACCCTGTTTTCAAGGCGGCTGCTATAAAACAACCGTCTTGTCAGAGCAAACGCTCCCCTAGCTCTGGCCAGAGCAGCATCTATATGTCGATTGAAATATAGATACTGATCTAGCCAGATACCAAGGTACTTTACTACATCTTTACTCGCCAGTGGATGTCCACTTGGTCCAACGATCACTAGATTTCTCCAGTTCTTTCTTGTATACCTAGAAGCCCTAGACAAAGGGGTTCTAAACAGGATAGTTTCTGATTTCTGAAAGTAAATTTTTAACTTCCAGTCATCACAATATCGCTGAATCTGGTCGAAGTCACGCTGCAAGAGATTTTTGATGACTTCAACTTTTGGACCCGTCCTGTACGCTACAAGGTCATCGGCATACGCAATCGCATGAGTGAGACTACCTATCAGATCGCTGGTGTAAATACTAAAAAGAATCGGCGAGTTCACAGCTCCTTGCTGTAGACCGTTTTTAATATCAAAAGTTGTGGTGGAAGTTACATTGCCACTTTTGACAACAAACTTTCTACCATTGAGCATGTCATGAAGCATATATAACAGTGGTTTACTTATGCCAAATCTGGTTAATTTCAGATAAAGACCCTCTAACCATACGGTGTCGAAAGCCTTCTCCAAATCAACAAGAACGGCACCTGTGCATTGATTTTTCGCTTTGTTCCATTGAACATCAGAAACTAACTTAGACGCGGCATGAATAGTGTCATGTCCCGCCTTAAAGCCAAACTGATTGTCTGGAATAATATTCTTGTCCTCAGCCCACTTGAACAGAGCTCTATTGAGAATCTTTTCGAATACCTTACTGATACTTGGAAGAAGACTTATCGACCGAAGATTTGCCGGATTGGAGCTGTCCTTTCCCTTTTTGGGGAGAGGATGGACCACAGCTGTCTTCCAACTCACTGGATAATATGCATTATTCAATGCGTTGTTGAACAGTGTGGTATAAATGTCTATTGCTTCTTCAGGGAGATGTCGTAACACAATGTTGGGTATACCATCGACCCCCGCAGATTTCTTTTTCTTTAATGTTTGAAAAATTAACTGAAGTTCTACCTTCGAAATTAACAATGAACTGGGTCCATTTCGCTCGGCGATGGTGGCGTTTGCCAAGTTTTCGTCATTGAACCCGGTGAAACCAGTATTCTCAGATCGCCATTGCGTTATGTTATTTCCAAGGTAGAAGTTGTGCAGTAAGGCTCTGTTCTCCAGGTCATGATTCGGACGAATGCTAGCATTCACCTTATACACTTGCTGGAAAGCAGCCCCTACAGCCTCTATCTTTTCCTGAGCATCTTCTATAATATAATAATTATCATCGAAAACGGCACCTTCCGGATCAATTCCCGCAATCGTTAGTACGTCTTCGTTATCTGTTGTCCTCTGGAGTTTAAGACATGGAAGATCGTTTTGATCATTTCTTCTAAATATCTTATTTATTTGGGGAAACATACTAGGGTCGCTAGAATTAACAGCCCGAATTCTGTTATCCCAATATAAATGAATAGATAATCTATAGTTTTGTCTAATCAGAACGTTAATGTTTTTGATCGACGACTTCAATGTCCTAATCTCCAGATCACGTGTGTCCGTGAAACGTCTGTACAGAAGTTTCAATCTAGTCAGCAGTCCACTTTTTTGTCGGTGTAGTGCGTCGATTGTCGCGTTCTTGTATAAACCAGTAGGGTCTTGTTCCTTATATTTTGGGATTGTTCTGTCTATTGTTCGTTTTATAGTCGTATCCATTTGAGTCAGGAACCCGTCGATCTCGACGTTCGTCAGGTTTCTGTCATTTGGTGGAGAAATGTCATCGGAACGTATTTCTCTTGCCAAGGCGGTGGAGAAGCGTGGCCAGCGCGTCTTACTGAAATTGTAAGAGTGCACAGGCACATACTCATCCAATTCCACAAGTTCGCTCGGAAGCTGTATTACGGTGGCAAGTCCGCAGTGATCGCTGTCGTATTCGATTGTTCGTAAACAGTTCCTTGTCTGTTGATTTGTTGCGTCAGTTATAACAAGTCGTGAGTCAAGCAGTAAAAGATCCAGAAAACTACCACTTCTCGGAAATGACGGTCTATCTGTAGCCAGAAGGTCGATCCTACACTCAACACTGTATCGACCCATCCAATTAAAAAGATGGTTCCCTCTAGGATTTTGAATTTGGTTTCCCCAATCTACATGTTTGGCGTTTAAGTCCCCTGCCATGAGATAATAATTCTCATCCAAGTTCAGTCTTAAGCATTCGAAAAGTTTTTCGAGCTCTGCGATAAAGTTAGCTGGCTGAGGTGCGTCAGGTGCGTACACCGCGATTGCGTACATTCTTTTCCCCTGCTGGAGAGGAATGCAAACGATGCAGGCTTCTAGCAACCCGAATCTTCGCACTTCACTATTATATATAACTTTATGATTAATACCCTTTCGTATGAAGATTGCGACCCCACCCCCTTGTGAGGAGTTGGGCCGATCCCTTCGCACGATATTGTAATTTTTATTAGTCAGTTTGTGTTGCTGGTTTAACTTAGTTTCGCTAGCCATAAACACATCAGGACTTTGGTCTTGCAGCAAATGAAAGAGGTTTGCTCTACGTTCGGTCCTAATCAGCGATTTTACATTCACAGCTAGGATCTTAAAGGGTCGCTCAGGCAGCGCGCCTTTAACCATTTCGCGTTGCCGGCAGAATAGAGTAGAGGTAATCCACCCTAGCCGCCTGCTCCCTGATCTGTTTTTGCACGTCGGTTAACTGACCATGAATGGTCAGCAACACCTGCATCAGACCTGCCTCTGGCACAGGAGCCGTAGGCACTTGGACCTGTTTGGCTACCTGTGGTTGAGGCTGTACCGTTTTTCCCTTTCCAGACGCCATTTGGGCATAGGAAATTGCGGGATTGACGGAAGTTGTTGTCTGGCGTACTTCAGGGCGTCTCACCTCAACTGTTTTCTTTTGGGCTTTGTTTTGCTTTATCTCCTGAAACTTCGGACATCCCCGATAGTTTGCGGGGTGCCCGGAGCCTCGGCAGAGCGCACATTTTAACTGGGTCATATCTGTGACCCTATCTTGCCCGAGTTTACACTCCCCTGTTTTGTGGGTATATCCACATTTAATGCAGACTGGGTCCATACCACAGTTAACTGCAATGTGTCCAAACCCTTGGCAGTTCATGCATTGCAGCATGTCTTTCTGCTTATTTAATTTCTCCCATCGTTCAACTTGGTAATCCAGGACTGTTATATTCCTTAGACCACTCAATTTGCTTTGGGGCGAGAGTTGAACTAGGAAGAATGGTAACTTCCGTTTCTCCCGTCTGGCTTTGACTGTGGTAAACGGTCTTACCCCGATAAAATCGAGATCGTCGCTCGCCACTTGACGGAGCTCAGCTAAGAGCGCCTGCGGATCCGTAGAGGATTCGATACCCTTCAGGAGGACTGTTTGAAGCTTGTCTTCCTTGGGGTGAAACTATAATACTCAGTTTTAGTTTGAGACAGAAGGTCTTTAACTTTTCTGTAGTGCTCTAAAGAAGAGCACTGAATAGAATGCCTGTCTGCGTTTAGCCGCTTAATTATAAAATTGTTGCCTACGACCGACCTACATATTTCAATAGTTTCTTTTATCTCCATTTTGTAAGTATTTATAGGTGGCACCTTACCTTTCTTTGCTTGTGGCTGTTGCTGTTGTTGCTGTTGTTGCTGTTGTTGTTGTGACTGCTGCTGTTGTCTCTGCTGCTGCTGCATCGGCTGCTGTTGGGTCTGCTGCTGTTCTGACTTCTGCGGTTGTTGCTGTTGCGTTGGTTGCTGTTGCTGTTGCTGCTTCTGTGTCTGTTGTCGTTGTTGTTGTGGTTGTGGTTGTTGCTGTTGTTTTGCCTGCGGCTGCTGAGGCTGTTGCTGTTTGTGAAGCTGTTGTTGTGGCTGCTTCTTTGATTGCTGCTTATGTGGCTGCTGCTGGTCTGGGAGTGGTCGTTTTTCCTGAGGAGGCTTCTGTTGTTGCGTAGCTTCAAGTTGCTCTTGGAGCGCTTGTTGGCGGGTGCGCTGTTCAAGAGTCACTTGGCACTCCTTCTCCCTTCTCGCTTCCTGCTTCTTTCTCAGAGATTCAACCATCTCTATGAGCGAGGAAATCTGCTGCGTCAGTGTTTCAATCTGTTCGTCCTCTTCTTCCTCCGACAGATCCACTATCTCGCCACTGACGTAGTGCAATTCTCCTTCTACTGACATGTAGGATATTATGTCTTCTTCGGCATCTACGACAGCTACGTTTTCTTCGCCTGTTACGTCGGCGATCTCGTTGGCTGGCTCTGGGTTCTTCGCTACTTCTTCTTCAGCCTCTTTGACGTTTACGACATCAGCCTCAGCCTCGTCGCCTTCTCCCTTGTTGTCGTTGTTGTTGTCATCTTCGTCGTTGGAGGAGCTGTCCAGCTGCCTCTGGATTTTGGCCTGAGCCGATGACTTGGCTGACCGTTCACGACCTTCAATTTTCTGGGCTGCATCACCTATGCGCTTCCTTACAACAAGGTTCGGCTTGTAGTTTATGTAGCGCCTCCTCTTATTTGCCTCAGTTGCTTCGGCACATGCCGGCCCTGGTGATTTGCCTTTGGTAGGGCTTGTTGTTTTGGCAGTTGCCATGCTCATGGTTTTGGCCTCGACACGTGCCGATGACTCTGTTGTTGTCATTTTCCTTGACCTTGAAGGTTCAGCAGATGCTGCCGTACTTGTTGTTCGGCCTCTGGATGGCCCCGCTATCTGTGTATCTGCTGTTACATCGCCTGATGTTCCAGCACCTTTTGTTGTTGTTGGGGGACCATCTTTCGATGTCCCCGTTGGTTTGACCATCTGCTCTTGTTGTTGCTGTTGTTTTCTTCTCCTAGAAACTTCTTGCCAGAAATAATTTAAAAAAAGGCCTTGCCCGGGGTGAGAATCGAACCCACGACCTTCCACTCTGAATTATTCTGCTCCTCTACCACCTAGGCTAACTTGCCACTTGGTTTTGGTAGATCTAGATCACTACTTTTAGCACTCGCGCCTCTAAGTAAAATTTCCACTATGAAAGTCGCCAACGATGTGCACACTTACACGGTTGCTTAACGACTAACGAATTATCTAGTGTTTTTGGCACTAAATAGCAATCTTTGCATAGTTCTTTTAAGTTCTTCGAATAAATGACTATGTCATCGAGGTACACAAAACAGTCGATACCATGGAGTCCCGTTAAAAATATGGTTCATTATTCTTTGAAATGTGGCTGGTGCTCCCGAAAGTCCGAAAGGCATCCGGTTAAATTCATAATGACCTAGACCTGTGCTGAACGCTGTTTTTTGACGGTCCATTTTGTCTATTAGGACTTGGTGGTATCCATTGGCCAAATCAAGCGTTGTGAAATATCGACAATTTCCTAGCTGGTCAAGAATATCTTCTATTCTTGGCAGAGGAAAAACATCTTTTACAGATACTTCGTTTAGTTTTCGAAAATCAACCACGACTCTCCATCTTTTTTGTCCATCAGCCCCTGCTTTTTTTGGGACGACCAAAAGAGGAGAATTTCAAGGCGATTTACTAGGAGAAATAACACCATCCTGAAGCATCTTCTGGACTTGGGAGTTAATTTCGTCTCTAGCAATTTGAGGTAACCTGTATTGCTTTTGATTTATTGGCCCTTGGTCCACTTTCACCGGTATTTTGTGTGAAAGAACATCTGTATGGCTTAACTTGTCACAATCAAAATGAAAAATATCGTTATACTGGATGCATATTTGTTCGATACAAGCTCTTTCCTCGTTATTGAGATTGTTGCCAAGGTTTAAAGCACTTAATAACTTGGCAATCCTTTTCTGAGGTTCTACCTCACTGAGCTTGTGGACTGACTTCATTGTATCAGTTAAGATTTTAAATTGGTTGCTGTTCTTGAATTTGGGCACAAAATTGGGTTCTACGGTGTATGGCTCACTTGTACTGTTCAGAATGGGAACAACAACGTGACCATTTCTAACCGTAGCAATGGTAAGTTTTGACGCATTCGCCTTTGTTGTTTACCCAGATTTGGATCTGGGGGAGACAGAGAGTGATAAAAGTGCTTGTTGTCATTTTCTGCAATTGACACATTGGCAAAAGGGGTGTCAGCTTAAGGAACAGGTTGTGAATTTAAGACTTGGTGATTATACAAAGGAATGTTAGGAACATGTTGAGGTAGGTGAGATACCTGTGAACCAGAGTAACCCATAGATGTTTGTTGAGGTGGGTTTGGTGGAGGTGTAAAATTACTAGAGTAGATGGCAGGTATTGTGGGCTGTGTATACTGGTAGGGTACTTGATACATGGCAGGGCCTAGTAAGGTCGGGGTATTTTGACCACCTCCCATGTAGCCCCTTGGATTGTGTTGAAACAGGAGTGAAGTTTTCCTAGCTTGTTCTGCCATTTCATTCAGATCAGTACTCGTACTGGTCAGCATGAACTGCCGAAGAGCCAGATCGACTAGTCCTGTCTTAAAGGTTGTGATGAACGGTGTTAGCAACCTCCCTTTTGAGTCCACCCGATTCTTCTGTTGTGTAGATCACGTCAATTATGTCCACCGCTGTGGCCTGAAACCTTCCCAAGCGCCTGGCAAATGCTTTTATATCCTCTCCAATCAATTGATGTGATTGCCTTAACTCGTTCATTACGCGTTCTAGTGTTTTTGGCACTAAATAGCAATCTTTGAATAGTTTTGACAGATCTTCCATTGTATTGGCGGAGTTTGAGCGTAATAGTCAAAAGCATCTCCCACTAAACGCGTAGATATTAAAGAAACTAATATCCCCTCCTCCCCCGGTTTAACGGTTTTCAATGCCAGATCACAGGCATTGAGTAAATCATAAACTCTGCGTGGGAGTTCATGGTTACGCTCTCCAGAGAAAATGGGGTCCAGCCTCGAAACTACCTTGCTTATATTTTCAAAAGACATATTAAATGGCAACTCAATTTTTCCTGTTGGTATGGTTTGATTCGATTTGTTTAAGGTTTTAATTGATTTGTTGGTTATGGTCTTTTTTTCTGAACCCCTGTGTCTACAAAACTTCTACTAACTGGTGTTTTCGGTGTAGATGTATGTTCAGGAGTACTAACGAATTGCAGTAAGGTATGTTGAGGGGTCAATATCAACGGCAGTGAGTTTTTTGGGTTACTTGTGAAAGGTGATTTTGACCTTTCTTCTTCAAGCTCCCTTTGTTTTGACAAGCTTTTGTTTAACTCACTCGACAAAAGATCTATCTCCTGATCAGCTTCTTCTGAAGTTCGTAGAAGCCCCTTTTCAGCTGCTTTACGAAATAATTCGCTTTTTTCGAGCTGCTAGGCAAGTTTTTCTGCCCTCGCTCTCGTGTGTTTCTTTACTAAATTCTGAACGGCTTTAACGTATTCCGTTAGAATCGCGTCGGTTGATTCGACGCGTGTAAATTTACCCCACTGAGAGCTTAACTGATAGCTGACCAGATTATAAACCTCAGGATTTAAAATAGACTTAAGCTCCGAAAGAAGAAATTTGTTTAAAAGTTTAAGCTCCCGTTGGTTTTCTTTTTTTTTTTCTTTCTTTAAAAACTCGGTTTCCTCTATGAGGTCGTTAAGTTGGGCCTCAAGTTGACTTTTGGCCATTAACTTAACAGAAAAATAAACCATTTGACCCCAAATAACTTAAAACAAAGTCCAAACCTTTCCCAACTAATTAGTAATTAAATGGCCAGGTTAAAACTGCAAAGAGAGAAACAAAACAAAAACTTCAAGAATAACTAGGAAGCAACACAAACAACCAATAACAAAAAAAAATATTCATAAAAGTTAAATGAAGAAAATATACTTACCTATTTAATTCCTTTGATAAGACTTTTTATTTTTCACTCTTTGATTAATTTTTAATTTATTCGGGTGTAATAACTTCTCGATTGATATTATAATCAGCTTTCACAAATTGTTATTTATTTTATATTTTTTTTTTTTTTTACTTGCCACACAATAATTGATCTGTTTTTTTTTTGTCGTAAATAATATTTTTGGCAACTTCAAGAGTTGTTACTTGTCACTTTTTTCGAATCAGAAACACCACCAAACGTATCAAGTTTTATTACTTATATTTTCTTATCGTATCGGCTGCGCCAAAATGTTATACGTTATACGTAAATTCTCGATTTAAAAATAAATGACCGTTCACTTACTTTCGACTTCAGACTCACCAGTCAACCTCTTTAATCCAAACTCAATTGGGTCATCCACTGCCAAAGCAGTATGGTGGACTGCTCTGGACAAAGTTGCATATCGTGACAAGTTAAGTAAAGTCCAACGGTCAGCCTGTACGTGTACTAGCGGAGCTCTCCGTTCGACACCTTCAGCTGCCCTAGATATTCTACTTAATCTCATACCCCTCGATATTTTTAGTAAACAAACGGCCGCAAGTACAGCCGTTCGTCTCAAAGCCATCTCTCAATGGACCGATAACTCAATTGGTCACTCCATTATTCTGAATGCATTCGGACAAAAATTAAGTCACTCCAACTACTCTATTCTCCAGATAGTTTTTGATAAGAATTTTCTAGTCACCATCCCACCAAGATCCACTTGGGAATAAGAGGTATTATCCTGGTTAAGGAAAAACGTGGTATCCACATCGGATATCCGCATCTTTTCAGACAGCCAAGCAGCCCTTAAATCACTCGTTGCTGTTTCCACAAACTCAATAACTGCCCGCAACTGTCGCAAATCTCTCATGGAGATGGCAGAACAGTTTAACATTCACCTTTTCTGGGTGCCGGGACACAGAGACATTGTGGGAAACTGCAAAGCCGATGAACTCGCCAGATATGGAACCCTAATGCCAGTTTTACCTAACAAGGTGAGTATTGGTATACCTATCGCTACAAGCATGCTAAAACAAAATGCCATAGAGAAAACAAATTTAAGATGGACGAACACTACTACCTGCGTAGCGACAAAGCAAATCTGGCCAAAATTGGATTAGAAATGCACTAAATGTTTGTTGTCTATGAGCAGATTACTATTTACAGATTACTATTCATGCGATGTATTATGTACACACATATACCTGCAACTTGGCGAGAAGTCAAAGTTGTATTTATACCCAAAGCCGGTAAACCAACTCATACTACGCCAAAAGATTTCAGACCAATAATGCAGTAGTCAGTACTATAGACAAATCACTCGATCAAAAAGAATACACACTAGCAGCCTTTCTCGACATTGAAGGCACTTTCAACAATGTTGAGGCTAGTGCTATAGAAAGAAACTTAATAAGCATGAACATTGACAACAGTATTACTCAAATAATACTAAGCCTATTAAACAATAGAAACGTAAACACCTCCCTCGCTAACACAGAATTGAAAATGACTGCCTCAAGAGGTACACCCCAAGGCGGGGTTATTTCACCACTGCTGTGGATATTAGTTGTGAATGAGGTCTTAGTACTGCTTAATAATAATGGGATAAAAGTCATTGCCTACGCAGATGACCTAGTCATAATGGTCACGGGGAAATTCCTAGACACCATCAGTGATATCCTCCAAAGAGCTATCAACACACTGAACCAATGGGCCCAAAAATGCGGCTTAGGTATTAATCCCCAAAAAACAGAACTAGTTCTATTCACGAACAAACGAATAATTCCACAATTCCATCTGCCATCAATTGAAGGCACACCCCTTAAGTTATCCGAAAGCGCGAAATACCTGGGAATCATACTTGATAGGAAATTGAACTGGAAAATGAATGTCCAAGAAAGAGTCAAAAAGGCATCCATCGCATTCTACTCATGCAGCAGAATTTTTGGGAAAAACTGGGGCCCAAAACCCAAGGTAATTCTATGGATGTACACTGCGATAGTGAGACCGATATTGACGTATAGATGCTTAGTTTGGTGGAAAGCCGCTAACAAAGCTACAAACCTTAAGGCATTGACTAACATCCAGGGACTTGCATGTATTGGATCAACCAGTGCCTTGCGCACGACACCCACGGCGGGCTTAGAAACCATACTTAACCTTCTGCCACTTGACCTTTATATGCAGGAAACTGCAGCAAAAAGCGCTCTTAGGATTAGCCAATCTAATCTATGGAGATCCAGTTTAACTGGACACTCTGAAATTTTGAACTTCCACAAAGGAACAAATGTAGAGTCTGACTACATAGTTCCCTTTACAGATTTTGAAAGGCCATTCCAATGCTTGTTCCCAAGTAGAGAGAAGTGGATTAATAATGAAGTCTTACAACCTACAACCAAATCCATCTTTACAGACGGCTCAAAAATGGATGTAGGTACTGGGGCTGGCTTCTTCTCAGAAGCTTTGAATATAGAAGGCTCAATCAGACTTCCCTATAACAGCAGTGTATTCCAAGCAGAGGTTCTAGCAGTAACGAAAGCTGCCAAAGTGGCATTAATGATGGCACTACCCAGAGAGGATATTACCATTCTCATAGATAGCCAGGCAGCGATAAAAGCAATTTCTTCTGTTGAAATAAAGTCCAAGCTTGTGAAAAGCTGTCACGAAGAGCTTAAAGTTCTTGCCACACAGCATAATATAACACTCTGCTGGGTCCCCGGTCACGCGGGCATCTTGGGGAATGAAAAAGCTGATGAATTAGCAAGAAAAGGCCCAGCACTTAGCCTAGAACTCTCAGAAAGGAGCGTGAAACCACCGTTATGCGACCTCAAACATAGTATAATGTGTGAAATCCTGGCAAAAGCCAACTCAAGATGGGCAAACTTAAACACTTGTGAGGTAGCTAGGAAACTGTGGCCGCAGTACGATAAAAATAGAACGAATGCAATCATTCAAAAAGACAGGAAGTCAGTATCGACGTTGGTAGGTGTTTTAACTGGCCATAACATGCTAAGATATCACGCCAAAAAACTACGTCTAACTGAAAACGATCTATGAACATGAGAATATAACCCACTACCTCTGTCACTGCCCCAGTCTCTGCCATCTAAGAAATAAAACTCTGGGGAAATACTTCTTCGAAAGCATCAAAGAACTATCAGAGTGCCCAATATCAAATCTATATCGATTCGCAAGAGGAAACGGATGATTGAACACCCCGGGATGATACTAAGGAACTAAACATGGACTACGAGTATGGTAAGAGGAGGAATTGGTAAAACCTCAAATGGGCATCACAATGGGTCTACATTGACCTAAGTGCGCTGGGGCTGAGCTATTGGCTCTCCTACAGCAACCCGCAAACCTAACCTAACCATGAGCAGATTACATCTTAGCTCGGAAATTGGTGTCATTTTTGCAGAAGCTGCATGGACAAGGAGGAGGAGGAGACTATCACCCATCTTCTCTGCTCATGTCCAGCTCTCTCCCAAAGACGTAAATTACACCTGGGTAATTTCTTTTTCGACGATCCTAGCGATCTGTCGAACGTAGATATTCTATCTTTACATCGCTTTATAAGAAGCTTCAACTGGTTTAATTAAAGAGGTACTCCCTCGCTCGTTTAGTGGTATCACAACGGACCTATCTGTGGTCTAAATGTTTCAGTAGTCCTCCTGAAAGCCACATTAACCTAATCTAATCTAACCTACATCAGCAAAAGAAAGTAAAACAGCAAAAAAAAAAATCTTCCAACAAGATTGAAAAACGATCATCTGATGAAGTTAGTTTATCAAAGGATAATACTGAAATAGCGACGGCTAAGCCCTTGATAAGTAGAAGACTTTCACTTCTTAAAGATCCAACACCGAGCAAACAAAAAAACAATTCACAGCAACACAAATCACCAGGATCGTTAACGGAAAAGCAGAAGTCAAAACACCAAATTATAACCCAGTCAATATCAGCTATGTCTATTCAGCACGCTCATTCTCTGCGGACACGGTTGTCTGTACCCCTTACCAAAGCCGATAAAGATAAACATTGAATGTTTTCTTTAATCCAATCGATAAGTGATTGAACTATTTTAATATGTAACATGCAAACAAAAAGGAGGTGTGACTAAGGGATTTTGAAATGTAAAAGACAATATATAAATACTGAAACTGCTGCCTACCGGAAAACTCTTTTTCTGAAACCTTTAAAAAAAATTAACCATTGCCATTACCTGAAGATATCTTCGCCACACTGTCTGGAGGTAAATATTTCTCAGTAATTGATTTAGGTGATCTCCAGGTTAAAGTGGAGGAATCATCACAACAACTTTTGACGATAAACACTCATCAGGGGCTGCTCCGTTATACACGTGTTCCATTTATTGTAAAATCCGCTCCCGCCACGTTCCAAAACATAATGAACGCTATGTTGGCTGACATCCAGTTCACAGAATGACATCATCATTGATGACATCATCATTGCGTCGAAATCGTTGATTGAACATAAAGCAAAACTCAATCGAATCATGTAGACATTGGAAGAATGGGGATTTCGGGTAAAATTCGGACTTTCTTGACGGAAGTGATTTATTTGGGGTTCATTATTGACCAGCACGGAAGGAGACCTGACCCGTCACGGACGAAAGCAGTTGTATCGATACCAGAGCCAACAGACGTTTTAAAGGAACGTTCATTTTTAGGAATGCTAAATTTTTTTGTCAATTTATAAATAACATGCGAGAAATAAGAGCTCCACTTGACAAACTTCTTCAAAAGGGATGTAAATTCTATTGGCCAAAGGAATGCCAGCTCTCTTTCCAAAAAGAAGTGCTCTTATCTGAGCTTTTGCTGGTTCATTTCGACCCAACGAAAAAATTATTTGTCGCAGGCGATGCTTCAAAAGACAGTAAAACAACAAAAAATAATTCTCCCAACAAGATAGAAAAACGATTTAAATGTCTAATGTTAGTCATGGGCTTGAAAAGTTCCTCAGATTCTGAAATACGAACGCGTGCCATCTCTAAGATTGAATCCGACAAGGTAAAAAAATTTACCTTAAAAGACCTAGCAACAGAATGTGATCGCATCGTTATATTAAGACAAAATATGATGTGCAAATGATAGGTAGCTCCGGCCCAAGCGCAAGTAAGAGCTGTGCATAAACAATCAACGAAACAAAAAGTTCCAAAAAGCTCTTGTTGTTTCTGTGGTGGCTTGCACTACGCTGATTTGTGTTGGTACAAAACACACAAGTGTTCTGACTGCGACAAAGTGGGACACAGAGGGCTTTTGTGACAAGCTCCAAATCGGCAAATAACACTTTGTTGAATAGAAACTATATGAAAGTACTCACAATTTCTCAAGTCAAAGGTCAATAGTAAATACTCAGTCTCAAAGATGCAGTACGAGCAACTCAGAAAATACATCGTGGTGAATATCAACAATAAAGCAGTTCATCTTCAAATCGATACAGCATCTGATATCACAATAATATCAGAAGAGACGTGGGAAAAGCTAGGTTTTCCTGTGACGACGCCAACAAAGCATTCAGCAAGGAATGCAAGTGGAGAATCACTTCCATTAACGTCTTAACTACATTGCAAGATTTTATTTAATGACAAAGAAATAAATACCTCTTGTTTTATATCAAAAATTCCCACTTCAAATATTTTAGGTATTGAACTAGATTAAAAATCTAAGAAATTTACATCAACGTGGCTACAGAAGGAGGTAGCTAATTTTAAATCAAAATATGCAAATATTTTCGATGGTTTGCTGGTTATGTGCACGAAAGCGGAAGCAGTTCTACATCTCAAGCCTGGGTTAGTCTCTGTGTTCAAGCCAAAACGACCAGTGCTATATGCGTCACTCCCAGCTATTGATGCAGAAATAGCTCGACTTGTGAAACAAGCGTAATCATCCACGTTGAGTTATCGGAGTGGAGTCCGCCAAAAAAGCCAATGGTAACGTTAGGATATTTGCTGATTTTGCTACAAGACTCAACAACGCATTGCAGTCCAACCAATCTGTCAAGAAGCCAATTTTCGCACCGCTTAAATATTGTTTCATGATTCAAGCCTATTTTATAATAAAAGAAATCAATTTGCATTAATCGGAATTCAATTGCATTAATCGGAATTCAATTTTTTATCAAAAAATTACCATTTTAAATAATCAAAAATGCCTCCACAAAAAAAAAACGAGAAAGAGACTCCGATATATCCAAATTCAGCGGGTTACAAGCAGATCATGAATTGTTATTACAAGTAATTGAAAAGCCTACTAAAATATATCGGCTTTTTCGAAATCGCCATGGAACAAATCCAATATTTTTAAACCGAACCTTGAGCTATATAAAGGACCGAATGTCAAGAAGCAGTAAAAAACGTTGAACTTTTTAAGTTGACTCACTCTTGGACACCATCTCCCATAAGACAGATATTGTGGACAGGGACTAGTTGTTTTAAAAAAAAAAAGTACAAACATCGGAGAAGAAGAGTACGAAGCAGCACTTCAAGAATTTTCATCAACCAGTCTTAAGTGTTTTTTACCAAAGAAAAGAACATGGGAGGCATTACCAGACAGCTACATTCCTCTAACACTTAAATTTGAAGGCTTTAATCAATACGGACTCTCTGGCTCCCTTGGCGTTAACTAAAGGCGTGATAAGGTTCGGATGGTCCACCGTTACCTTAAAGTCTACAAAAAAGATGAGGAACACGCACTTTCAGCGCCTCCTAAAAGTCAAAAAACGTCGCCAGTAGATGCACAGAACGTCTTACAGACATAAGCGATAGAGGTGAGTCTCTTTTTTTTATTATATCCTTAGTACTAAACTTATTGACAGATATTATGGGTAATTATTTGAACATTGTGTTCATGGGTCTATTCAAATAAAACGAGAAAGCTGGCGATTGGAAAACTGGAGATATAGTCAACGTTCAAACGACTATGTATAAAATAACAAAACATAAACGAAGGAGAGCACTGCAGATTTCCAGGAAATTTTAACGCACCTTTCAAACGTCACCATAAATCCACCAACTGATGTAGATAAATATTCAGAGGTCTGCATCAATGCAAGCGTTACGTCCGCATAGCGATCAGCACACGTTTAAAAGGTGCTATTAAGACTTGAAGTTCTGCCTATGTTTAAAAACAATTCAAGCTTGGGAAACGATGACGATATGCCATCAAAACGACCAAAATTGTGTTCAACAAAGTTTGAACGTGGACTAGTTGTTTTTGAAAAAAAAGTGGAAACATCGGAGAAGAAGAGTACGAAGCAGCACTTCAAGAATTTTCATCAACCAGTCTTAAGTGTTTTTTACCAAAGAAAAGAACATGGGAGGCATTACCAGACAGCTACATTCCTCTAACACTTAAATTTGAAGTCTTTAATCAATAAGGACTCTGGCTCCCTTGGCGTTAACTAAAGGCGTGATAAGGTTCGGATGGTCCACCATTACCCTTAAGGTCTACAAAAAAGATAAAAGATGAGGAACACGCACTTTCAGCGCCTCCTAAAAGTCGAAAAACGTCGCCAGTAGATGCACAGGACGTGGGTAGCGAACTTCCAGAAATGGAGGTAGATACACCGAATTCCACATCCACTGAATCGACTCCTACAATTATAAAACCGCCAGCCGTCAAAGAGGCTACACTTACCGTCGACAACCATTCAGAGATGGGAATTGTAGATCCTGTAAATATCAGTGAAGACGAACTTCTACGGTCAGAATCTGAGTCTGATGAAGACCTTAATGGCACGGTGTAAGGCGTTAGACTGTCGAGCTGTAACCAAGATGGTGCAGTTACTACAGATTAATACCCAAGAACCCTGGATCGCTAACTCCATAGTTCAAGGACTCAGAACCCCGGAATAATACTTGCTGTATGCAATGGACAAGGTGACTCCAGATCCTTCATATTGGTAAAAAGTAATATTAATGTATATTTACTCTCTAATTACAGCAATCGACATGTGACTACAGTACGTCTACGTACTGAAAACGGAACTTACTGGGTCACTTCAGCTTATCTCGGCCATGACCAACTCGGCCCTCTTTCTGGCAACATGCTTAAGAATCTCATCGAATATGCAAAAAGGCAGAAGATATGTCTCATTATAGGGTGCGATGCGAACGCCCATCTTACAGACACAAGCGATAGAGGTGAGTCTCTTTTTTTTATTATATCCTTAGTACTAACCTTATTAACAGATATTGTGGGTAATTACTTGAACATTGTGTTCATGGGTCTATTCGAATAAAACGAGGAAGCTGGCGATTGGAAAACTGGAGATATAGTCAACGTTCATACGACTATGTATAAAATAAAAAAACATAAACGGAAGGAGAGCACTGCAGATTTCCCGGAAATTTTAACGCACCTTTCAAACGTCACCATAAATCCACCAACTGATGTAGATAAATATTCAGCGGTCTGCATCAATGCAAGCGTTACGTCCGCATAGCGATCAGCACACGTTTTATAAGGTGCTATTAAGAGTTGAAGTTCTGCCTATGTTTAAAAACAATTCAAGCTTGGGAAAGGATGACGATATGCCATGAAAACGACCAAAATTGTGTTCAACAAAGTTTGAACGTGGACTAGTTGTTTTTGAAAAAAAAGTGGAAACATCGGAGAAGAAGAGTACGAAGCAGCACTTCAAGAATTTTCATCTACCAGTCTTAAGTGTTTTTTACCAAAGAAAAGAACATGGGAGGCATTACCAGACAGCTACATTCCTCTAACACTTAAATTTGAAGTCTTTAATCAATAAGGACTCTGGCTCCCTTGGCGTTAACTAAAGGCGTGATAAGGTTCGGATGGTCCACCATTACCCTTAAGGTCTACAAAAAAGATGAGGAACACGCACTTTCAGCGCCTCCTAAAAGTCGAAAAACGTCGCCAGTAGATGCACAGGACGCGGGCACCGACCTTCCAGAAATGGAGGTAGATACGCCGAATTCCACGTCCACTGAATCGACTCCTACAATAACAAAACCGCCATCCGTCAAAGAGGCTACACTTACCGTCGACAACCATTCAGAGATGGGAATTGTAGATCCTATAAATATCAATGAAGACGAACTTCTACGGTCAGAATCTGAGTCTGATGAAGACCTTGACCGCACGGTGTAAGGCGTTAGTCTGTCAAGCTGTAACCAAGATGGTGCAGTTACTACAGATTAAAACCCAAGAACCCTGGATCGCAAGGACTCAGAACCCCGGAATAATACTTGCTGTATGCAATGGACAAGGTGACTCCAGATCCTCCATATTGGTAGAAAGTAATATTAATGTATATTTACTCCCTAATTACAGCAATCGACGTGTGACTACAGTACGTCTACGTACTAAAAACGGAACTTACTGGGTCACTTCAGCTTATCTCGGCCATGACCAACTCGGCCCTCTCTCTGGCAACATGCTTAAGAATCTCATCGAAGATGCAAAAAGGCAGAAGATATGTCTCATTATTGGGTGCGATGCGAACGCCCATCACACAGTATGGGGGAGTACAGACATAAGCGATAGAGGTGAGTCTCTTTTTTTTTATTATATCCTTAGTACTAACCTTATTGACAGATATTGTGGGTAATTACGTGAAAATTGTGTTCATGCGTCCATTCAAATAAAACGAGAAAGCTGGTGATTGGAAAACTGGAGATATAGTCAACGTTCATACGACTATGTATAAAATAAAAAAACATAAACGGAAGGAGAGCACTGCAGATTTCCAGGAAATTTTAACGCACCTTACAAACGTCACCATAAATCCACCAACTGATGTAGATAAATATTCAGCGGTCTGCATCAATGCAAGCGTTACGTCCGCATAGCGATCAGCACACGTTTTATAAGGTGCTATTAAGAGTTGAAGTTCTGCCTATGTTTAAAAACAATTCAAGCTTGGGAAACAATGACGATATGCCATCAAAACGACCAAAATTGTGTTCAACAAAGTTTGAACGTGGACTAGTTGTTTTTGGAAAAAAAAGTGGAAACATCGGAGAAGACGAGTACGAAGCAGCACTTCAAGAATTTTCATCAAAAAGTCTTAAGTGTTTTTTACCAAAGAAAAGAACATGGGAGGCATTACCAGACAGCTACATTCCTCTAACACTTAAATTTGAAGTCTTTAATCAATAAGGACTCTGGCTCCCTTGGCGTTAACTAAAGGCGTGATAAGGTTCGGATGGTCCACCATTACCCTTAAGGTCTACAAAAAAGATGAGGAACACGCACTTTCAGCGCCTCCTAAAAGTCGAAAAACGTCGCCAGTAGATCCACAGGACGCGGGTATCGACCTTCCAGAAATGGAGGTAGATACAACGAATTCCACATCCACTGAATCGACTCCTACAATAACAAAACCGCCATCCGTCAAAGAGGCTACACTTACCGTCGACAACCATTCAGAGATGGGAATTGTAGATCCTATAAATATCAATGAAGACGAACTTCTACGGTCAGAATCTGAGTCTGATGAAGACCTTGACCGCACGGTGTAAGGCGTTAGTCTGTCAAGTTGTAACCAAGATGGTGCAGTTACTACAGATTAATACCCAAGAACCCTGGATCGCTAACTCCATAGTTCAAGGACTCAGAACCCCGGAATAATACTTGCTGTATGCAATGGACAAGGTGACTCCAGATCCTCCATATTGGTAAAAAGTAATATTAATGTATATTTACTCCCTAATTACAGCAATCGACATGTGACTACAGTACGTCTACGTACTGAAAACGGAACTTACTGGGTCACTTCAGCTTATCTCGGCCATGACTAACTCGGCCCTCTCTCTGGCAACATGCTTAAGAATCTCATCGAAGATGCATAAAGGCAGAAGATATGTCTCATTATTGGGTGCGATGCGAACGCCCATCACACAGTATGGAGGAGTACAGACATAAGCGATAGATGTGAGTCTCTTTTTTTATTATATCCTACTTTTTTTTTTATTATATCCTACTAACCTTATTGACAGATATTGTGGGTAATTACTTGAACATTGTGTTCATGGGTCTATTCGAATAAAACGAGGAAGCTGGCGATTGGAAAACTGGAGATATAGTCAACGTTCAAACGACTATGTATAAAATAACAAAACATAAACGAAGGAGAGCACTGCAGATTTCCAGGAAATTTTAACGCACCTTTCAAACGTCACCATAAATCCACCAACTGATGTAGATAAATATTCAGCGTCTGCATCAATGCAAGCGTTACGTCCGCATAGCGATCAGCACACGTTTTATAAGGTGCTATTAAGAGTTGAAGTTCTGCCTATGTTTAAACACAATTAAAGCTTGGGAAACGATAATGATATGCCATCAAAACGACCAAAATTGTGTTCAAAAAACTATGGACGCGGACTAGTTGTTTTTGAAAATAATAAATGTTGCTATCTTTGTTTTAATATAAGATCAATGCGCCTACACTGGAGTATTTTCTGTTTGAGTATTAATCACTTTATAAATGAATTAAATGTAATTATTTTGGTAGAAACGAACATTAAAGAGGAAGAGAATGGATTTTACCAACTTAATGGTTTTCAACAAGAAATTTTAAATCGAAACGATCAAAGAGGCGGAGGAATAATGATGTTTATTCGAAACAAGTTAAATCACCAAAGGTTATTTTCGTCAACGGTTTCATATGAAAGCATTAAAATTCAGTTCACTGAAGAGAATAAAACAACATTTATGATTGGAATACATAGACCCCCTGGTTTTAGTAAAGTTGCATTTATTGAAGAGCTTGGCAACGATTTAAGAACGATGAGGAAAAATGAAGAATATATTGTTTTGGGTGATATAAATATTGATGTCCAAAAAACAAAACTAAACATAAGTTATGTAAAAGATTATTTGGAAATGCTAGCATCGTCGAGACTTACGAACGTCATAACAAAATGCACGAGAGTTGATCCACGAAATGGAACCAAGTCGTTGCTTGATCACATCTTAGTAAGCAAAATCGACAATCCAATTTACACTGCAGTAATTGAAAACGAAATCACCGATCATTATCCAACACTGTATTATATAAAAACTCAAACACATTCGGAAAAACAGGTTGTTAGTACTTCTCACATAACGAACTCGAAACTAAATCAACTTATTCGAGAAGAAAATTGGAATTTGGTTTTAGAAGAGGAGGATGCTGAAGGAATGTACAATAACTTTGCTGGTAAACTAAAAGATATCTACAGGAAATCAACAGTCATTAATAAAGTTTCGAAAATACGAAAAAATAACCCCTGGATAACACCAAACCTTATTGTAGATTGTAAAAAAAGGGACACATTATACAGGAAGTGGAAAAATAATAGAAGAAACAAAAGTTATGAAACAGAATACAAAACCTTAAGAAACAAAATCAATAAAGATATAATAATTCAAAAATCCAATTACTATAAAAACCAGTTTGTTGAGTTCAGATCAAACCCTCGTAAGACCTGGGGATTAATAAATGAAGTTCTAGGAAGAAAGAAATCGAGCATTGATGAAACAATGATAAGCAACTTCAAAACAGAATTCAATTCACTTTCCAACGAGTTTGCTGAATTTTTCTCATCACAAACTGCAAAAATAATACACCAATGTAATTTGAAAACATCACATAACACAAATATCCATATTGAAAACACTATCTTCACATATGCTACAAATGTTATGGAGGTCAACAAGATTATTAAGTCACTTGGGAAGAATAAGTCACCTGGAATCGATGGCATCAGAGCAGTGGACATTTAAAAGCATGCCGATTTGTTTGCTCCAATCTTGTGCAAAATAATTAATCTAAGCCTAACAGAAGCAACAATACCAAAACTACTTAAGACTGCTGTTGTAAAACCAATTTATAAAGGTGGAGTTAAGAATAAACTGACTAATTACAGACCAGTTTCAATACTTCCGGTCTTTGAAAAGTGCCTAGAAGGAATAGTTGTTAGTAGATTACAAAGATTCATTGAAAAACACTCACTTATAAACAAAAGCCAGTACGGATTTCAGAAGAACAAAAATACAGGACAACTGCTTGGTGAATTTGCTAATTGTGTGAACGAGAGTTTAAATAAAGGTCACCATGTACTTGTGATGTTTATGGATTTAAGCAAAGCTTTTGACACACTTAATCATTCAAAATTGTTAGAAGTGCTAGAAAGAATCGGAATTCGAGGTGTGATGGCTGATTGGATGGCAGACTATCTTCAAAACCGAAGGTTTTGCGTCAAGATAAAGGATGTTTACAGTGAACCAAGGAATGTTAACTATGGAGTTCCACAAGGATCTAATTAAGGCCCACTTCTTTTCATCCTTTATACAAACGAACTTCTTCGGGTTTTTAAGCTAAGCATTCCATTCGCTTTTGCTGATGACACTGCAATTGTTGTTCGCCATAAGTCTCTGGATTCGGCGACAATGATAATGCAAGAGGAATTCGCCTCAGCTGTAGGATGGTGTCACGACAACGGATTGGTAATAAACGCTTCTAAAACAAAACTAATGCATATCCGTAGCCCACATTTCAAAAAAACCGACAAGCAAATATTCTTCAGAAATGAGTTCTGTCCAAACACGCCCAACGAATGCATCGAAGTTGTTGAAAGCTACAAATATCTTGGAGTTGTTATTGATTGTCATTTCCTTTGGAACAATCATATAGACAAGCTACGCACGGATCTGAAGAAGGGCCTTTATGCACTCTCACACTTGCAGTATTATGCTTCTGAGGACGTTTTGAGGCAGGTCTACTATGCGTTACTAGAGTCAAAGCTAAGGTATGGTGTACTTGCTTGGGGAAACGCAGCACCAACTCACATCAAGAAACTTTAAAGACTACAAAATTCAGCTCTAAAAATAATTCAGAAAAGTCACAGGCAGCAAACGGAAAGCAGATTTCAGGTACTCACAGTAGAGCAAATATTCAAGATGACGACAGTTTTGGAATACCATGACAACAACCGTTTCATTCGACCGATTCAACATCCATTCAACACCAGGCAACGCGCACAAGGTATGCTTCAAATCCCAAGAAACTACAACACGTATTGTATGAGACAGCTGCAGTACGTTGTTCCATCAATTATAAATTCTTTACCTCAAGAACTTAAACAAATACAAAATTATAAAACAAGAAAAAAACAATTAAAACACTTCTTCCTTAATGAAAATATTTAACTTCTGTTTATCTTTTTTTTTATTTTTTTATGTGTGTTGAAGATTTTTTATGTAATTAAAAATTAAAATCTTACATTGAAATTGTTAAATTTTGTAATTCAAAATTTAAAATTAAGCTCACTTTATTATTACTTAATATAAACAATCTTCTGCAGAAAAGCCTAGGCTTCGCAGAAATATATGAAATTGTATAATATTTTTGAATAATAAAGCGTTAAAAAAAAAAAAAAAAAAAAAAAAAAAAAAAAAAAAAAAAAAAAAAGTGGAAACATCGGAGAAGGAGAGTACGAAGCAGCACTTCAAGAATTTTCATCAACAAGTCTTAAGTGTTTTTTACCAAAGAAAAGAACATGGGAGGCATTACCAGACAGCTACATTCCTCTAATCCTTAAATTTGAAGTCTTTAACCAATAAGGACTCTTTGGCTCCCTTGGCGTTAACTAAAGGCGTGATAAGGTTCGGATGGTCCACCATTACCCTTAAGGTCTACAAAAAAAGATGAGGAACACGCACTTTCAACGCCTCCTTAAAGTCGAAAAACGTCGCCAGTAGATGCACAGGACGTGGGTAGCGAACTTCCAGAAATGGAGGTAGATACACCGAATTCCACATCCACTCAATCGACTCCTACAATAACAAAACCGCCATCCTTCAAAGAGGCTACACTTACCGTCGACAACCATTCAGAGATGGGAATTGTAGATCCTATAAATATCAATGAAGACGAACTTCTACGGTCAGAATCTGAGTCTGATGAAGACCTTGACGGCACGGTATAAGGCGTTAGTCTGTCGAGCTGTAACCAAGATGGTGCAGTTACTACAGATTAATACCCAAGAACCTTGGATCGCTAACTCCATAGTTCAAGGACTCAGAACCCCGGAATAATACTTGCTGTATGCAATGGACAAGGTGACTCCAGATCCTTCATATTGGTAAAAAGTAATATTAATGTATATTTACTCCCTAATTACAGCAATCGACATGTGACTACAGTACGTCTACGTACTGAAAACGGAACTTACTGGGTCACTTCAGCTTATCTCGGCCATGACTAACTCGGCCCTCTTTCTGGCAACATGCTTAAGAATCTCATCGAAGATGCAAAAAGGCAGAAGATATGTCTCATTATTGGGTGCTATGCGAACGCCCATCTTACAGACATAAGCGATAGAGGTGAGTCTCTTTTTTTTATTATATCCTTAGTACTAACCTTATTGACAGATATTGTGGGTAATTACTTGAACATTGTGTTCATGGGTCTATTCGAATAAAACGAGGAAGCTGGCGATTGGAAAACTGGAGATATAGTCAACGTTCATACGACTATGTATAAAATAAAAAAACATAAACGGAAGGAGAGCACTGCAGATTTCCCGGAAATTTTAACGCACCTTTCAAACGTCACCATAAATCCACCAACTGATGTAGATAAATATTCAGCGGTCTGCATCAATGCAAGCGTTACGTCCGCATAGCGATCAGCACACGTTTTATAAGGTGCTATTAAGAGTTGAAGTTCTGCTTATGTTTAAACACAATTCAAGCTTGGGAAACGATAATGATATGCCATCAAAACGACCAAAATTGTTTTCAAAAAATTATGGACGCGGACTAGTTGTTTTTGAAAAAAAAAGTGGAAACATCGGAGAAGCAGCACTTGAAGTGTTTTCACCAACCAGTCTTAAGTGTTTTTTACCAAAGAAAAGAACATGGGAGGCATTACCAGACAGCTACATTCCTCTAACACTTAAATTTGAAGTCTTTAATCAATAAGGACTCTGGCTCCCTTGGCGTTAACTAAAGGCGTGATAAGGTTCGGATGGTCCACCATTACCATTTACCATTACACCATTACGCACTTTCAGCGCCTCCTAAAAGTCGAAAAACGTCGCCAGTAGATGCACAGGACGTGGGTATCGACCTTCCAGAAATGGAGGTAGATACGCCGAATCCCACATCCACTGAATCGACTCCTACAATAACAAAACCGCCATCCGTCAAAGAGGCCACACTTACCGTCGACAACCATTCAGAGATGGGAATTGTAGATCCTATAAATATCAATGAAGACGAACTTCTACGGTCAGAGTCTGAGTCTGATGAAGACCTTGACCGCACGGTGTAAGGCGTTAGTCTGTCAAGCTGTAACCAAGATGGTGCAGTTACTACAGATTAATACCCAAGAACCCTGGATCGCTAACTCCATAGTTCAAGGATTTAGAACCCCGGAATAATACTTGCTGTATGCAATGGACAAGGTGACTCCAGATCCTCCATATTGGTAAAAAGTAATATTAATGTATATTTACTCCCTAATTACAGCAATCGACATGTGACTACAGTACGTCTACGTACTGAAAATGGAACTTACTGGGTCACTTCAGCTTATCTCGGCCATGACCAACTCGGCCCTCTCTCTGGCAACATGCTTAAGAATCCCATCGAAGATGCAAAAAGGCAGAAGATATGTCTCATTATTGGGTGCGATGCGAACGCCCATCACACAGTATGGGGGAGTCTCTTTTTTTTATTATATCCTTAGTACTAACCTTATTGACAGATATTGTGGGTAATTACTTGAACATTGTGTTCATGGGTCTATTCAAATACAACGAGGAAGCTGGCGATTGGAAAACTGGAGATATAGTCAACGTTCATACGACTATGTATAAAATAACAAAACATAAACGGAAGGAGAGCACTGCAGATTTCCAGGAAATTTTAACGCACCTTTCAAACGTCACCATAAATCCACCAACTGATGTAGATAAATATTCAGCGTCTGCATCAATGCAAGCGTTACGTCCGCATAGCGATCAGCACACGTTTTATAAGGTGCTATTAAGAGTTGAAGTTCTGCCTATGTTTATAAAACAATTCAAGCTTGGGAAACGATAATGATATGCCATCAAAACGACCAAAATTGTGTTAAAAAAACTATGGACGCGGACTAGTTGTTTTTGAAAAAAAAAGTGGAAACATCGGAGAAGAAGAGTACGAAGCAGCACTTCAAGAATTTTCATCAACAAGTGTTTTTTACCAAAGAAAAGAAAATGGGAGGCATTACCAGACAGCTACATTCCTCTAACACTCTAACACCAATAAGGACTCTCTGGCTCCCTTGGCGTTAACTAAAGGCGTGATAAGGTTCGGATGGTCCACCATTACCCTTAAGGTCTACAAAAAAGATGAGGAACACGCACTTTCAACGCCTCCTAAAAGTCGAAAAACGTCGCCAGTAGATGCACAGGACGTGGGTAGCGAACTTCCAGAAATGGAGGTAGATACAACGAATTCCACATCCACTGAATCGACTCCTACAATTACAAAACCGCCAGCCGTCAAAGAGGCTACACTTACCGTCGACAACCATTCAGAGATGGGAATTGTAGATCCTATAAATATCAATGAAGACGAACTTCTACGGTCAGAATCTGAGTCTGATGAAGACCTTGACGGCACAGTGTAAGGCGTTAGTCTGTCGAGCTGTAACCAAGATGGTGCAGTTACTACAGATTAATACCCAAGAACCCTGGATCGCTAACTCCATAGTTCAAGGACTCAGAACCCCGGAATAATACTTGCTGTATGCAATGGACAAGGTGACTCCAGATCCTTCATATTGGTAAAAAGTAATATTAATGTATATTTACTCCCTTATTACAGCAATCGACATGTGACTACAGTACGTGTACGTACTGAAAACGGAACTTACTGGGTCACTTCAGCTTATCTCGGCCATGACCAACTCGGCCCTCTTTCTGGCAACATGCTTAAGAATCTCATCGAAGATGCAAAAAGGCAGAAGATATGTCTCATTATTGGGTGCTATGCGAACGCCCATCTTACAGACATAAGCGATAGAGGTGAGTCTCTTTTTTTTATTATATCCTTAGTACTAACCTTATTGACAGATATTGTGGGCTATTACTTGAACATTGTGTTCATGGGTCTATTCGAATAAAACGAGGAAGCTGGCGATTGGAAAACTGGAGATATAGTCAACGTTCATACGACTATGTATAAAATAAAAAAACATAAACGGAAGGAGAGCACTGCAGATTTCCAGGAAATTTTAACGCACCTTACAAACGTCACCATAAATCCACCAACTGATGTAGATAAATATTCAGCGGTCTGCATCAATGCAAGCGTTACGTCCGCATAGCGATCAGCACACGTTTTATAAGGTGCTATTAAGAGTTGAAGTTCTGCCTATGTTTAAAAACAATTCAAGCTTGGGAAACAATGACGATATGCCATCAAAACGACCAAAATTGTGTTCAACAAAGTTTGAACGTGGACTAGTTGTTTTTGGAAAAAAAAGTGGAAACATCGGAGAAGACGAGTACGAAGCAGCACTTCAAGAATTTTCATCAAAAAGTCTTAAGTGTTTTTTACCAAAGAAAAGAACATGGGAGGCATTACCAGACAGCTACATTCCTCTAACACTTAAATTTGAAGTCTTTAATCAATAAGGACTCTGGCTCCCTTGGCGTTAACTAAAGGCGTGATAAGGTTCGGATGGTCCACCATTACCCTTAAGGTCTACAAAAAAGATGAGGAACACGCACTTTCAGCGCCTCCTAAAAGTCGAAAAACGTCGCCAGTAGATCCACAGGACGCGGGTATCGACCTTCCAGAAATGGAGGTAGATACAACGAATTCCACATCCACTGAATCGACTCCTACAATAACAAAACCGCCATCCGTCAAAGAGGCTACACTTACCGTCGACAACCATTCAGAGATGGGAATTGTAGATCCTATAAATATCAATGAAGACGAACTTCTACGGTCAGAATCTGAGTCTGATGAAGACCTTGACCGCACGGTGTAAGGCGTTAGTCTGTCAAGTTGTAACCAAGATGGTGCAGTTACTACAGATTAATACCCAAGAACCCTGGATCGCTAACTCCATAGTTCAAGGACTCAGAACCCCGGAATAATACTTGCTGTATGCAATGGACAAGGTGACTCCAGATCCTCCATATTGGTAAAAAGTAATATTAATGTATATTTACTCCCTAATTACAGCAATCGACATGTGACTACAGTACGTCTACGTACTGAAAACGGAACTTACTGGGTCACTTCAGCTTATCTCGGCCATGACTAACTCGGCCCTCTCTCTGGCAACATGCTTAAGAATCTCATCGAAGATGCATAAAGGCAGAAGATATGTCTCATTATTGGGTGCGATGCGAACGCCCATCACACAGTATGGAGGAGTACAGACATAAGCGATAGATGTGAGTCTCTTTTTTTATTATATCCTACTTTTTTTTTTATTATATCCTACTAACCTTATTGACAGATATTGTGGGTAATTACTTGAACATTGTGTTCATGGGTCTATTCGAATAAAACGAGGAAGCTGGCGATTGGAAAACTGGAGATATAGTCAACGTTCAAACGACTATGTATAAAATAACAAAACATAAACGAAGGAGAGCACTGCAGATTTCCAGGAAATTTTAACGCACCTTTCAAACGTCACCATAAATCCACCAACTGATGTAGATAAATATTCAGCGTCTGCATCAATGCAAGCGTTACGTCCGCATAGCGATCAGCACACGTTTTATAAGGTGCTATTAAGAGTTGAAGTTCTGCCTATGTTTAAACACAATTAAAGCTTGGGAAACGATAATGATATGCCATCAAAACGACCAAAATTGTGTTCAAAAAACTATGAACGCCGACTAGTTGTTTTTGAAAAAAAAAGTGGAAACATCGGAGAAAAAGAGTACGAAGCAGCACTTCAAGAATTTTCATCAACAAGTCTTAAGTGTTTTTTTACCAAAGAAAAGAACATGGGAGGAACCAGACAGCTACATTCCTCTAACACTCTAACACCAATAAGGACTCTCTGGCTCCCTTGGCGTTAACTAAAGGCGTGATAAGGTTCGGATGGTCCACCATTACCCTTAAGGTCTACAAAAATGATGAGGAACACGCACTTTCAACGCCTCCTAAAAGTCGAAAAACGTCGCCAGTAGATGCACAGGACGTGGGTAGCGAACTTCCAGAAATGGAGGTAGATACAACGAATTCCACATCCACTGAATCGACTCCTACAATTACAAAACCGCCAGCCGTCAAAGAGGCTACACTTACCGTCGACAACCATTCAGAGATGGGAATTGTAGATCCTATAAATATCAATGAAGACGAACTTCTACGGTCAGAATCTGAGTCTGATGAAGACCTTGACGGCACAGTGTAAGGCGTTAGTCTGTCGAGCTGTAACCAAGATGGTGCAGTTACTACAGATTAATACCCAAGAACCCTGGATCGCTAACTCCATAGTTCAAGGACTCAGAACCCCGGAATAATACTTGCTGTATGCAATGGACAAGGTGACTCCAGATCCTTCATATTGGTAATTACAGCAATCGACATGTGACTACAGTACGTCTACGTACTGAAAACGGAACTTACTGGGTCACTTCAGCTTATCTCGGCCATGACCAACTCGGCCCTCTATCTGGCAACATGCTTAAGAATCTCATCGAAGATGCAAAAAGGCAGAAGATATGTCTCATTATTGGGTGCGATGCGAACGCCCATCTTACAGACATAAGCGATAGAGGTGAGTCTCTTTTTTTTATTATATCCTTAGTACTAACCTTATTGACAGATATTGTGGGTAATTACTTGAACATTGTGTTCATGGGTCTATTCAAATACAACGAGGAAGCTGGCGATTGGAAAACTGGAGATATATTCAACGTTCATACGACTATGTATAAAATAAAAAAACATAAACGGAAGGAGAGCACTGCAGATTTCCAGAAAATTTTAACGCACCTTTCAAACGTCACCATAAATCCACCAACTGATATAGATAAATATTCAGCGGTCTGCATCAATGCAAGCGTTACGTCCGCATAGCGATCAGCACACGTTTTATAAGGTGCTATTAAGAGTTGAAGTTCTGCCTATGTTTAAAAACAATTCAAGCTTGGGAAACAATGACGATATGCCATCAAAACGACCAAAATTGTGTTCAACAAAGGTTGAACGTGGACTAGTTGTTTTTGGAAAAAAAGTGGAAACATCGGAGAAGAAGAGTACGAAGCAGCACTTCAAGAATTTTCATCAAAAAGTCTTAAGTGTTTTTTACCAAAGAAAAGGACATGGGAGGCATTACCAGACAGCTACATTCCTCTAACACTTAAATTTGAAGTCTTTAATCAATAAGGACTCTGGCTCCCTTGGCGTTAACTAAAGGCGTGATAAGGTTCGGATGGTCCACCATTACCCTTAAGGTCTACAAAAAAAATGAGGAACACGCACTTTCAGCGCCTCCTAAAAGTCGAAAAACGTCGCCAGTAGATTATTGGGTGCGATGCGAACGCCCATCTTACAGACATAAGCGATAGGGGTGAGTCTCTTTTTTGTTATTATATCCTTAGTACTAACCTTATTGACAGATATTGTGGGTAATTACTTGAACATTGTGTTCATGGGTCTATTCGAATAAAACGAGGAAGCTGGCGATTGGAAAACTGGAGATATAGTCAACGTTCATACGACTATGTATAAAATAAAAAAACATAAACGGAAGGAGAGCACTGCAGATTTACAGAAAATTTTAACGCACCTTTCAAACGTCACCATAAATCCACCAACTGATGTAGATAAATATTCAGCGGTCTGCATCAATGCAAGTGTTACGTCCGCATAGCGATCAGCACACGTTTTATAAGGTGCTATTAAGAGTTGAAGTTCTGTCTATGTTTAAAAACAATTCAAGCTTGGGAAACGATGACGATATGCCATCAAAACGACCAAAATTGTGTTCAACAAAGTTTGAACGTGGACTAGTTGTTTTTGAAAAAAAAAGTGGAAACATCGGAGAAGAAGAGTACGAAGCAGCACTTCAAGAATTTTCATCAACCAGTCTTAAGTGTTTTTTACCAAAGAAAAGAACATGGGAGGCATTACCAGACAGCTACATTCCTCTAACACTCTAACACCAATAAGGACTCTCTGGCTCCCTTGGCGTTAACTAAAAGCGTGATAAGGTTCGGATGGTCCACCATTACCCTTAAGGTCTACAAAAAAGATGAGGAACACGCACTTTCAGCGCCTCCCAAAAGTCGAAAAACGTCGCCAGTAGATGCACAGGACGTGGGTATCGACCTTCCAGATATGGAGGTAGATACGCCGAATTCCACATCCACTGAATCGACTCCTACAATAACGAAACCGCCAGCCGTCAAAGAGGCTACACTTACCGTCGACAACCATTCAGGGATGGGAATTGTAGATCCTATAAATATCAATGAAGACGAACTTCTACGGTCAGAATCTGAGTCTGATGAAGACCTTGACTGCACGGTGTAAGGCGTTAGTCTGTCAAGCTGTAACCAAGATGGTGCAGTTACTACAGATTAATACCCAAGAACCCTGGATCGCTAACTCCATAGTTCAAGGATTTAGAACCCCGGAATAATACTTGCTGTATGCAATGGACAAGGTGACTCCAGATCCTCCATATTGGTAAAAAGTAATATTAATGTATATTTACTCCCTAATTACAGCAATCGACATGTGACTACAGTACGTCTACGTACTGAAAATGGAACTTACTGGGTCACTTCAGCTTATCTCGGCCATGACTAACTCGGCCCTCTCTCTGGCAACATGCTTAAGAATCTCATCGAAGATGCATAAAGGCAGAAGATATGTCTGATTATTGGGTGCGATGCGAACTCCCATCACACAGTATGGGGGAGTACAGACATAAGCGATAGAGGTGAGTCTCTTTTTTTATTATATCCTAAGTACTAACCTTATTGACAGATATTGTGGGTAATTACTTGAACATTGTGTTCATGGGTCTATTCGAAAAAAAACGAGGAAGCTGGCGATTGGAAAACTGGAGATATTGTCAACGTTCATACGACTATGTATAAAATAACAAAACATAAACAGAAGGAGAGCACTGCAGATTTCCAGGAAATTTTTACGCGCCTTTCAAACGTCACCATAAATCCACCAACTGATGTAGATAAATATTCAGCGTCTGCATCAATGCAAGCGTTAAGTCCGCATAGCGATCAGCACACGTTTTATAAGGTGCTATTAAGAGTTGAAGTTCTGCCTATGTTTAAACACAATTCAAGCTTGGGAAACGATAATGATATGCCATCAAAACGACCAAAATTGTGTTCAAAAAACTATGGACGCGGACTAGTTGTTTTTGAAAAAAAAAGTGGAAACATCGGAGAAGAAGAGTACGAAGCAGCACTTCAAGAATTTTCATCAACAAGTCTTAAGTGTTTTTTACCAAAGAAAAGAACATGGGAGGCATTACCAGACAGCTACATTCCTCTAACACTCTAACACCAATAAGGACTCTCTGGCTCCCTTGGCGTTAACTAAAGGCGTGATAAGGTTCGGATGGTCCACCATTACCCTTAAGGTCTACAAAAATGATGAGGAACACGCACTTTCAACGCCTCTTAAAAGTCGAAAAACGTCGCCAGTAGATGCACAGAACGTGGGTAGCGAACGTCCAGAAATGGAGGTAGATACACCGAATTCCACATCCACTGAATCGACTCCTACAATTACAAAACCGCCAGCCGTCAAAGAGGCTACACTTACCGTCGACAACCATTCAGAGATGGGAATTGTAGATCCTGTAAATATCAATGAAGACGAACTTCTGCGGTCAGAATCTGAGTCTGATGAAGACCTTGACGGCACGGTGTAAGGCGTTAGTCTGTCGAGCTGTAACCAAGATGGTGCAGTTACTACAGATTAATACCCAAGAACCCTGGATCGCTAACTCCATAGTTCAAGGACTCAGAACCCCGGAATAATACTTGCTGTATGCAATGGACAAGGTGACTCCAGATCCTTCATATTGGTAAAAAGTAATATTAATGTATATTTACTCCCTAATTACAGCAATCGACATGTGACTACAGTACGTCTACGTACTGAAAACGGAACTTACTGGGTCACTTAAGCTTATCTCGGCCATGACCAACTCGGCCCTCTTTCTGGCAACATGCTTAAGAATCTCATCGAAGATGCAAAAAGGCAGAAGATATGTCTCATTATTGGGTGCGATGCGAACGCCCATCTTACAGACATAAGCGATAGATTTGAGTCTCTTTTTTTATTATATCCTTAGTACTAACCTTATTGACAGATATTGTGGGTAATTACTTGAACATTGTGTTCATGGGTCTATTCGAATAAAACGAGGAAGCTGGCGATTGGAAAACTGGAGATATAGTCAACGTTCATACGACTATGTATAAAATAACAAAACATAAACAGAAGGAGAGCACTGCAGATTTCCAGGAAATTTTAACGCACCTTTCAAACGTCACCATAAATCCACCAACTGATGTAGATAAATATTCAGCGTCTGCATCAATGCAAGCGTTACGTCCGCATAGCGATCAGCACACGTTTCATAAGGTGCTATTAAGAGTTGAAGTTCTGCCTATGTTTAAACACAATTCAAGCTTGGGAAACGATAATGATATGCCATCAAAACGACCAAAATTGTGTTCAAAAAACTATGGACGCGGACTAGTTGTTTTTGAAAAAAAAAGTGGAAACATCGGAGAAGAAGAGTACGAAGCAGCACTTCAAGAATTTTCATCAACAAGTCTTAAGTGTTTTTTTACCAAAGAAAAGAACATGGGAGGAACAAGACAGCTACATTCCTCTAACACTCTAACACCAATAAGGACTCTCTGGCTCCCTTGGCGTTAACTAAAGGCGTGATAAGGTTCGGATGGTCCACCATTACCCTTAAGGTCTACAAAAATGATGAGGAACACGCACTTTCAACGCCTCCTAAAAGTCGAAAAACGTCGCCAGTAGATGCACAGGACGTGGGTAGCGAACTTCCAGAAATGGAGGTAGATACAACGAATTGCACATCCACTGAATCGACTCCTACAATTACAAAACCGCCAGCCGTCAAAGAGGCTACACTTACCCTCGACAACCATTCAGAGATGGGAATTGTAGATCCTGTAAATATCAATGAAGACGAACTTCTACGGTCAGAATCTGAGTCTGATGAAGACCTTGACTGCACAGTGTAAGGCGTTAGTCTGTCGAGCTGTAACCAAGATGGTGCAGTTACTACAGATTAATACCCAAGAACCCTGGATCGCTAACTCCATAGTTCAAGGACTCAGAACTCAGATGCAAAAAGGCAGAAGATATGTCTCATTATTGGGTGCGATGCGAACGCCCATCACACAGTATGGGGGAGTGCAGACATAAGCGATAGAGGTGAGTCTCTTTTTTTTATTATATCCTTAGTACTAACCTTATTGTAAGTAATATTGGCAATGAACCTACCTTCATTACCAGAAATCGCCAAGAAGTATAAGATATCACTTTTGTCTCCGATTTGAGTCATCATAAGATCATGAATTGGAAAGTATCTAAGGAACATTCATTTTCGGATCATAAGTAAGAGGAAAACAAAAACCACATTGGTGGAATTCAGGGCTACACCCCTCAGGAAAAACTGCAGGAAACTTTTTAACCGAGCTTAATATCCTAAAGATAACTTAGACTGGGAATCATATAAAAAATCCCTTAAAATTTATAAAATTGAGAAAAAGTAAAAAAAACTCCTGGAGAAAATTCTGTGGCAAAATAGATGGAACTTCAAAAGCTTCTAGGCTAAGAAAAATTCTATCCAAAAATCCTACAATGCCTAGCTCCCTAAAAAAATTAAACGGCTCTTTGACCAACTCGGAAGAAGAATCGCTCACCTTGCTACTAGACACCCACTTCCCGGGGTGAAGCATTGGAGCATTGATTCTCAAATGTCAAGCAATTCAAAAACAAATCAACTCGGTCTGGTTTCTCAGGAAAAATTAAAATGGGCTATAAACACCTTTGATCCCTACAAGTCTCCAGGACCCGATGGCATAATACCTGCCGAACTTCAATTCACCTCGGATATCATTACACCTATCCTTGAGGTTATTCTTAATGGATGTATGAATCTGACATACATACCCTTATTATGGAGAGAAGTTAAAGTTGTGTTTATACCCAAAGCGGGAAACTGCCCTACATACACTGGTACGTTCCATCGAATATTCACTATATCATAAAGAGAACACTCTGGTCGTGTTCCTAGATATTGAAGGCGCTTTTAACAACGTCAGCAATTAAGCAATTACCACGGTCATTAGGAATCTTAATGTGGACTGTTCAATGAATGAGCTTATAAGCCTAATGTTAGATAGTAGAATTATTAACTCAACATTAGGTAGCTTTTAAGAACGCAGATCTGTCAGCAGGGGCACACCGCAAGGTGGCGTCCTATCTCCACTTCTATGGAATGTTGTTGTTCACTTCTATACTGATGGCTCAAAAACCGAAGATGGGGTGGGTAGTGGCGTGTACTCAGATAAACTAAATCTTAGTCTCTCATTCTGTCTCCTCGACCATTGTAGCGTGTTGCAAGCGGAAATTCTGGCGATCAAAGAGGTATTATCCTGGTTAAGGAAAAACGTGGTTTCCACATCCGATATCCGCATCTTTTCAGACAGCCAAGCAGCCCTTAAATCACTGGTTGCTGTTTCTACAAACTCAATAACTGCCCGCAACTGTCGCACATCTCTCATGGAGATGGCAGAACAGTTTTACATACACCTCTTCTGGGTGCCGGGACACAGAGACATTTTGGGAAACTGCAAAGCCGATGAACTCGCCAGAAATGGAACCTTAATACCAATTTTACCTAACAACATGAGTATTGGTATACCTATCGCTACAAGCAAACTTATGCTAACACAAAATGCCATAGAGGAAACAAACTTAAGATGGTCAAACACCACTACGTGCGTATCAACTAAACAAATCTGGCCAAAACTAGACCTGAAACGCACTAAATGTTTGCTGTCTATGAGTATATTAAATCTTAGCTCCTTAATTGATGTCATTACCAGACACTACTAGGAAGATACGCCACAAGATTAAGCGTGTTCCCTAACGATTTTCGCAGAAGCTGCAGAGATGAGGAGGAGGAGGAGAGCATCCCCCATCTTCTCTGTTCATGCCCAGCTCTCTCTCAAAGACGTAAATTACACCTGGGTAATTTCTTTTTCAACGATCCTAGTGCCCTAAAGAATATTGACATTACTTCTCTTAATCGCTTCATTAGATGCTCTAACTGGTTTAATTAAAGAGGGACTTCCTCGTGAGTTCCGTGGTATCACAATGGACCTATATATGGCTAAGGGCGTCAGTAGTTTTCCTGACAGCCACATTAACCTTACCTTACTTAATCTATCAATGTCCGATGCTAAAGTTTCGCTTAAATTGGTCTAATGCTTCGATATCAACCATTGTCAAATACGAAGATATGTGTAAAAACGTAGTTACAGATTTGATGAGCGCCGATTTCAATGATACAATCACAAATTTTAACAATAATTCCATAAGTGCACATCCAAACAGACTCAAACCAAAAATTGTTATAGAAGAAAAAATTCAAATAGCTTACAACTTCATATATAGCAATAATACACGCCAACAAACGGAATACACCCAGGAGGTCGTTTGCCCATGGTGTGGGCTAGACTTTTTGCTTTTTACGCATTGTTGAAACACTTAAAACTATGTCATGCACGGTTTAATTTCGTATATCATCCAGCTTGCAATGGCACCCGAATAGATGTCACAATCAACGATTCATATGATGGTTCCTATTCTGGTTCTCCATACGATTTAGTGGGCACCTCCGGATGTTCTTTTGCTAGAACATGTGGCCCTTTAAGACGAAAATCTGTAACTAATCTACTTGTATGCCGTCCACGCCGGCAGAAGACTTGTCTTGATGAGTTTTTGGTATTAGATGAGGACGATTTAAAAAACCAGCGACCATATATCACAGGTCATAACCGACTCTACCATCATACCGAAACGTTCTTGCCTGTTCACCCAAAGGAACTAAATATAGATTCCGAGGGAGAAAGTGATCTACTTTGGCTGCGTCAGAAAACGATTTAAATAATAGATGAATTTTCAGATGTAAATGAAGGTGAAAGAGAACTAATGAAACCTTGGAACCTACACATTACAAAGAATGGCTACGTGGGAGACTGTCAACTTCCTTTAGCTTGTGATATGTTCTTATATGCAAAAGCACGAGAAATCATTCAAAAAAATGTATACCGAAATTTTGTTTCACCCGAGAATCTATATAAGACTATTCAAAAACTTCACGGAATTTTAAGTCCCAGTTCACAATTCTACTCACTTTCTTAACTTTTACACATCAGTAGCACCAAGACTTTTCAATACTTTACCAATGGCCTTTCGTTGCATTCGCTCTAAATACGTGTTCAACAGAAAGATAAAAAGCTGGCTTTTTAATTTTGGGCATAATGAAATTCATGGTTTACTAAGACTCTTAATTTGAAAATATTTGTCCTGCTTTTATATACTTTTCTTTATATTTATTTTTTTTTATTTTTGTGGTAATAACTCATTTATTCGACATTTAACCCCTCAACATTTGTTGAATAATTAATTTAATAATTTTGTTAAATACATAAGTTATATATGAGGTAACTTGTGTGCCACTAATTCACCCAAACCCAAACACCCTCGACTTCAAATTCAATTAAAATAAACAATTAAATTAAAAGACGACAAATCAATATTGTTTTAAGTCAAACAAAACGAAAAGAGTCAAATTACAGAAACAAATTATAAAAAAGCAATAAAAGCGCCTATGAGAACATCTCATGAACGGACGAGCAGATATGAGGAAATAATCATATCTTTAGAATAAGAATCCATTGTATAAATAGTATAAGCATAATTGATACATCATTCAGTATTTTGGAACCGTCGTCGAAGTCCGAACAACTTACTTTTATACTATCAATAAACGAAAATTAAAGACAAACATTTTGGTGTTGTTATTTAACGGGACAAAAAGAACATTCACCTAGTTGCAAAGAATATCCCGAAGATATTTTTGGTGAATATATTTTTTTGATGCGATCGTGATCCTTTAACAAAATTGGCACAGTCGGTAGGATATTGATGAATATCAGTATCCGTGAAACAAATATAAGTGCAACTGCAACGCGTAGAAAAAAAAATTAAATAAATCTCAAAAGTGACAAGTGTAACTACGAGTTTAATCCGAACGCATATCGGAATATAAAACCTGAAAAATTTAAAGTGAAAAAAAGTGAAGCATTGATAAGAAAATCAATTATCCCTTTTCCTTTAAAATAATTCAGTGATAGTGCATTTAAACTACATTGAGAAAAAAAATAATGTATACCTGAACGAAAATCAGGATAAATATTTTTTTTAATAAGTAACAAACGTAGCACATAATTAAAAGTGAATCATCGAACGAATATCGATAATATCACGATACGTTAATTAATTTGTGCAATAAAAAATTATTTTTCGACGAAAACGAAAAATTAATTTAGTGAAAGGAAATTATCTGAAATCAATATCAGTGCATATGATAAATATTTCAAATTCCGTAGAGGAAAGATAATTTAGTGACAGAATGATAGAAAAAAAAGAGAGAAGAAAAAAAAAATAAAATAATCTGAAATAAATGAAAAACATTTTCAATCGAATCAAAAAGGATTCGCAACAAACTCAAAGTGAAACACAAACTCAAAGACACAGACACAAACGATCAATTATATTTGACGATATCAGAGCTACCTCAAACATCATGGATCCAGCACAAATTGCAGCCTTACAACAACAGAACATCCAACTGCAAGAACAGTTGCAACAGCGACAACAACAAATAGAAATAATGGCGGCAAGAATGCAAGCAGCAGCAGCAGCAGCAGCACTTCAACCTGCAGCAAATGGTAATATAGCCTTAAGAAATTTGGAAATAAATCCTATATACTATATTGAAAAATTAGAAAAATTTGACGGAAGAACTGAAGATTTAGCTATTTTTGTTCAAAATGTAGACGATATAATCCCAAGTTTTTTAACATATGACGAGCAAGGTCAAAAATGTGCATAAATCTATTAAAGTCAAAATTCATAGGTAGGGCTAGATTAACTATTGAAATACATACTCACCTTACGCAGTGGTCGGAAATAAAAAATTTGCTAATTGAAAATTTTGGTGGCTCCGGAAGCAGTGACCAATTGTACGAAGAGCTTAGGTCAGCGCAATACCTCGGCGATTTAATAAAATTTTACAATAACATCCAAAAGTGTCTCTCATTACTTAATCAAAAATGTTTACAAGAAAATAATCTTTCAGACATTCCAAGGAACACAGAAACCGCGCTAAAAATTTTTAAAGAAAGATTGCCAATCCATATGCGAACAATTTTGTACTCTATCAAGGCAAGCACGATAGAACTGGCCTTACACGAGTTAAGTAGTGCAGGATTTTTAGGGAAATCGGAAAATAATACTGACGATAAACAAAAAAATTAATGCTCTGATAAAATAAATAAACAAAACCCAAACCCACATAAAATTTTTAAAAATCCTAACAATCCTTTTAGAGATGATCCCCAAAACAGAAACAATCAAAATTGGCACCCAAAGCCATACATTCCAAAAAATAATAATTATCAAACTAATAATTATCAAAATAATAATTATAATCCCCATAATGATCGGCAATTCCCACAAAGGTTCGAACCCATGGAACAAGATCCAACCTCCTCTCAACTAAGGAGAGCACCTAAAGCCACTAACTGGAACAATACAACGAAGAAACTGGACCTGAGGCAAATTTTCGGCCTTTAGCCTTGGAAACCCCAGATTACCCTATATTAAACTAGGAAAAAATGGTAAAACTATTAAGCTACTAATAGATACCGGAGCGACTAATAGCCTTCTAAGAGAAGAAGACGCTCCTAAACACTACATTATAAATCGAAATAAACCTTTAATCATACAAACCGCGGGTAGCCCTATAAAAATAACAAAAGACATAATAATACCGAAAGGAAAATTCGCTCTTCCAGTAAAAGAAGAATGCGTATTTCAAGTTCATATTTTTAATAAAAATTATAACGGAATTATAGGTAATAATATTTTAATTATAAATAATGCCGAAATAAAATACTTAAATAGGAGTATGACACTTAATGGTGAAATAATACCTCTGTTCTTCAGCTCAGACGAAGAACGTGAGTATGATGAAACCATTAATTATTTCAATAATATGCTTCCGGAAAATACTATTCTTGAGGATAATATCAAAAAAAACTTAAGAACCGATCATTTAAATACGGAAGAAAAATTGAAATTACTAATATTAGTTAAAGAAAATAAAAATGCGCTTTATAAAAAGGGTGACGATTTGTCATTTACAAATCACGTAAAACACAGCATTCCTACAGAACATGATTCACCCATATATACAAGAATTTACCGATACCCGGAAATTCATAAAAAAGAAGTAGATTGGTAAATCACAGAGATGCCTAATCAGAAGGTCATTCAACATTCAAGTTCACCATAAAATGCTCCCAGCTGTGTGGTACCTAAAAAAGAGGACCACACTGGAAATAAAGAATGGAGAAATGTTATTGGCTATATGAAATTAAATCTTGCTACTAAAGAAGATAAATATCCTATACCTAATATTGATTCAATACTAGATAAATTAAGTCATTGCAACTATTTTTCGACACTAGACCTGACGAAAGGTTTCTACCAAATTGAAGTAGAATAGAAAGATAGAGAAAAAACAGCCTTCTCTACCCTAACGGGTCATTATGAGTTTGTGCGGATGCCATTCTGTTTAAAGAATGCACCTGCAACCTTTCAGAGACTTATGAATGAAGTCCTAAAAAAATACGTAGGGAAAATATGTTATGTTTATCTCGACGATATCATCATATTCTCAGCTAACCTGCAAGAACACATGGATTCGCTCCATAAGATTTTGGGAACACTTAAGAACGTAAATCTGAAGGTGTCTCTAAACAAATCTGAGTTCTTACGCAAGGAAACTGAATTCTTGGGACATATAATAACACAGCACGGTGTCAAACCCAACCCTAAACATATTGAAACAGTTCAAAAATTCCCCATTCCAAAGAGCGTAAAAGAAAATCAGTCTTTTCTCGAACTAACTGGCTATTATAGAAAAGTCATTTGCGATTATGCAAAGATAATAAAGCCAATGACCCTTTGCCTCAAAAAAAGATGCTAAAATAAACATTGAAAATAAAGAATACAAGGAGTCATTTTACATACTGAAAAAAATAATGTCAGATGATCTAATAAACAGACATCCAGACTTTAACAAAGAATTCGTTCTGACGACTGACGCGTCTAATTTCGCGATCGGTGCGGTTTTAAGTCAAACTCATGGACCATTATATTTCGCTTCAATAACATTGAACAAACATAAATGTAACTATTTCACCATAGTGGAGGAGTTACTGGCCATAGTATGGGCAACAACCCAATTCCGACATTATTTGTATGGAAGAAAATTTACTGTGAAAACCGACCACAGACCTTTGGTATGGCTTTCTACTTTGAAGGAACCTAACAGCAAGCTTCAAAGATGGAAAATCAAACTTGAAGAATACGACTTCAAGATAGAATATATACAGGGCAAAGAAAATAAAGTAGGCGACGCTCTGTCTAGAGTAAAAATAAACGTATTAGAGGGAGACAATCTAGCAACTCAACATAGTGCTGAATCCTGTCCAGGAAATGAACATTTCACCCGCCATCATTTTAAATGCTGACTTAGATCAACCAATAGCTTCCGTTGATACGCCCACCCAAACAGTTGAGATTGAAAATCCTACCATTAGTTCTCTTTCCGTGATAACCTCTGTAGCACCGAAAAAAATTGAATCAGTACCTAGGCCAAAATTAGTATTTGTGTCCCGACTGGACCCCAACCTTGAATCCAGTGATATACTCCAACATCTGGTGGACATCAAATGTATCTCTTCTTCTTCTTGCCTTTAATGCACTAAAATCAGTAAACCTGATAGCTTCTTATCCTCTTTCAAAATAACAGCTCTTCCATCATTATTTCATGATCTTTGTAATAGCAAGTATTGGCCTACCGATACTCTTGTTACGGAACTTGTGCGTTCTAAACAAATAGTTAATCAAAAATCTTCGAAAATCCCTGCTTCGAAAAACTAAATAGGTTATCTCTCTTCTACCAGAACGTTAGAGGGATTTGCAGCAAAACTGCTGAAATTTTCAAAAAATCTCAGGCATTTCCGCATGATATCATTGCTCTTACTGAAACATGGCTCAATGACACCTTTTTAGACAAGGAAATTTTTGACGAAGAGTTCAATGTTTTCAGAAGAGATCGTCATGTAGTCCAAAGAAGTTGGTGGTGGTGTTTTGATTGCTGTTCGTAATCACCTTGTGATGATTTAAAGAAAATTCTCAAGATTTTGTGTGTTAAATATAAGTTTATTCGAACAGCTCTGAAATGCTACTGGCATTGCTTTGCCTCTTACAATGCAATACTCTTGCACATAAGCATGTGTAAAGAGAAACTAGGGAGTGCAAACATGATTGAAAAAGTACAATACTAAAAGTGAGTTTTCACTGTTTGGCTATACTTTGCTACATCTCCCCCTTTCGAGTCATCTTTACACATGTTTATGTATATAAATTCCTTGTGTTCTTAGCTTATTTATATAAATGGTTCATACAAATGATAATCATTACATTTCAATGGTTATTTTATCGTTACTGCAATACATAAAATTAAGTACAGAAATAATAGTAAAATAAACATTATTACTTATTTATCTACAGGTCCAATTCAAGTTACATAATTCATAGAACTTCATGACTTCAACATTTCTATGTTAATGTTTGTGAATGAAATATTAAATTGTGATCGACTTCAAAATAAAAAAAATTCACAGTTGTACGATGTTTCAGTTTTTGTCTTCAGAGAATCTCGAGTGTCTTAAAGTCCGAGTATTTCGCCTTAATATGGAACCACTCACATCAATCTAATAAGATCTAGGCGCTCTATCTTTTCTTACAATAACTGCAGGAACCCAATTTTGTTTTTCATTCCTAAACCAAACTGGCTCCCCATTTTTAAAACTACGCCTATAACTTTGTGAGCCTTTATCATAATAATATTTGTTTTTGTTGCTATTTCTTTTCAATGTCTTCCTAAACTGTTTGTTATGTTTTTGTTCAAAAAAAGATAATTCCCTGGAAGGAATGATCTGGTTTTTCTACCAAAAATTATTTCTGAGGGAGAAAGCATACTACCTTTAACAGGAGTATTTCGAAATTCTAATAATATTTTCCATAATGGGATTCCGGTTCCTTTTGACTTAATAAGCATCAATTTGGCGATTTGGACATTCCGTTCGGCAAATCCATTAGATTGTGGGTACCTTGGACTTGACGTAATGATATCAATATCATTTTCTGAACCAAACTTTCTGAACTGGAAAGATCCAAAGGGAACATTGTCAGCAACAATTTGCCTGGGAATACCGTGAGTGGAGAATAAAATTTCTAATTTAGATATGATTTCTGAAGCAGTTTTGTTTTTAATAGTTAAAATTTCTAGAAATTTCGAAAAATAATCAGCAACAACCAAAAACGACTTTCCGGCAAACTCCATTATATCCATTCCAATTTTGAAAAATGCAAATGGTGGAATTTCATGTGGCAGCATTGGCTCTTTAACCTGACCTCGTCTATGTTTTTGACAAACACTGCATTTTGAAACTATTTCTTCTATAGCATTATTTAAACCTGGCCAATAAACAAGACTTCTTGCCCGTGCCTTGGTTTTTTCTATACCACAGTGAGACAAATGAAGAGTTTTCAACATTTCTGCTCTCAGTGTAGTGGGAACAAAAACTCTATCATTGAAAAACACTAATCCATTTTGAATGCTTAGTTCATTTTTGAACTTCCAAGAAAATTTTAATATTTCTTTGCATTGATTTTTCCCTTTTGGCCAACCATTTTTAATAATGTTTGTTAATTCAAATAGCACTGGATCTTTACTTGTCTCTTCTTAAAATATTTGTTGTTTTTCATCGCTTATATTTATTGAATGCACAATTTCATTGAGCTCTTCAATTTCGGGGTTTGTGTCACCTTCCATAAAATTTCGAGACAGCAAATCTGCTATAAACATGTTCTTCCCTGAAAGATATTCAAAATCTATGTCATATTGAAGCAATCGTAACTGCATGCGTTGTAATCTGGCTGATGGTATCTTACCTACTTCTTTAGTTGCAAGACCTAGTATGGGTTTATGATCAGTTAGAACTTTTATTTTTCTGCCCTAAATTAACTTGTGAAATTTTTCACAAGCAATTATCACTGCCAGTAACTCCTTCTCAACTTGAGCGTAGTTACTTTCAGTTGCAGATAAACTTCGCGACGCATAAAAAATTGGTTTTCCATTTTGCATCAAACTACATCCCAAACCAAACTTTGACGCATCTGCCTGAATGACAACTTCTTTTCGAGTATCAAATCGTTGCAATGGTGTAACCGTTGATAACAGGGTTTTCAGTTTTGACAAACATTCATCATGAGAAGCTGTCCAGTGAAAAATTGTGTCTTTTTTCAAAAGTTCACGCAGTGGTTGGGATATCGCTGCCAAATTTGGAATATATTCCCTTAAATAGTTTATCATACCGTATAAAGTTTGCAATTCTTTTTTGTTAGCTGGTGCTTTTAAATTGTTGATGGCATCCAAATACTTTGGATCATACTTAATTCCATCACTTGAAATCAAATGACCTATATAACGCACCTCAGTAAGCCTATATTGTAATTTTTCCTTATTAAACTTTACATTTTGTTCTTTAGCTCTTTCCATTACTTGATTAAAAATTCTATCATGCTCTTCAAAACCATCTGCCGCTATCAGTAAATCATCAACATATACTTCAATGCCTTGAATTCCTTTAAATATCTCCATATTGCATTTTTGAAAAACCTGAGGAGCTGTTTTTATACCAAATGGTAACCGTAAAAATCGAAAAATTCCGAATTGAGTTGAAAAAGCACATAGTTTTGATGATTTTTTGTCTAGTGGTACCTGGTAATATCCCTGTTTTAAATCAATGACCGAAAAAACAGTTTTGCCTTTCAATTTTGCTGAAATTTCTTCAAAAAGTGGAATCATATATGGTTCGTCAATGATAGCATCATTTAAATATTTTGGGTCAAGGCATAATCTCAGGCTTTTATCTTTTTTCTCTACTATAACTAGATTTGAAATTCACTCAGATGCTTCGTTAACAGGTTTAATTATACCTAACTTACACAATTTGTCTAATTCTGTTTCTAACGGGGCCATCAATGTTAACGGAACTCTTCTAGCTGCTCTTATAACCGGAGTGTAATTATTTTTTAGCTCTATTGTACATTCTTTTTTAAATTTCCCAATGCCTTCAAACACTTCTGCATGCTTTCTTATAATTTTCTTCCCAATTTCAATTTGATCAATTCTCCTAACTAATCCTTACGTGACACATGCATTTAACCCTAAAATTGGAGTCGTTTCTCTATTAACAACAATAAAATTCTGCTCATATAATTTGTTATCTACTTCAAAATTTAAATTAGTGCAGCCTATCGGCATTAATTGCGATCCTCCGTAAACTTTTAAGACTATGTTCGTTTTCTCAAGCTTAGCACCTTCTATCTTATTGAAAATGTTGAGTGGAATTATATTAATTTCAGTCCCGGTGTCTAGCTTAAACGAGACATTCATATTACCAATTTTTATTTTCTTAAACCAAGAACGTTCCTTTTGAGAAACGTTAGCATTGGAAACTGAATCAATAAACACACTCTCAATATTGTCTGCAACAACAACATCACGTACTTTTCTTGTTAAGCATACCGAACTAAAATGGTTCAAAAGTCCGCATTTATTACAACGTTTTTTCCAAGCTGGACATTTTCCTTTTTGATGTCGACCACCACAAAATTTACATAAGATGTTCCACGTGTTTATAACCTCACTTGACCTATTTTCATTGGGATTAAAATTACTATTACCAAAATTATTATTCCTATACGACATTTTTCTACTCTCCCTTCTTATGTTCAGATTTTCCACTGCACGTATTCCCTCATCATCTCCAGCCTGCCACTCTCCTTTGCCCACTGTGTTCACGCCTTCATAACTGTCTTTACTTCGCTCTTGAATTTTTGCTGCTTGTTCTATTGTCACCTCCGATGTTCTACTCATGCTGATGGCTTTCTCGGCGTCAATATCTTCCTTCTCTAACAATCGTTTTTGCAAATTTTTGTCAGCCACTCCCAATATAATACGATCCCTTAGCATTTTTGATTCTTGATCTCCAAAGTTACAATCTTTAATTAATTTCTTGATATCCATCAAAAATTGATCGAACGGCTCTCCTAGATTTTGATTGCGACTGTGAAACTTAGAACTTGCGTAGGCCTCATTAGTTTTCGGCAGGCAATAATTTTCAAATTTCTTTATATGATGTTCGTTGTCCTTCTGTTAAAGTGGATACACCCATTAACTTTCAATTTTATTGTATAATTTTTTTTTTAAATTCTACGTAAAAATCCTCGTCGCCATGTGATGATTTAAAGAAAATTCTCAAGATGTTGTGTGTTAAATATAAGTTTATTCGAACACCTCTGAAATGCGACTGGCATTGCTTTGCCTCTTACAATGCATACATGTACATAAGCATGTGTAAAGAGAAACTAGAGAGTGCAAACATGATTGAAAAAAGTACAATACTAAAAGTGAGTTTTCACTGTTTGGCTATACTTTGCTACACACCTCACATCTTATCTTGTCGCATTCCCTTTTAATGTATCAATTGAACTTATTTGCCTTAGAATTTCAATTGAATCCAAAGATTTTTACATTCTGAATGTTTATATTCCTCCTAAAAGTCCAGTAGCAATTTATTCTGAGGTCTCCTTAGCTTTGGATCATGTAATTGTTACAGCTGGCTTTAATAGTAATATTTTACTGGTAGGTGACTTCAATTTGCCTAACGTTAATTGGATCCCCTCAGAAGACGAGTCCTATTTTGAAGCATCCTCTACTTCCTCTCAACAGGAGCTTCTTCTTTTGGATAATATTATTTGTACTGACTTACAGCAAGTAAGCTGTATTAAAAACTTAAAAAATCGAATTCTCGATTTAGTCTTTTCATCTGACGCTGCTAGTGTTGTTGTGGTAGAATCTGTCACAGCCTTATCTAATATAGACAACTACCATCCTCCTCTTGATATATTTTTGGATTTGAGCTGCCATTTGCTCAATAACACTCAGTCTCATCACTGTTCATATTCTCTTGATTTTCGTAAAGCTAATTTTCAATTACTTTATGATGAATTAAGTTCCTCTGGTATTTCAGATATTTCTTTAATTAATATCGACGTTGCAGTTACTGAATTTTATACTATTTTCAATAACTGCTTAGCAAAATTTGTTCCTACTAAACTGTCTAAAACTACCCAAGTTTCACATCGTTTACAAAGGAACTCACATCTCTTCGTAACAAAAAAATAAGGCTTGGAAAACTTATATCAAAAGTCTTTCTACTTTGGATCATAATGTGTATATTTCGCTTTTTGAACAGTTTAATAACCTTTCTAAAAGTTTATACTCTGACTACTTAAGGGAAATGGAGGTTTCATTGAAACTTGATCCAAAGAAGTTTTGGAATTTTGTAAATTCAAAAAAGAAGTCTGACGGATATCCAATAAACTTTGTTTATAATGATTCTACGTTAACGAGCTCTTCTGATATCTGTAATGCATTTTAAAAAAAATTTAGTAACTCTTTTATTGACACTCGTGTTGATATTGATGTCGAGTTTTTTGAATATTTGCGTGACTGTCCTCAAGTTACTTTTAACAACTTTCCGATGGAACATGACAAAATTTTACATTTTCTTTCATTGCTTAAAGATGACTACTCTCCAGGCCCAGAAGGCATTCCTCCAATTATACTGAAAAAATGTAGCTCCATTATAGCTTTTCCTCTTCAACTTCTTTTCGAGCTATCCCTAAGTCGGGGAAATTTCCCAGTGTATGGAAAAAATCATTTATTACACCCGTTTTTAAAAAGGGTAGTAAGTCTGACATAAAGAACTACAGACCGATTGCCAAACTCTCTTGTATTCCAAAGTCGGGGAAATTTCCCAGTGTATGGAAAAAATCATTTATTACACCCGTTTATAAAAAGGGTAGTAAGTCTGACATAAAGAACTACAGACCGATTGCCAAACTCTCTTGTATTCCAAAGCAATAGAATGACGTTTTTCTGCAAAAATATTATCTGTAATCAACAACATGGATTTATGCAGAGGCGGTCAACGGTAACGAACCTTCTAACGTTTTTACACAAGTGCTCCAATGCTTTGGAAAACGGACAGGAACTAGATTGCATTTATACCGACTTTTCAAAAGCTTTTGACCAACTTTCACTCGACATTATAATTTTTAAACTTAAGGCCTTTGGATTTTCTGCTGGATTTATTGATTGGATATATTCTTATTTTCGAAATAGATCCTACCAAGTAAAATTCAGAAAAACATTTTCAAACCCTTTTACTGCTAACTCTGGTGTACCACAATTAAGTCATTTAGGTCCCATTCTTTTTATTCTTGCTATTAATGATGTAACATCTAGCATTCGCAATAGTGAAATTCTGGTTTTTGCTGACGATATGAAGATTTTTAAATCTATATGCTCAAGCGGTGATCGTGTGAATCTGCAAGCCGACATTGATAGCTTTTGTACTTGGTGCAGCAAGAATGGATTAAACCTTAACCCAGCGAAATGTCAAACTATGACTTTTTCAAAGAAACGAGTACCAATCATATTTAACTATAATATTTCACAACATACATTGTGCCGTGTTTTTAGTTTTAAAGATCTTGGAATCGTCTTCAATCCAAGTCTAGATTTCACAGAGCACATCAACTCTCTAGTTAAAAAGGCTAACTCAATGTTAGGTTTTGTAAAAAGATGGTCCAAAGAGTTTCAAGACCCTTATTTCACCCTATCTTTATACAATTGTTTTGTTCGTCCGCATCTGGAATACGCATCGCAGGATCGCAGGTATGGACTCCGTTCTATGATGTTCATAGATCTAGGATAGAGGCAGTTTAGCATAATTTTGTTCGTTTTGCCTTAAAAGGTCTTCCCTGGACAGATCCTTATAACCTTCCACCTTATGAACACCGAATTCAGCTTCTACACATTCAGTCCTTGTTACAGAGGCGTGTAAATAACGATATAGTTTTTATCCACCAACTTCTTTCGGGCGCATTAGATGCACCTGATCTACTTACTTGTGTTGGACTCAATTATCGTGGGGGTGCTCACCATCTGCGTAGCCTTGAGCTCCTACATTGTCCACACCATCGGACTAATTACGGTATGAATGAGCCGCTTACCCGCATGTGCAGGCTTTTCAATTTAAATTCTAAAATTATTGATTTTAATGACAATAAAATAAATCTTAAAAATATACTTAAAGCCAGTGCTTCACGCTTTTAGTTCATGTTTTATGTATTTTGTTTATGTATTTAGCTCAGACGAAGAACGTTAGTATGATGAAACCATTAATTATTTCAATAATATGCTTCCGGAAAATACTATTCTTGAGGATAATATCCAAAAAGACTTAAGAACCGATCATTTAAATACGGAAGAAAAATTGAAATTACTAAAATTAATTAAAGAAAATAAAAATGCGTTTTATAAAAAGGGTGACGATTTGTCATTTACAAATCACGTAAAACACAGCATTCCTACAGAACATGATTCACCCCTATATACAAGAATTTACCGATACCCGGAAATTCATAAAAAAGAAGTAGATCGGCAAATCACAGAGATGCCCGATCAGAAGGTTATTCAACATTCAAGTTCACCATAAAATGCTCCCAGCTGTGTGGTACCTAAAAAAGAGGACCACACTGGAAATAAAGAATGGAGAATCGTTATTGACTATATGAAATTAAATCTTGCTACTAAAGAAGATAAATATCCTATACCTAATATTGAGTCAATACTAGATAAATTATGTCATTGCAACTATTTTTCGACATTAGACCTGACGAAAGGTTTCTACCAAATTGAAGTAGAAAAGAAAGATAGAGAAAAAACAGCCTTCTCTACTCTTACGGGTCATTATGAGTTCGTGCGGATGCCATTCTGTTTAAAGAATGCACCTGCAACCTTTCAGAGACTCATGAATGAAGTCCTAAAAAAATACATAGGGAAAATATGTTATGTTTATCTCGACGATATCATCATATTCTCAGCTAGCCTGCAAGAACACATGGATTCGCTCCATAAGATTTTGGGAACACTTAAGAACGCAAATCTGAAGGTGTCTCTAAACAAATCTGAGTTCTTACGCAAGGAAACTGAATTTTTGGGACATATAATAACACAGGCACGGTGTCAAACCTAACCCTAAAAAAATTTAAACAATTCAAGAATTCCCCATTCCAAAGAGCGTAAAAGAAATTCAGTCTTTTCTCGGATTAACTGGAAAATTCATTTGCGATTATGCAAAGATAATAAAGCCAATGACCCTTTGCCTCAAAAATTATGCTAAAATAAACATTGAAAATAAAGAATACAAAGAGTCATTTTACAAACTGAAAAAAATAATGTCAGATGATCTAATAAACAGATATCCAGACTTTAACAAAGAATTCGTTCTGACGACTGACGTGTCTAATTTCGCGTTCGGTGCGGTTTTAAGTCAAACTGATGGATCATTATGTTTCGCTTCAAGAACATTGAACAAACATAAATGTAACTATTCCACCATAGAGAAGGAGTTACTGGCCATAGTATGTGCAACAACACAATTCCGACATTATAGTGTAGTGCTATAGTGTTGTATGGAAGAAAATTTACTGTGAAAACCGACCACAGACCTTTGGTATGGCTTTCAACTTTGAAGGAACCTAACAGCAAGCTTCAAAGATGGAAGATTAAACTTGAAGAATACGACTTCAAGATAGAATATATAGAGGGCAAGGAAAATAAAGTTGCCGACGCTCTGTCTAGAGTAAAAATAAACGTATTAGAGGGAGATGATCTAGCAATTCAACATAGTGCTGAATCAGACGACACTTCTCTCATTCCTATTAGCGAACGACCTTTAAACTATTATAGTCAACAAATTGTACTTGATACCAACGAAAATGGAATTCGAAACATTTGTTATCCGCATGTTGGAAAGAGACGCATAACATTTAAGTGCACAAATCCCACTTTAGAAACATATAAAGATATTATTAAAGAAGTTGACGTCACTATTTTAAACAATATATTTATAACAAATGACCCAATTTTCAACGAATTCCAAAATGTTTAGAAAGAAGAAAATACTTTAAATAAAAAAGTACTACATAGAAGTATGAAAATACTCAACGATTTGAAGACAGATGAAGCCAACGAACTAATCTTGAAAATACACAAAAAATTCAATCATATAGGTATAGATAAAACTTATTTGGAGACTTCAAGAGAAAATTATCTTCCTAATCTCAAAATACAAATGAGCAAAGTTATAAACAACTGTGCGATATGCATGGCAAAAGCTGAGAGAAACTCAAATAAATTGCCTTATGAAAAAACACCATCAGGCCCACACCAACACTATCATATTGATATCTGGTTTTTAAGTAATAAGAAAAAATATTTAACATGCATAGACAAATTTAGCAAATTTGCAGCGATCGAGCCTGTATGGCATAAAACCCATGTTGACGCTATAAACGCATTAACAAAAATATTTTCATATATGAAAACGCCCAAGTTTATTTCATTAGACAATGAAAACGCTTTTGTATCAGAATCTTTACATAATTTTCTGTTAAACGAAGGAATACACACACACTTCTGTACTGCTAACAGACACACGGGTAATTCAGACATCGAAAGACTCCATGGCACGTTAAACGAACACATGAGGGTGTTAAATTCGATCAAACAAGCGGGAGAAGAGGTCGACTCGATAGAGCATACGACCAGAGCAATTGAAGTTAATAACAATATAATTCATTTGACCACAAAAAAAGGCCCATTGACACACATTTTAATACAATCGATAAACAAATAGTTTTCCAAAGAATTGAGGAAAATAAACAAAAAGTGCTAAATAATTTTAACCTTAATCGAAAAAATAAGGAAATAAATGAAAATTTTATAAAATCATCATCGAATGAAAAAAATTAAAGATAAAACGAACCCCAAACATAGGAAAGCAAAGGTAATCAAACAGGTAAATAAAAAATATACTATAGAAGAATGTAATAAATACAAACGAAAGAAAAATAGAATCTTACACAAAGACCAATTCACCCGGAAAAAGAAATTCACAGAAGAAAGCATTTCAATTTCCAGGAATAGCGACGAAGACTCAACGTCTAACGGAGCAACCTTTGCTCTACAACAGCAGATTCAATTACGTCTCAAAACGAGTCTATCAACAATTAAAATGATACTCATCTTATTAATAATCTCATCAAGCGTAACATCGCAGGAAGTAAAAGTAACTGATCTTAACCATGGCAATGGCTTTATTATTGTACAACTAAAAGAAGTCAAATTAATAAAAACTATAATAAAATATTACACATAATTAATTCGACAAATTATGAAACAAATTTAAAAATATTAGAAGAACAAATTGATGCATTACCCGAAAAAAATTTAGAAATGATGAATTTAATGAAACATACAAGAACAGAATTCGAAACACTTATTCCACATGAAAGACAGAGACGGGGACTAGTTAACGTCATAGGCACAGGTCTAAAATTTATTTTTGGAACAATGGATAACAACTATATAATAGAAATAGAATAGAGATTAAAATTAGTAGAAGAAAATGCACACAACGCAATTTTAAATTCAAATAGTCAAATAGACATCAATAATCATTTTAACGAACAAATAAAATTACTAACTGACATTTTTAACGAAAAAATTAAGAAAATAATAACATTCATAAATAAATATAGTAACACTCACAACGACTTGGAAAAAGATATAAATAAGTTAAGACTAGAAGTTGAAATAAAAGAAAATATAAGATATATTTTAAATGACATAGAAAAGATCAAGGACATTATACTTACATCAAGATTAGGAGTTTTGAGTAGGGACATACTAACTGAAAACGAGATCGAAGAAAATAAAATCGACATAAATAAATTAAAGGAAATAAATTAAAGTCTTGCTCTCTATAAAAATAATATTATATTTCTGATTGAAATACCTAATTATACCAATAATTCACACAAAGAATTATATGTACAACTCATTCCTAACAAAGAGGAAGGATTGCCATTAAAAATTAATGAAAATTTATATTTAATGAAAGACCAAGAAGTCTACAATTATACTTAAAATAATAAATATTTAAGTAGGATCAAAGATGCATGCATAGAAAACCTCTTCAAGGAAAATATGCGATGTAAATTAACTAAAAATTTAAATGAAGAAATTGTTGAAATAGGAAATAATAATGTAATCCTAATAAACGTAAGATTACAAAATCTGATACAAAATTGTAACAATCAGAATATTGCAATAAAAGGAAACTATGTAATAAAATTTGAAAACTGTAAAAATTAATATTGACCAAAAAACATATTCAAGAAATTATTTTGCCAAGCACTATTATGAACATTAATTACACAAAAATTGAGAATCTAACATTCACTGACCTAAATTATCAAAATATAAGAAATTTGAAAGAAATTCAAGAATTAAAGTACAAACATAAAAATACCAATTTAACTTTGTATACTGTAATCATTGTAATCTTTATAACTATTTCAATTTATGCAATTCTAAAATATAAAAACCAAAAAATTAAAGTCATAACTAATGTAAATCTTCCATCGGTCGCTTTCCAACCGAAAGAAGAATCTAAAGGGGGAGGAGTTATATGTATATGAGGTAACTTGTGTGCCACTGATTCACCCAAACCCAAACACCCTCGACTTCAAATTCAATTAAAATAAACAATTAAATTCAAAGACGACAAAACAATATTTTTTTTTTATTGTAGCAAAATAAATGTTCTTATAATAATATTGCACAATTTACAGAAATTGGTTTATAAACTACCTTACTACTGACAAGTTTTTAGGCAAAAAAAAAATGATGCTTGGTATACAAAAGAATTTGAATAGCTACAGTAAAAACCTTCATTAAATAGCAAAAAATAAGAAAAAAAAATAGTAACAGGATGAAGAGGGGATGGTGAAGTGACAAGTAAAATAACTTCTTTCAAGACTTTCTTTTACATTACTCGTAAATAATAATATACATATAT
>CATNUY010000109.1:732500-775000 GCA_951217065.1 Baccha elongata
TAACGTTGGGAAAGAAATTGTTGAATAGAATTATAAAATTATTTCATTTAAAATAATTGATTAAAAATTTACGGAAAGAAAGCAAGAATGACGACCATTGCCCTTTTAGCAAATAAATCTATTAATAATCAATTCGTTTTTAACTTTTCCTTAGGCTACTTATAATTTATAAAACAAAGGATACATCCAAAAGCCCTTAAATCTTCAACTTGTTATACCTTATGACTGTTAAAGCAACGATTTTATACAAAAATATCATTTTCATATAATATCACAACCGGATGTTTTCCGAAACTTACATCACTCATGGTCATAGCATATAAGCTTTTCTCCTATCCAATCCCATATTCCTAGAAATCTTAAACTTACAATTAATCGCTTCGTTGATTTTTAATATTTAAAATTTAAATTTGTAGACGTTCACTTTCCGTAAAATTCATTCTTCTTCTTCACTGGACATGAAAATTAATTCTTAAGAGAGTTAGAATAACTCACATTTCGCATACATACATAGTATATCTATTGCCACCAACCGTGCTCCGTGCTGATTTTTCTATAACTTCCCAAAGTATAGATTAAGTGTTTTTTTTTTGTTTGTGATGGAAGAAGGTAAAACAATAAATCAAAATGCGAATTTTAGAGTTCGTTTTTATTGTTATTCTTAGGTTTTTGCTTTTTATATTTTATAGGTAAAAAGGAATGACACTAATCCTTATGAATTGTATGAAAATTATGCAAACATACATAGAACCATTGAGTTTATACACATAGAGGAATTAAGACGGTTTCAAAATCACCGAAGTAGATGTCGCTAAATAAACATATCGAGTAATTATTATTACAATAATTCCCTGTAACCAAAAACACTCAAACCGAACCGAACTTAATTATTTTGCATACATTTGTTTTTGTTTTTCTTTATTTATTTTGCCTTTGAACTCAAGCATAATTGCTACAAGAGTAAACAAAAAACAAGTCGATAGTAACGACATCCTACGAGCAAAGTTTGAAACTTACACATGATTTCTCTATGTGTATAAACTCAATGATAGAAGATAGTTAAATTAAGATATATAAGTGAGAAGGAGTTTATAAAAAATAAAGAAATAAATTTTATTCTAATGAATCCAAAGTAGAAAATATGGTGGTGCAATTAAATAAAACTACGAACTAAAATAAGTAGTCTATGAAGTATTTAAATTCAGTTGAACTAAATATAAGACTGACAGCATATTTTTCACCCTGGCTGGAATGGAGACAAAACATTTCTTGCATCGTCATAAAGCATTTCGCAGATATTTCAGCGAATGCAGAATACAAATAAGGGATGTTCAATATTGAAAATTCGATATTGCTGTTTGACATTGTAACGGACGGACGGGTTGAATCCCCCAGCTACAAAAGGAAAAAAGAGGATGGCTAGACAATAGAGGAGAGGAGTTGTGAGATAGGTGTTAGTCTATACTGACGGGCTCAAAAAAAAGACAAACGAACTAAAAAGAAAAGAATTCACTTCCCTCTACTAGCTACTTATCACCTTTGTAACAAGAGGTCCCATCCAGGATAAAAATTGTGAGTTCCATCGATCTAGGAAAGCGAAAGAGTAGTATTAGCCTCTTATGTCTAAGGTCACTAACCTTAAACGAAACTAAACCACCTTATCCTCCCTCCATCGAGAGAACTCGACATATGTAGATGATATATATGTCGATACTATCACACCTAGGATCATCAGACTTCTATTATTTGGTTAAGACTGATGAAATCATGACTTTAGGTAGAATTCGATGACGTTCGGACCATTGCCTTAGGATTTGCGATGTATTCAGAAGATGGTTTAAATCCCCTACCTATAAAGTGGGGTAGGTATCGCTTACTAAGCAACTGTCTCTCATCGATAACGCAAAAAAAAAGGATCCTACACCTGCTAATCCATGTGACTTTTAGTGCTTATTGCTAAGCACGTCCAAGCCTAGACCAACAGGGTGACTATTGTTCGACTGCCGCTGCAGGTCTGCTAAACTTCACCTTGGCCAGCTCAACGGTTCAAGGAAGTGGATCATGCTGCAGAAACAAGTAGTCGGTGCTACAATTATTAGACCTGGAGTCTCGGTGACGGATGACTCGATTCGAGATTTCAGAAGCTAATGCTAAGAAGCAAAAAGAAACGATGGAGGAACTCGTTAAGATATAGTCAGAAAAGAATAAATGTTAAAGAAGATCAGTGGATTTCATGTGAACTGGACAAGATGTAAGTAGTCCATTCAGATTACTTTACCCCTAACCCTACCTAATGTTCCTTACCACCCGAATAATTTTACAGGAACCCTTAATGAGTCGGGAGAAACAGTTGTATTGGTTTCCCCCTTATCGACTTCCCGGCCGAAAGTCGCGAAAGGATATTTAACTCTCCTCGCTACCCTCCCAATGACGTACCTATTGGCGTAGATTGTATAGGTACATCCCGCTAAAGTGAAGAAAAATCTCGTAACCATGCTTTAATGCATTTTATAGAAAGATGACAACTAAGTGAAGAACGACTCCACAGTTGTATTCGTAGTTGTAGTTGTAACTGATGATGTTGTTGTTGTTGCTGTTGACACTGTTGATGTTGTTGTTATATCGAAGAAATTTCACCTGGCAAAGCACACATGACGCCAGCCACGACCCCCATCCTTAGGTTTTTACACCACCATGATACCTAAAATTGCTAAAAAAAAAAAGAACTACTTCCCTACGATTAAAAACTAACCGTATTTTTAAACGACAACAAAAGAATGAAGAGGAAAACTATTGTTTGAATTTTCACCTAATATAATATTTATTGTTCATAACTTAATCTAACAAATCGTTATTAAAAGAAAATCTGAATTAAAAGATATACTATAAATCTAAATACCTATACATATTTCTTTAACAAAGTTAAAATCTAAATTATCTCTCATTATTCAAAAAAAAATTATTTATTTTTATCAATTCTTACTCTTATTTTTACTGTTCTAATCTTAAAATGAAAACGTTACAAAAGATATCTGACTACGAAGTCAGAAAAATTATAGGTTTACTAAGTATCAAACATTTTTCCAAAAAGACTGCTATACGGGGGACTGTATGATTTATCAAAAAAAAAATCTTCAAAAATTACTTAATAAAATTTCGAAATTGAGTTAAATCTCTCTTTATCTTTTAACAAAACTAAAAATTTCAAAATCGACTTCAAAAGAAAAAGTGATACTGATTCACTCAACACCACCCTGTAATTAATAAAATCCGATACAAATATTTGAGGTAGGATGTGAATTTCACCTCCCCTCTTTTCGCGTTAAAAAATGATATTTCGATAAAATATCCCTTCGGACCTAAAATTACAGCGGGACCACAAACGACTAAAACGGAACTGAATTTTTATCAAACTTGTTTATCGGCCGCTTAACTCTGCTAGAAATGGTCCTAGCCAGTCAAGGTAGAAATAACGTGAGCCTTAAGATCGATAAAAATTGTTCGATACCGACTGATGATTGTAATTAGTTTTCTCTTAAGTTATCGCGATCAAAAATAAACAAATTCGCTATGAGTAATAGCGGAAAAAAATTTCCCGACGAAATTTCACTGGGGATATTTCATAACGAATAAATTTGAAATCACAAGGAGACACAAATCAATGACTAAAAGTCAACACAAGAAAATCCCTTTGGCCAAAAATATAAGAATAGCTCTCAACGAACGATACCAAAATATTGGGGTTCGGATTATAAATAAAAATTTCAAAATTATACTACAAGCTGAAATAAATTTATATGTTATGTAAATTATCCAATATAGTTTTAAAGGTAATATAATAAATAAGTATAAAAATAAGAAAGGTACGAGGAAAGAAGAGGTGCACCTTGTCGATTGACGACCAGACAATTCAAAAAGATGACGATATTTATTGGTTACTTCAAAAAAAATAACTATTTAAGTAATTATTCTTATTTGATGAGGTATTAGGCATGCTTGATGAAAGATATATTACGTAGTACGTAGGTAGATAATCAACGTTTGATTTCATACGTACTTGATGACATTCACTCATGTGGTGAATCAAAAAAAAAACTTTTAAAATGTTTTGATTTCGTCAATATGTGACGATGTATTTACTTAATCAGAGGTAGGTATGTGAATGGACTATTATCCCTCCTTTTTTTTTGGTGCATTCGCCACTGAATTGGGCTCAATATAGAATAAACTGTTTTTTTTTTTATCTATATGGCGGTCTTTTTTTACATATGAAAGAAGAATTCAAAATTTGTAGTGACCAATTAGGTCTATGATCTTTAAATCATAAACCCACTCTGTATATAGGCAAAAAAAATCGTTTATAAGTTTTACTTCAAAATTATGCAAAGTTGAATTTATCATGACTGCACTCGATTAGTGTCGTAGTCAAAAAAAAATAATTCCTTAAGGAATTTATCCACCAAAATTATGGACACTTATGGTTTTGACAATATCGTAACGTGAACGATTTTATATTTTTAAGTATTTATTTGAATTGACGATAAAAATTACTACTTGAATAATGGGATTCATACTAAATTTTGATTGCATATTTTTTTTTGTTTACAAGGAGATTTATATATATATATAACAAAATTTTTCTGTTATAAATTGTGCATCATACCTCATATCTGGATAGATATAAATATTTTAATTTGCAAGAGTTACTTGGGATCTGCTTTTCTGACGTTGCTGATGATCCATAAAAATCCCGTTGTTGGTGTGTGTGTCTGCATACTGGCTGTGTCCCGCGTTGCAAAATGTTGTTAGCCGCTTACAACAACTTTCGACGAGGTTCTTTTTGGCGTGGCCTTTACGTATTTCTTTCACAAGTACAGAAGATTTCGATATTGTGACGTCATTATAAGTAATTCTCAATCGATGAGAAATTTTGTAGTAGGTACAATAGTATGGATTTGGATTCCAAATTAAATTTGCATGAATGAAAAAGCCAGGCAGGCTGGTATGTTGGAGTGTGGCAGGGTTTTTTTCCAAGGTGACGGGGTTTTGGAGTGGACATTTATGTTGCGGATGTCCCACTGCAACTCTGTGTCACCACCTGCGTTTGCTGTCATACTTCATACGATGTCTGCCTGGCTTGTTTTAAAAATGTTTTCCAAATATGTTCCTCCAAGTTTCAGCGCTTCTTTAAACGTGATCCCTTGAGTGAGTCTTCCGTATTACCTTCTGACTGACACGTTATCCAATTGGATTTTTTTTGTGCAGTTGGATTTGGGTATGTCTCACTCAATTCTGGGAGCTCCGTATAAAGTTTCTTCACAATCTCCTTACTATTTTGGACTACGTCCACATCCACCATTCACTAGGGATGTTTTTAAGAGATTTTTAGACTCGTCATAAAAATTTGCAGAAAGAAAAAAAAATGTTGCCGCAGATGAATCTTATCGCATGAGGTACTTTTTGTATCATAAAAAAAAGATATTTTTATGTTTTCAAATTTCGTAATTTTGCGTTGTTCTTACCTTGCCCTTTTTGTTCTTTCAGCTGAACAAGATCCAGAGCTATTACAATAAAAGTGTTTCCTCTTTTCGATCTAGGATAAGGTCCCAGAAAATCTACGTCAAATGTTGAAATGGTCGGTCCACCGTGAAGGCTTTCCCCATTTCTGTACGTAAAGTACTGTTTGGTGCTTTGGTTGCTTTGCACGTATCACAATTATTAACGAATAGATTTACTTGACTTCTCTTTGCTGGCCAATAGAATTGTTTGCGAAGGCGATATAAAGTCTTAGCGATCTCTCCATGCGACGATCTAGGTGGGCAATGAGCTTGCTCTATCAATGTTCCAGTCAACTGCGATTTAACCCAAAGCTTCCCCGACAAGTCTTCCTGAAGTGGATTCCCTGCACGTGCCTAACTCTTTTATATATAAAATCGTCTGATCCTTGAAGATCAGGTACACGTTCTATAATTTTGTTTATCTGAGTAGCTATTTGAACATATTCTTCAGACTTGAAAGCTTGATCTTTTAAATCGATGTGTAATACATCCGTCGAGTTCGAAGTGGTGGTCTCGGAAGTGGGTTTCTCAACATCCACTGCGTCTACTTCATAGACCCTTGACAACGCGTCCAGCACATGGTGTTGAGAGCCACGGCGATGAACCACCTCGAAGTCGTAGCTTTGAAGCTTGCGTCTTCTAAGGCTTTGATAGCTTCAGATCCAAATTCAAATTTCTGTTTCTTTTTCAATGTATCTGCTAGGGGTGTAGTAGAAAAATTCTCTATAAAACGTCTATACCATCCAGCCATTCCTAGAAAACGTCTAACTTGGCGTATAGTGGTTGGTACAGGGAATTCTACAATAGCAGCTACTTTATTTGGATCGGCTTTCAAACAACCTTGTCCTACTATATAACCCAAGTATTGTAATTCTCGGAAACAGAATTTAGTCTTTTCTACGTTAATTGTTAAACCAGCATCCGTGAGATGCTTTGCTACTTTAAAAAGTGTTGAAATATGATCGCTAAAATCTTTCGAGATGACTAACAAGTCATCAAGGTAAATTAACACTTGCTCCCTCAACTCTCGTGGAATCACTTTATCCATTAAGCTCGTCAAACTTTGCGCAGCGTTTGAGAGTCCGAACGGCATCACTTTAAATTGATATAGGGGTCTTCCTGGGACTGAAAACGCTGTCTTCTCCCGTGATTCTTTCTCCAGGGGCACTTGCCAGTAAGCATCTTTCAAATCCACGCTAGAAATGTAACGTGCTAGCAATCCTTCAATATGTGCAATTGGATTCGCATTTTTCTTCGTTACGGCATAAACTTTTCGGAAGTCGAGACATAGGCGGTTTTTTCCAGGTTTTCTCACCAGTACGACTGGCGATGACCAACCACTCTGACTTTCCTCGATAACACCTAAGGAAATCATACGGTCCAATTCCGTGTACACAAGGCTTTGTACTGCTGGCGATATAAGATAGTGACGTTGCTTTATAGGCTCTGCGTCTCCCGTATCTATGGAATGTTCCATAAAATGGGTCCGTCCGAGACCTCGAACGGCGAATGACGGAAATTGCTTAACTGTATTTTGCAGAATAATAGATTCCTCTACAGATAGGAGACATTCCGGCTTATGTGCCTGACCGGTTGTTGTCTCGGTAACGGTATCTATAGAAGATATGATTTGTGGAGCTAACTTAAATGTCTTCCAGAAATCGATGCCTAGATATAAATCTTGAGCTAGAGATGGCACTATGTACAATTCGATCGGAAGAACTAGATCTTTATATGTGGCATTAGTAGTAACCACCCCAGCAATACGCTGTTTAGTTCCATCAGCTGTGGAAATACTGGAATCAAATTTTCCATATGGAATTTTAGCATCTTCAATATATTTAGCGGCACCGTTACCGAGGCAACTAATGCTAGCTCCGGAGTCGAGTAAACCAAGCCATTTATGTTTTAATAATTCTACTTTAAGGTAGGTTCGTGGATCGTCTTTCAGACACACCATTTCGGCGACGTTTACTGCTCTATGTAGCTTACGTTTAGAAGTAAATCTATTTCTAAGTTTTTGGATTTTTTTGTTATGGTTAGGATAAGTATAAATGCGTTGAATTCGGCGTACTCAATTTGCCTCTGGTGAAGTGATTTTAGAGGTCTTAGGATTGGAATTCTAGTAGGTTTTGAATTATTATTAATAATGTTCTGAGTTTCAGGTTTCTTTAAGATGGTAATTTTTTTTTCTATTATAGGTAAAGATTCTAATTTGGACTTCCCGAGTGGCCCATCCTGGTCAGCTCCCTCTCGGACGATCGCTGACTCAGTGATTGATTTCCCTTACATTTTTGGCAATTAGGGGACAAGACTTCGGCTTGACCACATCGATAGAAAAAAATTTTGTTTTGAGGTTCTGTGCAATCTAAAAAGATGACTGGTTTTGAGACAGTTCCAGCATATGGCCTTTTCGAAATTAATTTTAGTTTCGCTGTTTCGATTCCTTTGAAATGCTTCTAAAGCAAGAGACATGTCTTCTGGTACAGGTTCAGTTTGAATCTCGATCTCACTCACTTGTTTTCTCACCGGGTTGTTAAAAATTGGCGGCATCCTCGGACGTATCGGTTCATGTTGAGTTAGATAGCGTTCCATTTCACGGCACGTATATACTAAATCAGCTGACCTAGTCGTTCTGAATGTTTACAAAAGTTCAACCATCCGGCGCTTAACGTTTTGTTTAATAATTTCGGCCAATTCCTCATTGGGTCGAGGATTTCTCATTTTTGAATTTAGCTTCAAAAGAGCATTGTTACAATTTTTCCCGCACGACGAGGAATATTATTATTAATATTAATATATTTATTAAATTATTTAAACTTTTAATTTATCAACGCGAACAACAAATAAAATATTAATAGGTACGCACGACCGCGACGACGAAGACTAAACTAAAACAATTACCAGAAAAAAATAGGTAATTGATGCGATGATAAAAAAAAAAACTGGTTTTTCTTGTTTATGATAAACAACACGGCGAATAAAAAAATTGTAACCAACAGCAAAGATGATGCTGCTTCCTCAGCCTAGTTCAGCTGGTCGTAGGTTCGCGAATTATTTAATCGATAAAATGATTGATAATAAAAAAAAAACAAATCAATGATAAGAACATAAAAAGGAGGTATAGGTACCTATTTGTACTAAATTTCAAACCTTTGAAGCGGAACAGAAGGTGAAAAGCCAAAGTAAAAAAAAAATAAAAACAAAATGAATAATTATTTTAACTTCCCGAGTAGGAATTTTAATTATTCTTTATTTAGCCCAGGAAACCTTTCAAGCAGGAATAAAACCTGATTTTGAAAACCAAAATTAACAATTTAAATAGGTATATGTAGGTATTAAAATTAAACTAAGATGGACCACTATCGCTTGGTCCCGAAATATAGAAAATGCAATTACAACCAGGTCGCGTGTCCTGCAATCTCAGGATAAATTCAACGCAGAAGTCAACCGAATATGTTTTTTTTCTCAAAAAAAAAAACTCAATATGAAATGTCGCAAATAAACAAAAAAAAAACACTGTGTACTTATCTGTACCAACTGCAAAATTTTCCTTCCTTTTTCTCCTGTCTGCCTAGAATTTTCACTACAACCACTTTAAATTAAAATATCTAATTTCTCTACGAATTTCACTACTCTACTTTACTTTTAACTCTACAAAATCAAATTTTTCAACTTTCAACAATCTTTCTTTCTTATATTTAAATTTTTTTTGAACTTCTAGTTCGTTTACTAGTCACTTAAGAAGTGTCCTTCCAAACTTTCACCATGTTTGGAAAGCATCTTCTTTTTTTTCGTCCCCAATGGTTGCGGCCAATCAGTACCCGCTAATCTCGATGACGAGATAATACAGAATCACATAGCATTATTTGCGAATATGTGCTGTCGTCATCGAAATTCAGTGGTCCTGCTTACTCCCATATAAAACCCAAGCTTACTGCATATTCATCATCGAATTCGCCGGCCACTGATCTTCTTACAGTGAAGAGCTATTCGATGAATGCATTCAGCCCATATTCCCACATTTTTATAAAAAGAAAAATAATTGAAAGCTGAAAAATCTAATGTCGGCTTACAATCATTTTTAACTCAAACCTAATAAAATGCAAAAAAACAAAACAACAAAAAATTCAAGGCAGACAATATAAAACCATTCGAAGGAAAATATGGCAGTTTATATCTCCTATTTGTGATTTTAACTACTTCGGTGGACTTCTGTTCAGATTTGGGGGATTGGGGCTAGCAGATAGCGTTCCATCTTGTACAAATTATATTTAAATTTAAAACGGCCTCTCGACCATTTTTAAACAACATCAACTTTCGGGAACAAAATGTCATCCGTGTTTATCTTCATCAGTATGCCCTTCTGGCTAGGCAAGGTTTATGGTTTCGGAGAGTAACTTCAACCTTTACGTCTATGTTACAGTAGTACGTCCAACTACTATTTTGGTTCTTGACTCACCAAATCAATACTTTAATCGCATGACATCCGAAGATCTGTTTTTTCAAAATACTAAGAGATAGTACCGATGTCTGATGGACCATGGTTGCCCTGCTCTCTCTCAGTAGATTGAAAGAAACACCTGAGAAGATAAAAATTAGTAGGAAGTAATGCAGGAATAAGGAATGGGACTGAGATGTAAAGAACAGTTTTTGTAACGGTAAACTTTACCGTGACAAATCCCACCCTTTCCTCCTTGGAAATGTCTTACTTTTTTTATAAAAAAAATAAGTCATTTCCTAGGGCTCGATCTGGTAAAACAGAACAAACAAAGTAATGGATCCCATCAGGCCAAATATGGCAGTCTTTCAAGCAAAACGAAAAGAAAAAAAAAACAAAATTAAAATTTTAAAATTACAAAAAAAAAACAAAATTTAATCATGTAACACAACTTTATTCTAATAGAGACTTTTAAGACTCAATCATTTTCAGACAATGAAGTGAACGGTTTAAGATCTTTAGTGTGCCAAGTGCCACAATCTTTACCATTTTCATCTTCCAGGACATATGTCCAAGGGGACAATCTTTTTCTTACTTTAAAAGGGCCCACAAACTTTGGTGCCAACTTTGGCGCATAATAATTTGCAGCGTCTGAAAGGACGAAATTTCTCCGCCACACAACGTCATTTGGAAGATGTTGAACATCTCTCCTCCTGAGGTTGTAGGCTTCCGACGATTTTTTGGATGCTGCCTGAATTTTGGCATTTCTATTCTTAGTTTTCTAAATCTATCTTCTACATCGCTGACTAAATCTAAACGACTAGTTCTATCTACAATCTCATCACTAAGCTGTACTACATCTTGCCCACTAGTGGACATCTCTCTACCAAAATTAGCATAATAAGGACTAACTCCTAAAACTTCATGCTGCGAAGTGCGGATGGCACAAGCTACTTTTGCAAGCTGAGAATCCCAAACTCTGTGATTCTCAGATACATAGGCCCTTAATGTTGTCTTAATAATTTGATTGATTCTCTCCGCAGGATTAGCCTGAGGATGATAGTGTGGAGTAAATCTAATCTTCGACGAATATCCATCATAGAGGGTCTTTAGTTCCCTACTCCTAAATTGGGGTCCGTTGTCGCAAATGGCAACTTTTGGAACACCAAACAACAGAAAAACGTTGTCTTCTAACTCTTTACACACTGCCTTTGCCGAAATACCAGCCACTACTGGGACTCCCCGAGATAACATGTCGGGTACGACATGTTCTTTTCCCCTACGGTGAATTAAAATATAGTCGAATTGCTGTAGCCGTACGGCCCAGCGCGCTAGTCTACCTTGTGGGTCTTTGAGGTTACTCAACCAAATCAATGAGTAGTGATCAGTTACGACCGTGAAGTGAACACCTTCAATGTACGGTCGCAACTTCTCAATTGCCCACAAAACTGCTAAACATTCTTTTTCAGTAGTTGAATAGTTCCTTTCAGATCTATTCAAAGACCTACTCAAGTAACAAATTACTTTTTCCCCCTCTGGAAATGTTTGAGATAACACGGCACCGATGCCGTAATCGGACGCGTCAGTTTGGACCACAAATGGAATACTGAAATCCGGACATGTCAAAATAGAAGCCGTTATTAAGCATTCCTTAGCTTTTCTAAAACTTTCTTCACATTCTTGTGACCAGACGAACTTTTTGCTCTTTTTTAACAAATCTGTTAATGGACTAACCAACATAGCGAAATTTGGTACGAAGCGTCTGTACCACGAAACTGTCCCTACCAAACTTCTCACTTCTTTTACATTTTTAGGTGCAGGAATTCTAACCATACTAGCTACCTTTTCTGGATCCACATGTAACCCATTCCGATCTACTACATAACCTAAAAATTTAAGGGATGGTCTGCAAAAGTTGCACTTCTCCCGACCTACTTTTAAACCTGCCTCACGCAATCTTTTTAAAACCTGCCTCACGCAATCTTTTTAAAACCTCGTTCAGAATTTCGAGATGTTTTTCGAAGGTATCTGTAACGATCATAATATCGTCTAGATAAACAAAAACGAACGGCTTCAACTCAGGCCCTAAAACGCTATCAATGAATCGTTGCCAAGTTGCAGGAGCATTGTGTAAAAATTAAATTGAAGAAGACCCCTACCCGGTACTGTGAAAGCAGTAAATTTATGAGATTCCTCCGACATTGGAATCTGCCAATACGCGGATTTTATGTCAAGTGACGTCAAAAATTTCGCGTTCCTAAGATTATCTAAAATAGCTGAAATTCTCGGAAGTGGATACCCGTCTCTCTCTGTTACCTGATTTAACTTTCTATAATCTACGCAGAACCTAAAGGTATCATCTTTCTTTTTAATTAAAACTATGGGAGATGCCCAAGGGCTTTTTGATTTTTCAATCACATCATCATCGAACATTTCCTGAAGGGATTTGTCGATGTGGACCTGCACTGCCGGAGAAACCGGATAATACCTCTGTTTGATAGGTTCTGACGACGTTCTTATCTTATGTTCTACCATTGTTGTCACCCCCAGCCCTTCTGGCATACCCCTGAACAAGTCATCAATTAAAATGTTTAATTTCGCCGTTTGAATATCGTCCAACTCAGACTTTTCTGTGATAGATGTAGTTTCTATCGAAGCCACCATATCCTGGCTTGAAAAATTCCACATGCGAGAACGAAGATCCGGGACGATTCCCGATAGTGCCCAAAAATCTGCACCGAGTATCATCGCATGTGGGAGGGAAGGTATAACTAAACATTCAATCAAAATTGATTTGCTCTGAACAACAATGGGTAGATTTAAAACCCCTAAAACCCCTACACCTGCACCATCTGCTAAACTAACCTGCCTAACATTTGATTTATCTAACTGTAGCCCTAAATCTTTCAAAATTCTCCACGCGTCTCTACAAACTATTGTTCGCGATGCTCCAGAATCTAATAATCCCAAAAACCTAATCCCATAAATATTTACCCCTAAATATGGACGTCTATCGTCCCTAAACGTGTCTAACGTGAAACCTAATCTAACTACATTTACCAGCTGGTCGTCAGCAGGCGACCTAGCAAATGACGAAGGCGGCTTTCTTGCCCTGCTGGCCCAAGAGTCCGCCGCCCGTTTCCCAAACAGCGTCTACAATTACGCTGTGAAGTACCCAAAGTACCACAGCCAAAACAACGCCTAGGAGCGGAACAGGTATTTGAAAGGTGACCTTCCCTGTTACAATTAAAGCAACGTATGGTGCGATTGGGTGGTGGGTTATGATTAGGAGGTGGGTTACGATTAACTGTAACCTCTTCCTGAACGGAAGCAACATAAGCCACGTCAGGCTCCAAAGACTGCCTAGGGCGAATATTGGGAGGAGGAACAAAAGGTTCGACGTTGGTTCTTATCGTCTCCAACTTTCTACCCAACGCAACAAGTTCGCTGACTGATTTGATTTCAGCCAGCCCCAGCTGCGTTTGGTAAAAGGGAGTGATGTTCTTCATGAGAATAGACAATTTTCTACTCTCACTCAACGGTTCCGAAAATCTTTTGAAAAATGTCTGCATGAGTGCAATGTACATGCCCATTGACTCATCCTTCCCCTGGGTGCGCCGCCTGATCTCATCCAATAAAAGATCATCATAATTAGGTGGCAAAAACTCCAATTTCAATTCTCTTACTAACTCTCTCCAAGTAGAAATGCTGTCCCTAATCGTCCTAAACCAAAGAAGTGCCTTCCCAGAAAAGAGATCCATCGCTGATTTATACAATCGAGCCTCAGAAACATCTCTGGACTCGCTTGGCTCTTCGACTCTCTCCAAAAACATGTTCACTGATGAGCCCGACCGCTCACCAGAGAACTTCACGTCCCACTTCTCAATTCGTTCGGAATTTCGTTCACAGGTATGAACCGGTGGAGGCAATTCCAACAATTCCGGTGCAGGAACAGGTGCAGGTGGCAACGCGACAATGCCTGTTCTTGACGAGCTGGATTTTTCTTGAGGTTCTGCTTCTTCTCCTTCGATCAGTGCGGCCATCAGCAACAGCAACTCCCCCCTTAAATCTGTGACCCCATTTACCTCATCAGAAGACTCCGCCTTTGCCCTACAAATCCATTCAATTTTGGTTTGAATCTTTAAAAACTCTGCCGACTTTGAATTCTTCGGCGGGGTTTTTAAGAGATTCTTGATTTTTAAAACTTTGGCTTGAACAGCCTTGAAATCCTCTTCAAAAGAAAAAGGGTAGTGAGGGTACTCGGCAGGGATGGAACCAGCACGCTCAAGAACTCTTGAGGATCTTAGCGTGGTTCTCATGGTATCCACCGTACCCTCCTTAAGACCACGGGCCTGCAACTCATAGAGATGTTCTTCTTTGGATAGCCGATTAATATCCATTTTAAAGAAAAAAAAAACACAACTTTCAAACCAAGCGCAAGAAAAAAAATTAAATCTATCAAAATCCACAAGCTCACCAAAACTAAATAACGCACTGCACAGAAAAAAATGTAACCAAACGATTGTGAGCAAAACAAAATGTTGAAAATCCAACAAAAAAAATTAGACCAACTAAAAAAAATCGACAAATAAAACCTTGGTATGGTCACACCAACGAAATTCTAATTGAACATACAATAAATAATTGAAAACATAAAAAAAAAATAATAATATTATGTATCAATCACAATTACCTACTCACTCGCTTAAAAAAAATTAAACCCTATAAAAACAAAACAAAACAAAAGAAAAAAAAAACTGCACAAATTTAATTTACTAACAAATTTGCAAAAATAATCCCGATATTAATTTGCCGTCGGCAGTTATTAATTCTTTATATATAACACAAAAAAAAACTGCGAAAATTTAATTTACTAGTAAATTTAAGAAAAAAAATACAAAATTAATTTGCCGTCGGCAGTTATTAATAGTTTATATGCAAAGTATATTTTTTTTTTTCACTCACAACTTGATAAAAAAAAACTTGTTAAAGGAAAAATCTCTTTGATATCGAAGATTTCTTCCAAAACTAAGAATTAAATAATTCACAAAAAAAAAACAAACAAATTTTGTTTTTCAACAAAAAAAATGTACTCCCAAAAAAAATAGTTAGGTAGATACGCAAATTCAGGAAAAATTAATTTTCCGTCGAAAAAAAAATATTATGCAAAACTACAGCAAAATAATGAAACTCTTTTGTATAAAGAAAGAAAGAGACAAACTAAAAGGCCGAATTTATCGAAATTATAAAATGGAAAACAAAATTAATTTATATATGTACCTACTATGAATTAACTTAAAAAACAAGATATTTATTTAATGTATATTAAATTATTTAATTTACTAAAATAAAAATAGAAAACTAAAAAAACTCACTTTAAATCCACGTAGGTATTTACTATATGTACCTCACTTATGCACAACACTTTGTTTTCCAATTATATAATTATATGGTTGTAGATATTTAAGTACCGATGTACCTACATATGTAAGACACCAGCAACTGCAATTTATTTTCCTTCGGTAGGGACAATTTAACTAAATATGGGAGAAAAAAAACACAGGCAGAGTAAACAAAATAACAAGACTATAGCATAAAAACGTCCCTATTATAATATTATTAAAAAAAATATCACTAGGGGGATTTTATTGGCCTTTCACCGAATCAATCACAAAAACAAATCACTTTCACAAGCCCCACGTTGGGCGCCAATTGTTACAATTTTTCCCGCACGACGACTAATGAACAAAATACCAAACGAGGTATATTATTATTAATATTAATATATATTATTTAATCATTTAAACTATTAATTTAACAACGCGAACACTAAATAGAATATTACAAAGGTACGCACGACCGTGACGACGAAGACTAAACTAAAACAATTACCAAAAAAAAAGTAGGTAATTGATGCGAAGATAAAAAAACTGTTTTTTCTTGTTTTATGGTAAACAACACGGCGAATACAAAATTGTAACCAACAGCAAAGATGATGCTGCTTCCTCAGCCTAGCTCAGCTGGTCATAGGTTCGCGAATTATTTAATCGATAAAATGATTGATAATAAAAAAAAAAACAAACCAATGATAACAAGAAAATATAAAAAGGAGGTATAGATACCTATTTGTACTTACTTAGTATACGTATGCTAATGCAGGTACGTATACAAGAAAGGCAAAAGGGTAAAGGGCGCCAGAAATTTTTTTTTGGAAAAAAAGGAAATTTCAAACCTTTAAAGCGGAACAGACGGTGAAAAGCCAAAGTAAAAAAAATAAAAACAAAATGAATAATTATTTTAACTTCCCGAGTAGGGATTTTAATTATTCTTTATTAAGCCCAGGAAACCTTTCAAGTAGGATTAAAACCTGAGATATTTTAAAACAAACAAATTAATAATTTAAATAGGTAGGTATTCAAATTAAACTAAGATGGACCACTATCGCTTGGTCCCGAAATATAGAAAATGCAATTACAACCAGGTCGCGTGTCCTGCAATCTCAGGATAAATGCGACGCAGAAGTCAACCGAAAAAAAAACTCAATATGAAACGTCGCAAATAAACAAAAAAAAAAACTGTGTACTTATCTGTACCAACTGCAAAATTTTCCTTCCTTTTTCTCCTGTCTGCCTAGAATTTTCACTAAAGACACTTTAAATTAAAATATCTAATTTCTCTACTAATTTCACTACTCTACTTTACTTTTAACTCTACAAAATCAAATTTTTCAACTTTCAACAATCTTTCTTTTTTATATTTATAATTTTTTTTGAACCTCTAGTTCGTTTGCAAGTCACTTAAGAATTGTGCTTCCAAACTTTCACCATGTTTGGAAAGCATTTTTTTTTGTCCCCTATGGTTTCGGCCAATCAGTACCCGCTAATCTCGATGACGAGATAATACAGAATCACATAGCATTATTTGCGAATATGTGCTGTCGTCATCGAAATTCAGCGGTCCTGCATACTCCCATATAAAACCCAAGCTAACTGCATATTCATCATCGAATTCGCCGGCCACTGATCTTCTTACAGTGAAGAGCTATTCGATGAATGCATTCAGCCCATATTCCCACATTTTTATAAAAAGAAAACTAATTGGAAGCTGAAAAATCTAATGTCGGCTTACAATCATTTTTCCCCTCAAAACTAATACAATGCAAAAAAAAACAAAACAACAAAAAATTCAAGGCAGACAATATAAAACCATTCGAAGGGAAATATGGCAGTTTATATCTCCTATTTGTGATTTTAACTACTTCGGTGGACTTCTGTTCAGATTTGGGGGATTGGGGCTAGCAGATAGCGTTCCATCTTGTACAAATTATATTTAAATTTATGACGGGCTTTCGGGAACAAAATGTCATCCGTGTTTGTCTTCATCAGTATGCCCTTCTGGCTAGGCAAGGTTTATGGTTTCGGAGAGTAACTTCAGCCTTTATGTCAATGTTACAGTAGTACGTCCAACTACTACTTTGGTTCTTGGCTCACCAAATCAATGTTTTAATCGCATGACATCCGAAGATCTGTTTCTTCAAAATACTAAGAGATAGTACCGATGTCTGATGGACCATGGTTGCCCTACTCTCTCTCAGTAGATTGAAAGAAACACCTGAGAAGATAAAAATTAGTAGGAAGTAATGCAGGAATAAGGAATGGGACTGAGATGTAAAGAACAGTTTTTGTAACGGTAAATTTTACCGTGACAAATCCCACCCTTTCCTCCTTGGAAATGTCTTACTTTTTTTTTATAAAAAAATATATATAAGTCATTTCCTACGGCTCGATCTGGTAAAACAGCACAAACAAAGTAATGGATCCCATCATGCCAAATATTGCAGACTTTCAAGCAAAACAAAAAAACAAAATTAAAATTTTAAAATTACCAAAAAAAAATAAACAAAATTTTATCATATAACTCAACTTTACTCTAAAAGGGACTTTTTAGACTCAATCATTTTCGGACAATGAAGTGAACGGTTTTAGATCTTTAGTGTGCCAAGTGCCACGATTTATCATTTACCATTTTCATCTTCAAGGACATATGTCCAAGGGGACAATCTTTTTCTTACTTTAAAAGGGCCCACAAACTTTGGTGCCAACTTTGCCGCATAAAAAATTGCAGCGTCTGAAAGGACAACATTTCTCCGCCACACAACGTCATTTGGAAGATATTGAACATCTCTCCTCCTGAGGTTGTAGGCTTCCGACTATTTTTTGAATGCTGCCTGAATTTTGGCAGCGATTTCTATTCTTAGTTTTCTAAATCTATCTCCTACATCGCTGCCTGAATCTAAACGACTAGTTCTATCTACAATCTCATCACTAAGCTGTACTACATTTTGCCCACTAGTGGACATCTCTCTACCAAAATTAGCATAATAAGGACTAACTCCTAAAACTTCATGCTGCGAAGTGCGGATGGCACAAGCTACTTTTGCAAGCTGAGAATCCCAAACTCTGTGATTCTCAGATACATAGGCCCTTAATGTTGTCTTAATAATTTGATTGATTCTCTCCGCAGGATTAGCCTGAGGATGATAGTGTGGAGTAAATCTAATCTTCGACGAATATCCATCACAGAGGGCCTTTAGTTTCCAACTCCTAAATTGGGGTCCGTTGTCGCAAATGACAACTTTTGGAACACCAAACAACAGAAAAACGTTGTCCTCTAACTCTTTACACACTGCCTTTGCAGTGGCAGATCTCAATGCAAATAATAATGGACATTTGGTTAAATAATCTACTATTGTGAGGATATATATGAAACCCCTACTGGACTTGGGTAATGGACCCACTAAATCCACACTAATCATCTCCCACGGAGAAGAAACACCTATTCTCTCAGTCATAAGACCGGCTGGCTTGTCTTTAACTGGCTTCACTTGTTGACACGTACTACATTTTCTTACATATTTATCTACATCTGATCTCATTTTTGGCCAATAATATTTGGCAGCTACTCTAGCAAATGTTTTTCTAACCCCCATGTGTCCAGCCAATGGACTGTCATGACACTCTCTAAGAATAGCTAATCTATCTTTTCTACCTACAACTAACTTCCATTCTTCGTTACTTTAATGAACTACTATATGTTTGGATTTGACAAATTTAAAAAGTTTTTCACTATCTACTCTCCACGACGGATAAGCTAACGGGTTTAATTCAACTGCCGAAATCATTTTTGCCACCCAAGGGTCTATATCCTCATCCGAAATACCAGCCACTACTAGGACTCCCCGAGATAACATGTCGGGTACGACATGTTCTTTTCCCCTACGGTGAATTAAAATATAGTCGAATTGCTGTAGCCGTACGGCCCAGCGCGCTAGTCTACCTTGTGGGTCTTTGAGGTTACTCAACCAAATCAATGAGTAGTGATCAGTTACGACCGTGAAGTGAACACCTTCAATGTACGGTCGCAACTTCTCAATTGCCCACAAAACTGCTAAACATTCTTTTTCAGTAGTTGAATAGTTCCTTTCAGATCTATTCAAAGACCTACTCAAGTAACAAATTACTTTTCCCCCTCTGGAAATGTTTGATATAACACGGCACCGATGCCGTAATCGGACGCGTCAGTTTGGAGCACAAATGCAATACTGAAATCCGGACATGTCAAAATAGGAGCCGTTATTAAGCATTCTTTAGCTTTTCTTAAACTGTCTTCACATTCTTGTGACCAGACGAACTTTTTGCTCTTTTTCAGCAAATCTGTTAATGGACTAACTAACAAAGCGAAATTTGGTACGAAGCGTCTGTACCACGAAACTTCTCCAGACCTACTTTTAAACCTGCCTCACGCAATCTTTTTAAAACCTCGTTCAGAATTTCGAGATGTTTATCGAAGGTATCTGTAACAATAATAATATCGTCCAGATAAACAAAAACGAACGACTCCAACTCAGGCCCTAAAACGCTATCAATGAATCTTTGGCAAGTTGCAGGAGCATTGTGTAAGCCGAATGGCATACGTTTAAATTGAAAAAGACCCCTACCCGGTACTGTGAAAGCAGTAAATTTACGAGATTCCTCCGACATTGGAATCTGCCAATACGCGGATTTTATGTCAAGTGACGTCAAAAATTTCGCGTTCCTAAGCTTATCTAAAATAGCTGAAATTCTCGGAAGTGGATACGCGTCTCTCTCTATTACCTGATTTAACTTTCTATAATCGACGCAGAACCTAAAGGTATCATCTTTCTTTTTAATTAAAACTATGGGAGATGCCCAAGGGCTTTTTGATTTTTCAATCACATCATCATCGAACATTTCCTGAAGGGATTTGTCGATGTGGACCTGCACTGCCGGAGAAACCGGATAATACCTCTGTTTGATAGGTTCTGACGACGTTCGTTCTGAACAAATCCTCAATTAAAATATTTAGTTTCGCCGTTTTAATATCGTGCAACTCAGACTTTTCTGTGATAGATGTAGTTTCTATCGAAGCCACCATATCCTGGCTTGAAAAATTCCACATGTGAGAATGAAGATCCGGGACGATTCCCGATAGTGCCCAAAAATCTGCACCGAGTATCATCGCATGTGGGAGGGAAGGTATAACTAAACATTCAATCAAAATTGATTTGCTCTGAACAACAATGGGTAGATTTAAAACCCCTAAAACCCCTACACCTGCACCATCTGCTAAACTAACCTGCCTAACATTTGATTTATCTAACTGTAGCCCTAAATCTTTCAAAATTCTCCACGCGTCTCTACAAACTATTGTTCGCGATGCTCCAGAATCTAATAATCCCAAAAACCTAATCCCATAAATATTTACCCCTAAATATGGACGTCTATCGTCCCTAAACGTGTCTAACGTGAATCCTAACCTAACCACATTTACCAGCTGGTCGTCAGCAGGCGACCTAGCTAATGACGAAGGCGGCTTTCTTGCCCTGCTGGCCCAAGAGTCCAATGCCCGTTTCCCAAACAGCGTCTACAATTACGCTGTGAAGTACCCAAAGTACCACAGCCAAAACAACGCCTAGGAGCGGAACAGGTATTTGAAAGATGACCTTCCCTGTTACAATTAAAACAACGTATGGTGCGACTGGATAGAGGGTTCCGATTAGGAGGTGGGTTACAATTAACTGTAACCTCTTCCTGAACGGAAGCAACATAAGCCACGTCAGGCAGTTACGTTCTCAGAACACCCTCACATTCAATTATAATCATATTTAAAACACCCCTTCAATAAAGAAGATACAAAGTATCTTCTCTGATCATTTCGTCTATAAGCAGTTTGCAATGAAATTAAATCAGATGCACAAGTGTGCATCCAAACAAAGAGAGATAACAATAAATCGTTATTATTTCATCATACAAAGATAAATGATGAAATAATTATTCTAGATATGCAGAATTGCTGCATAAGCATAATATAAGTATAAATAGGTTGACTTGACCATTGTAAGATTTTAGTATTAACTGAACTTCGTATAGCTGAAGATTTCCCCCCACCAGAGGTAAGGGATCGGATGCTCAAATGAACTATTAAAATAAAATAAACTTGCGTTTTATTTAAGTGGTTGCATTCTCTTATGAGAATGCTAAATATATATTTTTTTTTGTAACATTTAAATCGAACATAAAACTGGCGCAGTCGTGGTAGGATCCCGAAAGATCCATTGTTAAAATACGCATCTTACTTTTTTAAAAGTTTCATTCGGGATATCAGAAAAAAAATTGTCCGTACTAATTTTAAATAGTGAAATACCGGTTAACAAAAATAACCAAAAGGTATTGGACAAAATTAAAATTAAATAAGTGAGAAACATTAAAGTCAAGATCCGAAAGGACCATCTTTATTTATCCCATAGAGGGAATGTTTAACTGAAAATATATAAGTTATATCAGAGCACACTTGTGCGTCCCCATAAATCTTAAGTAATATGAGAACACACTTGTGTATCTCCATACAAATAAAGTAAACAAAAAAGGGATATGAGAACTATTAAGATATGATGCAGTATCAACACTTCTTGGCCTAACCAAGAATTATTCTTTGTATATAATAAAAAATATTCTTTTAATTATTGCATCATCCGCAGACAAATTAAGATTTGCTGCGTTAGCAAGTAAGTTGTATAAAAAGGGATCGTTGGATCTCAAACTGTTCAGATCTAATATTCATCTCGACGTATAAGCTAAAGATTTCCCCCCACCAGCGGTAAGGGATCTGGGGCTTTAAATTGAATAAAAGTGACAATTTTTTAAATACAAATCTTTGTCTTTTATTTTCTGTTCTCCGGTGGAGAACAGATAGAATATATTTTTTAGTATATCGGCGATACTATAATATAAATGGCGCAGTCGGTAGGATGCCAATCAGATATATGAATGCAAATCATATAAAGAGATGGTAGTCCAGTGATCGAATCTCGTTTTTCGCGAAACTTATAACAACTCGTAACTCGTGATTGTGTGAGAAAAAAAAAAATTGTGAAAATCAACACTAGACAAGCGACAAAATACGTAAAGCAACTCGTAACTCGTGATTGTGGTACTAAGCTTAAAGGTTTGATTGACAAAATAAAGACAAAAAAATAAATATTTAAAGCAACTCGTAACTTGTGATTGTGGACAATTTTTTTTTTTGTGTGAAAAGCGAAAAATTAAAAATCTATCTTAACGAAAGAATTCAAACGAACATTGAATCTCTTTCGAAAGAATTATTTTAGTAGTTCAGGTCAATGAATATGCCCTATACTACGAAATCCGTAGAGGAAAAATAATTCACAAAATATTTTATATAATAAAACAAAAAGTGAAGTGAAAAAGAAAAACCAGAAAAAAAGAAAAACATACAAAGAAATAAAATAAACCTGAAGTATTTTATATAATAAAACAAAAAGTGAAGTGAGAAAGAAAAATCAGAAAAAAGAAAATATATAAAGAAGGAAGAACAACTTTACGAGGCAAATATCATCCATGTCGAAAGCCCCAACGTGTTCGATAATAAAGAAGACAATACAAAAATTCAAGACAAGACATCAAGGAGAAAACCAACGCCAAAAACCATATTACATACCAGAAGCAGACACAGAAAACATCATGAACATCCAACAAACAGCAACAGCAACAGCAGCAGAAGCAGCCGCATCAAATGGTAATAATAGTAGGACTATTAAATACGAATATGTTACAAAATAGTGTTAATAATAGTTCATTAAGAGTCTTAGAACTCAACCCATTAAAATATATAGAAAGACTTTCGACTTTTGATGGAACAACGGAAGATCTCCCAATATTTTTAAACAATGTACACGACATAATCCCCACACTATTGACTTATAACGAACAAAGTCAGAGAATGTGTATTAATCTTTTGAAATCGAAATTCATAGGCCGAGCAAGACAGGCCATAGAAATCCACACACATCTAACGAAATGGATAGATATAAAAGCAATGTTGTTAGAAAATTTCGGTGGCTTCAAAATTAGTTACCAATTGTATGAAGATTTAAGAAGTTCCCAATTTCGTGGTGATGTCTTAAAATTTTACAATTACATTCAAAAAACACTTTCTTTTCTTAATCAAAAATGTCTTCAAGAAGGAAATCACTTAGATATTCCGAGAAACAACGAAACAGCCTTACAAATTTTTAAAGAAAAGTTACCAGTTCACATGAGAACGATTTTATATTCTTTAAAGCCTTCAAGTATGGAGTCAGCACTTCATGAACTTTCCCAAGCACAATTTGTTAACAACAGCTTTGATTTTAAAAATAATGAAACAGCAAATAAAAACAACAATTTTAAACATATATGATAATAAGAATAATAATAATAAGAGAAGCAATTGGCAACCTAAACCATTCCACTCTCAAAATAATTTTTCAAACCAAAGACAGTATAATCAAAATTACCAAAGACCAAATGAAAATAGACAACAATATAAACAATATCCACAAAAAATTGAACCAATGGATATAGATCCAAGCTCATCTCAACTTAGACGTTTTAATCCTCCTAAAAACAATTTTATTAGAGAAGAACCTTACAATGAAGCAAATTTTCAATATGTAGCCTCGGAGACACTAAACTAGGTTTACCCTATATCAGATTAACCAAAGAAAATACAAGTATAAGACTATTAATAGATACCGGTGCAACTAATAGTATAATAAACGAAGAAGATACACCGCCACAATGTTTAAAAAGTAGAATTTATCCATTAACAATTAAAACAGCAGGTAACCCTATAACTATTTATAAAGACGCTATTTTCCCCAAAGAAAAATTCGCTTTACCAGTCTAAGAAGACACCGAATTTCAAATTTATAACTTTTCTAATGAATATAACGGTTTATTGGGTAATAATATAATAATCCCTAACAATGGTATTATATTTTACAAAGAAAAATTATTAAAACTAAATGAAAGAACATTTCCAATTTTTTTTAATAAAACTGAAGAATTTGAATATGAAAATTCAATTAACCATATGAATCACATTAAAGAAGATTTTAGTATACCAAATTTCACGAACGAATTACGCACAGATCATCTTAATAATGAGGAAAAATCTGAATTATTAAAAATTTGTAATCAAATTAATCAAACTTTTTATCACAAAGGCGATGATTTAACTTTTACTAACTATGTCAAACACAAAATACCTACTGATGATAATTCACCTGTATACACCAGAATATATAGATACCCTGAGTTTCATTAAAAATAAGTTGATCGACATTTTAAAGAAATGTTAGAACAAAAAATAATTGAACCTTCAACATCTCCTTATAATGCTCCTATTTGGGTGGTACCAAAAAAGGAAGACTCGAATGGAAACAAAGAATGGAGAATAGTTATCGATTACCGTAGATTAAATCTTAAAACTAAAGAGGATAAATTTCCTATTCCTAATATTGATGCAATACTTGACAAACTTGGACATTGTAATTATTTTACCACACTAGATCTTACTAAAGGATTTTATCAAATTGAAATAGAAGAAAACGATAAAGAAAAAACAGCATTTAGCACACTTTCTGGACATTATCAGTTTTTACGAATGCCATTCGGTTTAAAGAACGCACCTGCAACTTTTCAACGATTAATGAATGAAGTACTAAAAGATCACATAGGCAAAATCTGTTACGTATACCTAGATGACATAATAATTTTTTCTACAAATCTACAAGAACATATAACACATATTAAACTAATATTGAACGTTTTAAGAAAAGCAAACCTCAAAGTATCCCTTAACAAATCAGAGTTCATGAAACATGAAACCGAATTTCTTGGGCATATAGTAACACCAAATGGTATAAAACCAAATCCCAAAAAAATTGAAATAGTAAAAAACTTTCCCATACCCACTACAGTTAAAGAAATTCAAGCATTTCTTGGATTAACCGGATGTTATCGTAAGTTTATACAAGACTACGCAAAAATTATTAAACCTTTTACACTTTGTTTAAAAAAGAACGCTAAAATAGATATAAAAGATAAAAATTATGTAGACGCATTTCTAAAACTTAAAACAATGATGACGGACAATATTATGAACAGACATCCAGACTTTTCAAAAGAATTTATACTTACTACAGATGCATCAAACTTTGCCATAGGCGCAGTTCTTAGTCAATCACACGGACCATTATCTTTTGCATCAAGAACATTAAACAAAAACGAACAAAACTATTCTACAATAGAAAAAGAATTGCTAGCAATTGTATATGCAACGTCTCAATTTCGGCATTACCTTTACGGTAGAAAATTCACAATTAAAACTGACCATAGGCCTTTAATATGGTTACAAAATTTTAAAGAGCCAAATTCAAAATTGCAACGCTGGAAAATTAAACTAGAAGAATATGATTTCAAAATTGAATTTATACAAGGCAAAGAGAATAAGGTAGCAGATGCTCTTTCAAGAATTAAAATAGAAGAACCAAAACTAAACATATTAGAAGAAGATTTAAGAACTAATCATAGTGCGCAAGAAGATAATTCTCTTTTTATACCTATTAGCGACAAACCTCTTAATTACTTTAAGAGACAAATTGTACTTGATTCCAACGCAAATGGAGATCAAACAATTATATTCCCGCATGTTGGTAAAAGACGAATAACCTTTAAAAACACTAATCCGAATGAAGAATTATACTTACAAATAATAAAAGAAATTGATATAAGTATTACAAACACTATATATATTGAAAATGATACAACGTTTAACGAATTCCAAAATGTATGGATACGAGAAAATAAAATAGGAAAGAAGAATATGTTATTAAGAAGCACAAAAATTTTAAAAGATTTAAACATAAAAGATGGGTATGAAATAATAATCAAAACACACAAAGAATTAAATCATATTGGAATCGAAAAACTTTATTTAGAACTGGCAAGAAAATATTATACTCCTAATTTTAAAGAGTTAATAAATAAAATTTTAAACAAATGTAATTTTTGTATGACAAAAATAGATAGGAAACCATTCAAATTACCTTACGAAAAAACAGTTACACCTAAAGGACCACACGAACATTATCATTTGGATATCTGGTTCAGAGACAAAAATAGAAAATACCTTACATGTATTGATAAATTTTCTAAATATGTTGCAGTGGAACAAATAAAAAATAAAAGATACGTAGATATTATGAACGCTATGACAAAAATATTTTCATATATGACTAAACTCAAACTTATTACTTTAGATAATGAAAATGCCTTTATGGCAGAAACCCTAAGAAACTTTTTGTCAAACAATGACATAGAAATACATTACTGTACAGCCAACAGACATACCGGCAATTCAGACATTGAAAGATTTCATAGTACCCTAAACGAACAACTTAGAATTCTATCTCAGGTAGAAAAAACAGATGATCCATTTCCATTAATAGATCAAGTTATTAACATTCTCTCAATTTATAATAACACCATACATTTGACAACTAAGGAAAGACCTATAGACATCCATTTAAATAAGGTAAATAATGAAGTAGTATATAAAAATATAGAAGAAAAAAAAGAAAAAGTACTAAACAAATTAAACGAAAAAAGAAAAGATGTTGATATAAACGAACATTTTATAAAAACAACAACTCAAGAACGTATTAAGAATAAAATTGTACCTCGATATAAAAAGGCAGAAGTAATAAATAAAACTAATAAGAAATATAAAATTAAAGAAGCTAAACGCTTACTCCATAAAGATCAATTCAGGAAAACTAAAAAGTTTCAAGAAAATATATCATTCCATTCTAGATCATCTGGTGAGAGCATATCGAACAATGCAACTTTCGGAGAAAATTCTGAAAATAATTACCATATTGATGACCCTGACAACTCTTAGCACAGCACATGCAGAATTAGAAATTATCGACCTAAATAAAGGAAACGGTTTTGCAACAATCCAATTAGAAGAATCCTCAATTATCAAAAGATATAATACGATCCTTCACATTATTAATTTAACAGAATATAAAAGAAACATAGAAATAATGGAAAGAAACATTTAAAGATTACCCGAGGAAAATAGTTGCTTAGAAAGAAAAATGCTAAAAATACGCAATGAATTTCAAATCCTTTTACCACATCCTACAGTTAATAGACAAAAACGTGGACTCTTCAATATGGTAGGTACAGGATTACAATTCTTATTTGGTACAATGGACGAGATAGACAAGACATAGAAGAACATCTAAAAATAATAGAAACAAACGATCATAATGAAATTCTAAACCTAAATAAACAAATTATAATCAATGACAAATTTAACAAACAAATTAAAATTCTCACCGATACTCTTAACAATGAAACTAAAGAAATAATAAAGAAACTAGATAATTTCATAGGAACTTATGATTATGAAAAAGATATAGCTAAAATTCAATATGAAACAAAATTAAGAGAAAATCTTGAATACTTGCATGAAGATATTGAGAAAATTAAAGAAGTAATAATGACCTCTAGATTAGGAGTACTTAGCAGAGATATTCTAACTACAGTAGAAATAGAACATCATAACATTTAATTAAACAATTTAGAAGACATACAATTAAGTCTTGCTTTATATAAGAACAACATAATTTTTGTAATCAAATTACCTGTATTTACAAATGAAACATATCAAAAATTATATATACAACCAATACCTAATAAATATAACAATATGCAATTGAAAATAAATAAACATTTATATTTAACAAATAACCAAATTATGTATGAAGATACAAAATATCTAAAAAAATTAAGAGAAATAAAAGATAATTGTATTGAAAACCTTTTTAACAAACACATGCATTGTAACTTTATAAAAAATGAAAATGAAAAGATTTTAGAAATAGGTAACAATAACCTTATACTTATCAATGTTAAACAACAAGAATTGAACCAAACATGTAATAAACAAAGGATTTTTGTTAAAGGAAATTATCTTCTTAAATTCCAAAATTGTCAAATACGAATAAATAATGAAATTTATGAAAAAAACAATTACAAATATGAACCAATAATTCCTAACACCATCTTAAATATCAATTTTACCAAAATAGAAGATTTGTCATTCAAAGAATTAGATTACGAAAACATAAACAATGTAAAAGAAATAGAAGAGTTGAAATATAATTATAAGAAATCAAACCTAACGATATATTTAATCATTGTAATCATTGTAACCACTTTAATAATTTATGTTTGTATACAAATAAAAAATTATAAAAGGAAGATAAATAATGTAAATCTTCCAACGGTCTCATTTCAACCATTAGAAGAATCTAAAGGGGGAGGAGTTATATCAGAGCACACTTGTGCGTCCCCATAAATCTTAAGTAATATGAGAACACACTTGTGTATCTCCATACAAATAAAGTAAACAAAAAAGGGATATGAGAACTATTAAGATATGATACAGTATCAACACTTCTTGGCCTAACCAAGAATTATTCTTTGTATATAATAAAAAATATTCTTTAAATTATTGCATCATCCGCAGACAAACTAAGATTTGCTGCGTTAGCAAGTAAGTTGTATAAAAAGGGATCGTTCGATCTCAAACTGTTCAGATCTAATATTCATCTCGACGTATAAGCTAAAGATTTCCCCCACCAGCAGCGGTAAGGGATCTGAGGCTTAAATTGAATAAAAGTGACAATTTTTTAAATACAAATCTTTGTCTTTTATTTTCTGTTCTCCGGTGGAGAACAGATAGAATATGTTTTTTAGTATATCGGCGATACTATAATATAAATTATATGTGTACAAAAAAAAAAAAAAATATATAAATATTAAAGTTCATTACTCAAACGGATTGTGGTAGTGTAGAAAAAGCCACAACGCGCAAAAAAAGTGTACTCAAAAATTATAGAAAACGGATTGCGGTAGTGTAGAAAAAGCCACAACGCGAAAAAAATATTTTTTACTCAAAAATTATAGAAAACGGATTGTGGTAGTTAAAGAAGAAGCCACAACGCGAAAACAAAATTTTAACTCAAAAATAATGCAAAACAAATTGTGGTAGTTAAAAAAAAGCCACAACGCGAAAAAAGAAAATTTTAACGCTTTTATTGAACTATTAATAAGAGGCTTATAAAAACGTTCACATGCCAAAATTCGCACCGCACACCATACCAGCTGCATTAAAATTTAACAAAAAGGAAGGAGAATCAACAGAATCAGCAGCAATTCAACAAATAAGAGGAAAAACAATAGAGGAAGAAAAATCTGAAGAAAGTCAACCAGCGATGAATTTAGAAAATCAGGTAAAAATGGCGTCAATAAATATCGATCCCTTAAAATTAATAAAAAATTTACCAAACTTCAATGGTAAATCTTGCAGTTTAATTATATTCATAAAAAAATCAGAATTTATAATAAACGTGACAAGCTCATACAATGAGGCAGCAAAAGAATTTATAGTTAATGAAATAAAATCTAAAACAACAGATTTCGCCTTAGATGTAGTTTTACGGAGTGGCGACCCAAGCAATTGGCAGGAAATAATAAAAATATTAGTTAGAAATTTTGGTGAAAAAGAATCCTTATTAAAATTAAAGGAGCAATCTGACAAAGTGTATTCAAAAAATATTACACAACTTTATAATTTATATTCAGACATTCTCTGTAGATTAAATAATAAATATTATCTTTCGGAAGATAAACCAGTAGAGTATAATCCTAGCAATAATGAAGCGTCATTATTAGCTAAATTTTGTGAAAAAATCACACCAAATGCTAGTTCGATTATAATTAATCACAACATACAAACTTCTATAAATTAGAATCTTGTCATTGGACAAAAGAAGAAAATAATAATAGTAATGATAGAAATATTCGAAGTTATAGAACTGGAAATAACAATAATAATTTTAATGATAGATACAAAAACAATTTTAACAATAATAAAAATTACAAAATTAATAATTTTAATCCAAACTATAGAAACGATAGGAATTATAGAAATGAATCTGGGAAGATAGCAATAAATAGAAATCAGAATAATATCGGTCAGAATTTTTATAGAAACAATCAAAATTATAGGCAACCAAATAGGAGTGGCAATTTTTCTAATCAGTATAGTAATCAGAATCCATTCACACAAAATAAAAGAAACATTCCAGACCCAATGGAAGAAGATCATATTACTCCAAACACATCAAATACATGCCTCAGCAGACCATTACCCTGCATAGATGTTCATATTTTAAATAAAAAACTTAGATTTTTAATAGACACAGGAGCAGCGACTTCTGTTTTAAAGGAAAATATATTTCCTAGAAACTTTGAAAGTAGATTAGTAAAACCAGTAACCCTGAAGACATTATATAAAAATAATTTAGTAAAAATGAAAATAATTTTACCGTTACCAAGTGAATTCAATTAAAAAGATTCAACTATGGAATTTTTAATTACTCCAATATCTAACAGTTCTTTCGACGGAATTTTAGGAAATAAAATCCTGATTCTCCTACAAGCTGAGTTATCATATTTTACTCATACTTTGAACATTAATAATATTGAAATCCCATTGCTTTCAAAACCCAAAGATTATACTTTAGATATTTATATTCAAGATTTGTCAAGTAAACAAATAAACTTATGTAGTATTAGTTAATAGAACCTTACATGAATATTGACGAAAAGAAAGCTCTCAATCAAATAATAAAGTATAACAAACAATTATTTTATCAAGAAGGAGATATTTTAACTAACGTAAATGAAGTAACACACAAAATAGAAACAAAAGATGACAAGCCAATATATTCACGCCTATATAGATATCCAGAAATACATAAAGAAGAAGTTGATAGACAAATAATTGAAATGTTAGAACAAGGCATAATAAAAGAAAGTAGCAGTCCATATAATGCTCCTATCTGGTTCGTACCCAAAAAGATAGACAACTCGGGACTTAAAAATGGCGTATCGTCATAGATTATAGAAAGCTTAACGAAGTAACCGTGGAAGACAAGTTTCCTATACCTAATATTGATGATATTTTTAGTAAATTGGGAAAAGCAAAATATTTTACTACGTTAGATCTAGCTAAAGGTTTTCATCAGATATTGGTGAATCCTAAAGACAGACATAAAACCGCTTTTTCAACAGCTAATGGCCATAACGAATTTAATCGGATGCCATTTGGATTAAAAAATGCCCCCGCTACTTTTCAGCGAATGATTAATCACGTCTTAGAAGGACTTGTAGGAAAAATATGTGTAGTTTATTTAGATGATATTCTTATATTTAGTACACCACTAGAAGAACATATTTGTTCATTTAATAAAATATTTTAGAAACTTAAACAACATAATTTAAAAATACAAATAGAAGGGCAAGTTTTTTAGCAAAAATACAGAATATTTAGGGCATATAATTACTACTAATGGAATAAAGCCCAACCCAGAGAAAATAAAAGCAATTGATAAAAAACCGATTCCTTGTACAACAAAACAAATAAAATCTTTTCTAGGACTAACAGGTTACTACAGAAAATTTATTCAAGATTATTCAAAAGTAGCAATACCAATGACCAAATATCTTAATAAAGGAGTAAAGATTAATATTAAGGACCCAGAATATATTACAGCTTTTGAAGAACTTAAATTACTCATATCTAGTGATCCAGTTTTAAAATATCCTGATTATACAAAAGAATTCGTATTAACAACAGATGCATCCAATTATGCAATCGGATCTGTTCTTTCACAACCAAATCACCCAATATGCTATGCATCTCGCACTCTTAACGAACATGAACGCAAATATAGCACTATTGAAAAATAATTATTAAGTATTGTATGGTCAACAAAATATTTCAGACCTAACTTTACGGTCGCAAATTTAAAATACGAACTGATCATAGACCTTTAATATGGTTAAGTAACCTTAAAGAACCAAACTCACAGCTTCAGAGACGAAAATGTAACGGGAAGAATGGGATTATCCCGCTACGAAAAATAAAAATTTAAAAATAATTAATCTTTAACTCATACTCGAGATTTTGATTGGAAAATAAAAATCAATTAAATGATTTAATTTCGCGTTAAATGCCGAATATGAATTAAAAATAACTATTACAATTCTTAATAAAAAGAGGGTGCTTGATGGTGTATATGACTGAGAGAGTCGGTCGACTAAAAAGTCCCAAAAGACCAGAAAGACCAGAAAACCCTAAACACTAGGCGAAGTTTCACTAAATTACTACCTATGTCTCAGTTGCAATATATCTCCTTCTTTATCTTATTCATTTCTGTAGCGGAAGAGAAAAATCCCTATTCGGATCCTACTCCATAAAATTAAACGAGATTGTAGTCGGTTGAGAAAAGCAGGGGATGAAGTGATGCTCGTGACCATTCGCCACTCGACAGTGGTGGATGGTCCGAAGGATCCCTTCGATCTCTTCTCACAGTCGAGTACTTCTCGACGTATGTTGGTGTAATATACGTATCTCAAAGACACCACGGATCGATAAACCTTACGTCAGATTTACGATCTGGCGCAGTCAGATGATCTCCACAGATTTCAAAAATAGTACTCCATCTACTTTATAATGTCTTGGAAATAACTTGATCTGACTTCGAAAACACGAGAACGGAAGAGAGTAAGAATTCTGAGACTGTATTGTAAAGTTGTAAGAGGAGTTTTTAATTCCCCTACCTATCATGCCCGATAGATCTCGAAACCTATCCCAAAATTACCTACTACAACACTTCTCCATAAACGAATCCAAAACCTATCCATCCTACCAACTTTTAGTATCTTCTCCAAAGATAGGGCACGTCCAAGCCTGGATGAATAGGGTGACTATCGCTACACCGCTGCTTCAGGTCTGCAAAATTCGCCGGGGCCGAACACGTCGGTTCAGGGAAGTGGGTGGTGCTGCAGGAGCGAAAGTCGGTGTCACATCTATTAGACCTGGAGTCTTGCTGAATGTTGACTCTATTAAATTTGTAAAAAGCTATGCTGAAAAGCAAAGGGGCCGAGTACAGAGAGGAGTGGATTGATAGAATTCAAAATGAATGATGGAAATTTTTGGTGGAAGTACGAGTGTTAACAGAAAGTCGAGATGATGATGTTATATCTCTAAGGATTGCCTAACCCAACCCAACCTATGCCTTATTTCATCCTTGGAATTTTTCTAAGGCCCTATTGTGTTGGGAAATCAGGTGAAGTTTATTTCCCTTAAGTACCACGCTTCCCTACCTAAGTGTCTTTGTCAGAGACTAGTCCTTCAAGGACACTACCCATTGATATTTTTGCTGGTACGAATCTTGTGCAAAAATATCCCGCGATCAAACGAATATTCAAGAAGAATGGAATGTATTCTATATTGCTCTCACATTGTTACATATGTATGTTGCGTTGTCGTCGCCGCCTTCGCACTGACTTGGCCTCAGCCACGCCTCTCCACTGAAGCCTTTAGTCAATCATGGTATCTGAAATAAATTTTTGGATAACCAGAATAAACTTCCCACGAATGATAGCAGCCTTCGTCATGACCTACCAATGATTGAAAACTCAAAATTTAACTTCATAAAATTACTTAACATTTTATTTTAAATAAATCTTAATCTAACAAAATTAAGTTTCTAATATTTATTCATAAAAGAAATGAATCCTAATCAGAAGTTTCCAATTTACTTAAAATTCGTTTTCTCAAACTAAATTATTATTCAAAAAAATTCTTTGTAATCTTCTAACAATTTTTCTCAATGAATTTTATTTTTATTCTCTCATTAATTTTTCTCAAGAAATTAGCATATGTTTTCTTTATAACATCTCGAAAACTGACTTTAATTTGTTCTTAATATCTCGACTGTAAAACAATATTTGCCTTCTTAATACTTCGCCTATTTAGACGATGTGTGGTTATCAAAACAAAAAAAAATCAATGGAACCTGTTCCATTGATACAAATTATGACGTATAGTCGAATCTCAAAACGAAACAAAAAGATAAATTATCTTTCGAAAATTCTCCAAAAGATTTCTCTCAGCAAAAAAAAAATTTTCTTGCTTAAAGAAATCTTTATTTGAGGATTAGCGAAACTAATCACTGCCCCTCGGTCGCGATATGAAACGGACTACTCCGACGAATAGTCGTTTTATGACACAAAAGCCTAACTCGATTTTGCAAAACGGATCCCAGAATCGTTCGCTTCCTTAATAATCTTTGTTGTGGCCTCTTATCTATGTATTGTTTGCACAATTTTAGACAAGGTCGACGATTTACGAGCCCAGATTAAAAGGACTAACTGATTCTTCAAACGCGACTAATTATCATTAGTATTAAGTTAACCGAACTAAACGCGTTAGGTAAGTACCTATATTTGACAATTTCCAAAATTATTTCGAACAAATGTTCAAAAAAAAAAGTTCTGATTACTCAGACTTTCAAAAACAAAACAAATTAAAATTATCTCAGTTTAATTTCAAAACAATTTCAGATTTGTTGTATCCGAATCTCAAAAAAAAAATTATTATTATACTTCAAAAAAAAAAAACTTCAGTGTATGTACTTGTATTCGTAAGTATTGTTACCAAATTACATTAATTTATAATTGATCTTTACGTTCTGTTCATGAATCGTTAAAGTCACTTATACACTTTATTAACAAAAAAAAACTTTACATAAAAATTGCTTTCATTTCAGCTCAAATACAAAAATTTTACTTGAAATTGATTCAAGTCTTCAATAGGCAACCGAAGTTAAGTGTAAAAAACCTCTATTGTGGACTTGGATAAATTTCACTTCACAAATATTTTTTATTGAAGGATATTTGCATCCATATTGCACTACACACTACAAGTAAGTACACTGTATTTAATTAGCTTTAACTTTAAACAAAATTCCCGAATTATATTTTCGTTGATTACTTTATTTTTACTTTATTTTTCTTTTCAGGACTTTCAACCGAGATTATCTTTATGGCGGACTCAGGTAGGTACTAAGTAAGTATTTTAGTTGTCGATTATCGTTTTATTATTTTTATGATCGAATGTTGTCTTTGTCAAGACGGGATTCTCACACTTCGTTTACGTAGGTATCAGTAATTTCTTTACGATAGGCCAATAAAATAAATAAAATTATTTGTTTACTTTTTCATTGTAACCATAGAAACTTCTGTATACTCAATTTTCAAATACTATAAATCTTTTTATATTTACAGATACTTTATACCAGATCAATTTTATATTTTTGGTATATTTTTTTGCACCAATGATAAGGTGTTTTTATGTAGGTACACAAATTGATATTCAAAAAAATTTTTTGTTTCGTATTGAACGTATTCAAATGTAATTTATAATTTTTTTGCAAATATCTAATTGTATCCTATACCTATCTATATTTTGTAAATAAAAATAAATAACTACCATACCCCATCCTTGATACATAAATTTACTTAAATTCGTCCTGCTTATAGTTGACTCCAGCAGGGGTTCATTGCAGTTGATTCGCTTGATGATTTTGATGTTTCCAACACTTGGAATGAATCTGTGATTCCCACGATGAGATGTCGGGTCCTACGTGCTGATGATGAATCGGTGTAAGTTAATTTTTCAGAATTTATTGATTTGCTGACGTTTTGTTGTTTTAATATTTTTAGGCTCCTGGACGGAAACCAGATGACGTTGACCGAGTGGTGGGCTCCTTTCGTGATTTCAATGCAATAGGCTTTTAGGAGCCATACATTGATTGCAGTCTCGTCCGACTTGATGTACACCACCCGGAACGTATCTGTGCGAAAATAAGAAAAATTTTATTAGCGATTTCGTTAATGCATTTTTTCGATACAAAGACATTGATTGTGTCTTCTTTTTTTTTTGTTCATGAAGAAATCTTTTTGCATCTGAGGACGACAAAAAAAAGATCTTCTTGTTTTTTTTTATGTAATTTTATTTTGCAGGTTTTTTTTTTTCTTCGTTTATTTTCTTGCTTTTCTGATAGGTAAAAATTATGGTTTTATTATATGTAAAATTTGTGAATTTTCGTGTTAAAATTTTCATATTTTTACCTGGTTTTTCTGCGGTAATTTTGCGTATGTTCTGATGAATGATTTCACGACCAAGTTTCGTTTCCACAGCACTGTGGTTTCGAATAGAATTCCTGCTTCTTTGTTCGTGATGTTTTTTGGTTATTTGGATCTTTCTGGAAGGTGGTTTTGGAGTGGCATTTTTAGCAACCCAACGACCAAACTTATCCGTACGTTGTTTTTTTAATTGTCCACCATGAATTCTCTTTCGATTCCACTTGCTCGTGGTAATTCGTGGACACATGTGTTTTTTCTATATGAATTTTTTCAGAAAAACGTGGCATTTTCATATTAATGGATTTGTTTTAATTATTTTTTTGCAATTTTCTCGTTTAATTTGAACGATTATATTTTGGTTATTTCTTGGAGCATGTAATCACGAATTTTTTGACATGGGGGTGGATTTTACACAAAAGAATAGAAAAATCTTACCTTGTACTTTAATCCACTAATTTGATTCCGGTGCTGCTCCTTACTTTTTGGTTGATTTTATCTTGTGTTCTTATTTTATTTTTCTTTAGAACTTTTAGTTTCTTTATTTTACTTACTTCACTTGATCTTTTTCTTAGTTTTATTAATTTTACTGATTTTCACTTTTAGCTTTTTGTTTTTGCGTCTGACTTGGTCGAATTAGAAATCGCGAATGTCGTTGTTCGGCTCGTTTACGCGGCACGTCACGTCTATCAGCGCTTCCACAACTGTACTTTTAGGCGGTTGACTGATTTTAAATTTATTGTAGACAGACTTATTATTGAGTGTTGGTCCTTTTTCTTCTCATTAGGAAGATTGATTGCTTCTCGAATTTTATTTCGTCCATCTTTTTTTCCATTGAACGACACTCGTAGATTCTTTCGAGATTCGGTAGATTTGTTTATATGCGTGACTAACTTGAATTGATTTTGTCTGTGTGTGAACATTTTTCCTATAGGATTTTTTTGTTACTTGCAAATTTGTCATCGCGTATTACATCCACTTTTGCGCCTTATTTGGAGATTATTGTTTTTCTCATTCTTACTCGTATGATTGATAGCGTGAATATTTTTATGCTGAAGAAATGTTCTTTTCTTTTCTTTTCGTCGTTTTTATGTTACTTACAGGGTTCGGATGAAATGAACAGATTTATTTAGCTTGAATTTGTAACTACTAGGTGAGTATAAATTTTTCCTTTTATTTCAGGTTTTATGTTTTCCAGATACTTTTCGTGTTATATTTTGACGAATGACGTAGGTATGTATATAGGTACATGTACACGGTTGATTAGAGAATTTTAAACAACTAAACAGATTTGTTGTATAAGTACTATTTTTGGACCTTTTCTAACTTAGGTAATTATTTTGATCACATTTTGTGATGAATATTTTACCAACAATAAACTACTTATTTTTGAGTCTAAAACTGAGGTATGTCTGTTTATACTAAGGTTTTAAACTTGAATTAAAACGTAAGTATTTTCCTACATTACTTTTTCTTCACTTTTTGACGGGGAAATAATTAGTTTTTATATACCTCTGAATATTCTTTCTATGGCTCTAAGTCACCTATTACATAAATACATGCAGTATTCTTTGTTAAAACAAAATTGGATCTTTTCGTTAGTACGTCTTCTGGCTACAAATATCATATTTGTTCAAAACATTTCGGTACATTTTCAATCTCACTAAACGTTTACGCATCTAATCTTTTGTTACAGCATTTTTATTTGTGTGAATTTCCACCCTGTTGACTGGGCATTTTATTTCTCATCTTAAATGACGAGTGTTTCAGCTAACTTGTTATTGCTATCTACTACTAGATGGTTATTTTATAGTTTCAGTATTAGTTCGAATGGGGTTGGTGTATTAAGTAAATTTATTCGTTATTATAGGAATCGACTTAGTATCCTTTTTGTTATACTTCGAACAACTTTTCTTAAAATAATCTCGTGGAGATATTAAATTTTGTTTTGAAGATATTTTATGTGTACATAAATTTTCAAGTTGGATCGTATTTTTATAGCATTATGCCATTTCTTATCCATACGTGTATGGATGTTAAAGAAGAATTTCTTAAGTTTGCTACAGTGGGTGTAGAAATGGATTTTCCTACAAAACATCTTCAATGTTCCTGGTGCCAACAGGTACATTGATGATGGAAACGAAAATCGTTGTTTACGATGCTTCTCATTATATATACTCTTCAATCAACTCCAAATTAATTAATTGCTACCCACGACCCTCATGTGTCTCATGCACCAGGCTGAGCAGCTGGCGATGACACTTATCAACACAAAGAAAATTGTAAAATCCACAAAAGAATCGTCTATGACTTTTCGATTGCTTCATTTACGGAGGTCTTTAGTATGCACTACAGTCTCGAAACCATTCGCATCTTTAACCTTGTATAGGTTATTGCCTACGATTTTTATAACTTTTGTCTTCACAAATTTAGGACACAGCTTTGCATTACGATGTTTGCTTGCGTCACTTAATACAAAATTTCGACGAAATACGTCGTCTCCTATATTGAACGTAATTGTTCTGCTTTTAAGATTGTATATTTTCTCATAATTTGCATGTGCTTGGTTAAGTGCCGTTTTCAAATATGAATGAAGGATGTTCATCCTCGATGTCTTTGGTAACCAATCGATTTCTGACTGGTTGAGTCCACCGAGTTTCCTTAGCAATGCATAGTCTGCCCCATGTTCTATCATACGTTGGCCGAACAAGGCTTCGTAAGGGGTCATGCCAATTGCACTATGCAACGAGGTGCGTAAAGCACTACTAATGAAGGATAGGTGCTCATCCCAGTTGAGTTGTTTGGTATCGATATAGGCCCTGACAGCGCTCAGAATTGAGCTGTTCACTCGTTCACTAGCATTCATTACTTATAAATTGCGAGCCATTATCTGATAATAAACTCTCCGGAACTCCAAATATTAGAAAAATTTCATCCACTAAAAATTTTATTACTTCTGAAGTAGTTGCCTTTTTCAGTGGTTTAATGAATACGAATTTTATTAGTTGGTCTAACGCAATAATTATGTAGGTATTACCTCTCCTAGATCTAGGGTATGGACCTAAGAAGTCTATATACATATGTTGGAAAGGTCTTTCCACTTCGAAACCTTTCCCCATTTCAGTTCTAAGAACAGAATTTGGTGCCTTTGTAGTTTTGCAAATTTCACAATTGTTCACATACATTTTAACTTGGGCTGCCATTGCTGGCCAATAAAATTGGTTACGAAGACGATGAAGGGTCTTGGTGATACCACCATGCGATGCCTGAGGCGGGCAATGAGCCGCAATTATCAACTTTTCGCCCAACTGCGATGGAATCCATATCTTCCAAGCCAAATCGTCTTGAATCGGATTACCTGTCACGTGCCTGACTTTCTTGTATATGAAGCCATCAGATACTTGCAAGTCAGGGAGACGATCTTTATTTTTATTAATGTGTTCCACGATCTGAAGGTATTCTTCCGACTTGAAAGACGGATCCTTTAAATCGAGATGTAACATATTAAGTGGACATGAATTTTCGATGGGTGTTTCTAGGGAAGATAAACGTAAGGCCTCCACTTCATGCACTCTCGACAGGGCATCGGGCACAGCGTTTAACGTACCTTTTCTATGCTCCACCGAAAATTCGAAGCTTTGAAGCTTCAAACTCCACCGAGCTAGACGTCCGGTTGGGTCCTTAAGACTCATCAACCATCTCAGGCTCGCATGATCAGTGATCACCAAGAACCTGTAACCTTCTATGTATGGTCTGAACTTATAAATGCCTCTTACGGCTGCGAGACATTCTCGCTCTGTAACTGAGTAGTTACGTTGCGCACTATTTAATTTTTGTGAATAGTAATAAATGGGGTATTCTGCGCCAGTCTCATCTCTTTGGCACAGCACGCATCCGATTCCAGTGGCTGAAGCGTCGCATAGAATTACGAATTGCTTACTGAAATCGGGGTTGCGGAGAACTGGCGCCGAAGTTAAAGCTACTTTAAGCTTGTTGAAAGCTTCTAACGCCTGTTCGTCGAACTCAAACTTGCTTTTTTTCTTTAACGTGTCGGACATCGGTCCGGCTACCTCAGAAAAATTCTCGATGAATCGCCGGTACCAACCAGCCATTCCAAGGAATCGATGTACTTGACGTACAGTCGTTGGTACCGGGAAATCGAGAATTGCAGAAATTTTGGACGGGTCTGCTTTGAGGCAGCCACGCCCTACGACATAACCTAAGTATTGCAGTTCTTCGAAACAGAAGCGCGACTTTTCCGCATTTATTGTGAGTCCTGCCTCGTCTAGCCTCTTTGCTACGACTTCTAAAACAGCAATATGTTCATCAAAAGTTTTGGAAATGACCAACAGGTCATCCAAATAAATGAAAACTTGATCTCTCAAGTTGGACGGGATAACTTTATTCATAAGATTTGTCAAACTCTGAGCGGCGTTGGAGAGTCCAAACGGCATCACCTTGAACTGGTATAGTGGACGACCTGGTACAGAAAAAGCAGTTTTTTCCCTCGACATCTCCTCCAACGGTACTTGCCAGTACGCATCTTTCAAATCCACGCTAGAAATATAGCGTGTCTCTGAAAGTCGTGCTAACAAACCTTCTATATGCCCAATTGGACTTTGTTACGGAGTTGACTTTCCGAAAATCCAAGCACATTCTGTTTTTGCCGGGTTTCCTCACCAATACAACAGGTGAGGACCATGGGCTTGAACTTTCTTCGATCACTCCCAAAGAAATCATGCGGTCCACTTCAGCGTATACCAAAGCTTGTATCGCTGGAGAGATAGGGTAATGTCGTTGCTTAATAGGCAACGCATCGCCAGTGTCTATACTGTGTTCCATAAGGTGTGTTCGTCCGAGTCCACGCTCAGCGAATGACGGAAAAAGTTTTACAGTGTTTTTCAACACAACGGACTGTTCTGCAGTTAGCTCACACTCAGAGAAATTAGGTTTCTCTAAAGCTATCTCAGAAATATTTTCTTTAAACGGTATGATGTGGGGCGCTATCTCAAATAGGGCCCAGAAATTTACTCCCAAGTAGAGTTTCTGCGTTAAAGAAGGTACAATAAATAAGTCGATGGTATGTGTTTTGCCATTAAAAGAAATTTTTTTTTTAACTACTCCTACCACTGGTTGTTGTTTTCCATCAGCTGTAGCTATGTTAGTGGAAAATTTTTGACAAGAGATGTTTTTGCTTTCTAAAATTTCTAAGGCTCCTTTACCTAAACAACTGACGCTTACTCCAGAGTCGAGCAAACCGTACCACTCTTCATTGAATAATTCTACTTGAATGTAAGGACGGGGATCGTCCTTGTAATTTGACAATTTTGTCGAAGACACTACTTTATAAATTTTTCTTTTGTTACTAAATTTAGTTCTCAAAGCTTCTACTTTCTTTAAATGTTTGGGATATGTATTGTATATATTCTTTTTCTAGTTATATTGTATTCTATTTGCCTTTGATGTAAGGACTTTAAAGGTCTAAGCCTAGGGATCCTAAAATTAGTGAATGCTGATTTCAAAATATTTTTAGTTTCAGGGTTTTTTAAAATTGTAATTTTATCAGTTTTTTCAGTGTTTATAATGGAACCCCCTGAGTTGCCCATCTTGGCCAACTCCCTCTCGGTCGAATGTTGGCTCGTTGACGAGTTTCCCGGACACATTTTACAGTTTGGTGACAGAACCTCTGGTTTGCCACAACGATAACAGAAAATTCTTCGCTGTAAATCTGCACAATCTCTGAATGTATGACCTGGTTTTAAACAGTTCCAGCATTTTACATTATCGGAAATTGGTTTCGAATCGCGATTCCTGTTGTGATGAAAAGCTTCGACGACTGTTGACATTTCCGTTATTTGCGAATCAGTTTGGATTTCTATTTCATGTACAAGTTTTCTTGGAGGATTGTTATATATTGGAGGTGCTCTTACCCTCATAGGATCTTGTTGAGCCAAAAACCTCTCCATGTCTCTACATCTGAAAACTAAATCTGTCAGTCGAGTT